>CM053272.1:17313555-17535557 GCA_028583415.1 Protea cynaroides | reverse complement strand
CTATTGGGCCATTATCGGGCTGGTTTGTTCAGTGTTGGTTTCTTACATATATATTTAATAAAGTATTGCTTAATGGAATCTTATCATGCCATTATTGGGTTGGTTTGGTTCGATTTTATTGGTCTGGTTTAGTCAGGGCTTATCAATTGGTCCGTTCCGGTTTCGATTTTTTATTGGGTTCTAAAAACACAACCCAAATCCTGTCCAATAAAATTCAGTTTCGATTTTATCTGATCCGAATCAAGTTGGTTTGGTTTCAGTTTTTGGTTTGGACCAATTTTAACACCCTAATTATGGGATAACGGTATCAAAGGGTGGGACTTCTCCAGATTTGCTCCATTTTGTTGGTCCTATCGGTTCAACTTTTCATTGATTCTTAAAAACCAAAACCAATATTGAATAAAAGAGAATGCAATAAATGTATATAGAATGCAAGGCATCAACATGAGCTTCACTATTGAGATTGACAAACAAATTCGTTGTTTGAGTGTAGAGATTGCTAACAAAGAGATGGGACAAAGCAGTGAGCTAGAGATGGTGTCCTTGTGACAGTGAAGGTAACAATTGTTATCGCCTGAAATTGATTTGGGCTCTTGATTACAATACATGTCACAGAACGCAAACAGACAGAAGAGGGGTGGGTTGGATAACCCAATGGCCACTCTGATGCTTAAGTCAGTTCTTGGGCGATAAGCAGATGAACTCGGGGATAGTGAACGCTGAGTTCGAGGTAGAGAAGGAGCTGCAGTAATTTCTACAGTATGAAAGTATTGAATAGCAAAAGTTTGGCCAATTTATTTTCGATGTTAGGGGTATTTATAAGGACTTTGAGTGGCT
Organism: Protea cynaroides; assembly: GCA_028583415.1. Classification (NCBI taxonomy): domain Eukaryota; kingdom Viridiplantae; phylum Streptophyta; class Magnoliopsida; order Proteales; family Proteaceae; genus Protea; species Protea cynaroides. The sequence goes on along the minus strand of CM053272.1, from coordinate 17,534,720 downwards.
ATGGATTTAGGGATGTCTTCTTGCGGTTGCACAGATCTCGAAACTCCTTCCAAGATCCTTGGGGAATTACCATTGTTGAATGGGAGTCTCTGTGCAGTACTAATGGTTCCAATCCCTAAAAAAGGGGTCGTGTGTTTGCGAAAGAGATTTTTAGCTATCTGATGTAGATCCAAGGATTGGATTTATCATAACCACCTTGAGACTTTTTTAAAACGTGATTAAATCTGCCTATAATGGCATGTAGTGGCTGAAACATATAACTAACTAGCTATAAATGAGTTAGTTACCATTTATTTGAATGCAATGGCTTAAGGCACATCTGTAACCACTAGATAGTGAAGATGCATTCCTTAATTCATCGAAATTCCAACACGTGTCTGTGGAGGTGCTTAATTCTCATGAAGACACATGCTGCAGCTTTTAGTATGGTCCAAACAACAGTCATTAACAGTAAACGGCTAATTTCTTTGTCATTTAAATAATTTTATATATGCTGAAGGAATTTATTCCCTCCTCCCACAAAGTAAAAAAAATATCATTAATACCATTCATTCATTCTATGTCTTCTATTTAGAAAGTTACCCATAAAACCTTCTATTTATGAATTTTTCTTCCTCTCCCTTATTTTGCGGGTATTCAGGTCTCCTTCACACAACCAAGTATTATAGAGACGGATGTCACGGAGCCTTTGAAAACGCCAGTACACGGGCGGCAGTCGCATGTAAACCTACAAAACGAACATGACAATTCAATCAAATGTCAAATAATTACTTTTTTTTTAATATTTTTAGGTGTCATGATGCATAACATTCTGTGCCATGTCTCATGACTGTCACCCCACACAATAATCATCTTGACAGACATGATTGAGTCGGGAATCATGTTTAAGTTAAAAACAAATAGGCAAGCATTAAAAAAGAGAGTCCAAGTTACACCAAAATTATAAAAAATATTTTTAGATTTTATTATAATAAAATAATAGTATTATCTTATGAAACTTCAAACTCATCTATTAACCACTTCCTATCTCGCTAGTTAATATTGAAGATCTAAGGTTTGCAAATCTAGTTGCGTGGAATGTATTCTCCTTCCTCTGCAACCCAATCACATTAACCAGAAACCTTCAAAACAATCTAAAGCAAATGAGGTTCTAAGCATTGAAACCTGAGGAGATTTACGATTTGCCTCTGGAGAGTTCCGGCGACGAATTGTTCGAAATTTTGGATCGGAAGTGAATGGGTTTGCTACTTTGGTGATGGACATGGGCATTTTAGGGAGAGAAAAAAAAATCAAGTTTTTAATGTTTTTAATCGATTCAATGGTTGATACTTAATATTCAAGATCTAAGGGCTAAGAATCTAGTTGTGTAGAATCTACTCTCTCATGTAGCCGGACAGAATTCCTTAACCTTTTAAATTAGTACTTGATAATTGAGTAGGGTACTAAATCATCTACAACATTAATTTGCTTACAACCACCACCATAATTCTTCATTTTTTTTCCTAGTACCACGGGGGCTCACTACAATGATGGCTCAGAGAGGTAGTCACCTCCCCAGGAGGGTGTGGAAAAAGAGAAATATTAATTTGAAAAAATTAGATGCATAAGCCGGGTTCAATCCTCTCTATATCATTGGATCGATTTCAATCGTAATCACCAGTTCCTGGATCACGACTAAAAAGAATAGACAATAAGAGAGATTATTTATTTATTTATTTTCCAAGGTCAGGTGTCACTAATTTGGCAATGGTCAAAACACCTGTGGGCCCTTCTCCACCATTTAGTTTAGAAAAAAATGTGGGCTGGTGACATAATGCAATTTATAATGTTTGGTGACAGCAACCATGTTACCAAAAAAAAAAAAATGACAGCAACCTTGTTTACCAAAGAAAAAAAAAATGACGGCAATTGAACAACCTTAATTGTTACTATTTTTCCCCTTTCACCTAGTTGCCTAATTTGTGGGTTCAAATCCTCTCCTCCAAGGGAATTTGGAGGAGAGGTGGCGTCCCATATAGATGGGCGACACTTAAGATTGGATTAATCTGATCCCTCCATCCGAATCAATTTCAAACCGATAAACTGAACCGACAATGGGTGTCGGTTCGAATGGAGGGTCAGCAGTATGGGGCGCCACTTCTCCCCCAGATTCTATTGGAGGAGCGGATGTGGATCCCTAAGTTGTAGTTATATCTATCAAGAGGACACACCCACCCACCAGGCAAGAACTGCCATGAGAATGGCCGCAAAGAATTGGAATTGTTAAACATGTTGCATGTTTTCTGTAAGTTGTAAACTGTAAGTAATTCCCATTTTGTGAAATCTATCTAATCTCTAAAGATGATGATGACAGTGATCTTAGCACTGCCGACAGTAACTGAGAGTTGAGAGGTCCCCTTCCAGTCCTGAGGTCCTCAGTCCTCAACTAGAGAATTAATTATGATAAAATTTGGTGATTTTTTTAATCAAATCACTGTGGTGAGAGTAGGGCAGTCTATCGTTTTCTCTTTTCAGTTGTCGTATTTGCTAATTCAAAACGGAAGAAACAAGCATCAAATTCTGCATTTGTAATCAAAAAGGGGCAAAAGAGAGCTAGGGTTTTTTCTGTGTTTCTTAGTAACAAGCTGTCTTTTTGTCCCCACTTGATTAAAGGGTTTCTCTGTTTTATTTTGGTTCTTTAAAGAATTGTCGGCATTTAGAGATTTGGCAATGGGTTTGATAAATTTGGAGATCTGGGTATGAAAGTTAGAGCCTGAAGTTTTACATTTCGGTTTTCGTCTGTTCTTGATCTGGGAATGGCGGTGGATCCGAGGCAGATTGTGGCCGCTTTCCTTACTTTTTCTATGTTTGCATTGCTGGCGAATATGATCAAGGAGGACCATTTTACTCCGACTAATAATGTAAGTGCGATCTTGAAATTTGAACTGTATTCTTGATCTGGGTTCATGTTAGCTTTAATCTGATTCTAGTGGAACTACTGCCTTTTATGTCTGTGAATATTATGAATGTTATTTACATATTAAAACTGAAATTTCCCTCTTTTTTGATTTGATGTGTTTCTTTGTTTTCTTATTTGATCTGATTCCTGACATTAATGGAATTTCTGCTCTTCTTGTTTAATTTGCAGTTTTTTTTTTCTTTTGTTGATTCTTTTTTAATCTCGTTGGATATAATGTTCTAAAAGCTCGGATATGGTTAAGATTGCTGTTATCTACTCTGATCAAATTGCATATTGATTGCAATGCTTCAAACGGATCTGTTGCTGAGGTGATAGTATAACTTGTTCTTGTGCTAGCTCTTGGGTTTGCTTTTAGAAAAGAATTTGTATTCTCCTTTACTTGTTCCCCTTACCCATAAATTAATCATGCTTTTTCTAAGCTGCATCCTTCATGTTTTCCATTTAGGCACGTGGATCATATTGGAATGGATGCAGAGGAAGTTGTATACAGTTGACTGTGGATATATCATTTTAACACATTGTTTATTTATTTATCTATAATTTGTGGCAGAGCTTTCCTACAATAATGGATCCCGTATGAATTATTTGCTTCATGTAGTCACACAGTTTGATCTTTTATGCTTTCTTACTGATAATGTTTTATCATATTCATTAAAGGTGAAACTTCCAGGGCCTCCAGATGTTCAATATGAGAAAATCACGATCCCTGAGCCAAGATTTGCGACACTTCCCAAGGAGAGTACAGGGCCTTGGGCAGAAGATGACGTACAGGTTGAACCTTGCTGGACAAGGCCAGCACCAAGTAAGTTCTCATGCTGTTTGTAATTTGAAAGCTTCTTGATTGTGACATATTCTAATAAATTTTAGGTGCTTGCAGAAGAGGTAGAGCAGTCTGGTTTTGTTACATTCTCATTGACGCATGGTCCTGAGTACCACATCTCACAGGTATTTCATGCTATTCACTTGAATAATAATGATTACCTTCCTGCTTTCTTGTTAAAATTTGTATTTGCTAGAAACAAGGATGATACAGTTACAGTCCTTAAACCTTAATTCCCAATATCAGAACTTAAGGTCCAATAAGCTGCTGACAGGCCCAAGGCTTAAAGGTAATCAATTTAGAAACTAGGGTCTGAATATATACGTCTCAGAATTTAGCAGTAGAAGATAAATGTCAATAGTGAATTTTAGTGATTCGATTAACATATTAGAAGACAACGAGGAATCAAACTTGCAATACTACAGGAAATCAGAATTGCAAACAACCAGAGTACGAAGTATTATGAATAATATCAGAGAAGAAATTTATTATGATAACAGATGCCTTGGTGCAACGGTAAGGTTACTCCATTATGACCTGGAGGTCACAGGGTCAAATCCAGAAACAATCTCTCAGCTAAGTGGTACCCAGACCCTGCAGTTGTGGGAACCTCATGCACTGGGGTCTGGGTATGCCCAAAGTAGGATAAGTTTACATCTCGGAGATGTAATCAGGATATTAAATCTGAAGCAGACTCTGTGAAGATGAAAGAAAACAGAATAGTAGGCTACTGGATTCAAAGAAACAAATCTGATTTATAAAAGGATAATAAAATGAGAATGAGGAAGAAGAATTGCAGATGAGAAGAAGAATCAGATCTGTAGGGACAGAAAGAAATTTGAATCGTTTTTTTTTTTTTTTTTTGAGGGGGGGAGAGAGAGAGAGAGAGACCAACTTGATTTTCCAAAACAAAATAACTCTTTTTCATTCCATCCAGTAGGGGAAGTTTACCATCTTTAAATAAAAGAAACAACCAGAATTCTAATCAATCCAACCTTCCTAAACTATAATATAATAAAATTTCCTAGATATATTAAACAATTTACAATCTCTTCTAAACCCCACGATTAGGATAGACCCCGCAACTGATAGACCTCTAAAAGAATGTACCCAGTTGATGAGGCTCTTGCTAATGTGGGGTCAGAGAGGGGCAGATGTACACAGTCTTACTCCCTTTTTGTAGAGAGGCTGTTTCTCGAGTCGAACCCACGACAACCAAGTCGCAATGGAGCAACCTTACCATTGCACGACGCCCCACTTTAAAGCAAGATAATTTCTTAATTAACAGTTAATTGGCCTCACTTCTAATACTAATTAGTAATTTAGTTACTGTTTTCGTATTCAGAATTAAAATCCCAAATATGGGCTTATAAAAGAAGTCCATTACATCAATAAACCCAAAAATCAAGGTCCAACCCAAACCTATATTAAATTATGACCCAAATTTAAACCGGGCATGCACTATTCCCTTCCAGAAAAATAAAAAAACTCATCCTCTCGTATTTTGTAATGTCATAGCACCACACCCCTCGATTGGCATCGTAGAACACTTGCTTTCCATTGCTTCTCCTAAAAATCAGCAACAGTAAACTTCCAAACGTCCAAGATTTGTGGAGGAAGTAGAAATTTAATTGTCTCAATCTCCTCACGAAAGGCCAAGTGCTGTCTCTCCAATTGGAATTTGTTCTTGGGGCTCGACAGCCTCAGTTGGTCCATTAATCAATGCCTCTTGTGGCTGTGCTGTTGGAGTTGCTTCAACCAGCTTTAAAGAGCTATCATGCTGCAACCCTGTTGAGATAATATTGTGTAGTAGGTGAGAGGGCTTTAACGTACATGAGTTCCCTTTGCGATCATGGACAACCTTCCATTCTTCCATCCATGATTGACTAACTATGATAACATGTTTGGGAGAAGGAAATATATGACATCTAGCACCATCAAAGTAGGAAGAAATTGAAAAGTCATTGAAAACATTATCATTAGATTTAATGATGAGCTCATCTGTCTTGGCAGCATCTCTTCCATGGACTGCGAAATGTAGTTCTCACAGCGCCTTTCATCTATCTATGAATAAAACAAGAATTCTTCTATTGGGCAAGTGGATTCTAGTCTTGAAAACATAGGTATCCATGGCCAGGTTAGGATAGGTTCTGATACCAAGTTGATGCAGTCCTTAGACCCTAATTCCTAAATCAGAACTAAAGGTCCAATAGGCTACTGACAAGCCCAGGGTTTGAAGGTGAACATTTGAGAAACTGGGGGCTGAATATATTGGTCTCAGAATTTAACTACGTAAGACATTTGCCAACAGTGAATTGCAGTACTTCAATAGAACATATTAGAAGACAGGATCAGGAATCAGACTTGCAACATGACAGAAAATCAGAATAGCAAGCAATCGGAATACAAAGTATTTTAAGTAATATCAGAAAAGAGAGATCTGATTAGAATGGAAAGCTCTGAGAAACTTGATTATAGATTGCTTTCAGTATCAAATAACTAGCCTAATGATATATCTGAGATCAGACTTAGAAAACACATGTTGAAAATCAATTAAATTCAAATCAGATTTGTAGGAGGAAAACAAGAAATCAGTTTTAAGTTGAATTTGAAAGCCATAAGAAGGTTGGAAGAGAATCCAATTACTAAGGAAACAGAATCAGAATCCAATGGTTACACTTGGGGTTTTAGATAATTCCTAGTTGGAGTAGGAATTCAGAGAACCAGTAAAATCAAATCTGGTGGGCATAAAACTCTGGTGGAGTACTCAATTCAGACAGATAAACAGTCCTACAAAATATGATTTGAATCCAGGCGAAGGTTTTTTTTTTTTTTTTTTTTTTTTTTAATTTGGAGGTTTCTCACTTGGAGTAGGAAACTGAAATTCTGGCAGAAACTCAGAATTTGATTGCAGGGATTTTGTGAGTTCAGAACAGAATCAAATGAAGGTCTGATTTATTGACTTAACATCAATATAGAACCTTAATCAATAGCAGAAATCAGAATCCGAAAACCAGATCTAGAAAACTGAGTTTTGAATAAGTTGACTGTAAGTAGGAGTTTTGAAATGGACTTGAACATTGATTCTGAAAACAGATCTAAAACTAGTATTTAGTTGAGCAAATCAATAGCAATGTTAAAACTAGTTTCAAAAGAAGATGAAAAAGATATGTATCAGAAATCGATACCTCACCTTGAGGAGTTCAAAGCAGCAACTGTCAAAGTAGACTGGTGCTTAAACAGTAACAAAAACTAAGAAACCATTAACCAAGAAAGGAAGATGCAGCAATGGTTCTGCACACCACAATGAATAACCTTAAACGACTCTCATAACAGCAATCAAGGAAGCACTTCCTAATCAATCCCGCTCTGATACCATCTGACAACACCAAAACAAGCAAACCAGTTCCTGCGGAAGAGGATAGAAGAAAAGAAGAAGGAAGAAAGAAAGAAAGATCGAAAGAAGAAAGATATGAGGGAGAAAAAAGGGGCAGATCGCAGGAAAGAAAGATACTGGCCTACTGCCCCAATCACTTTATTTATAATGTTAAAAGAGCTGAAAATAATAAGTATATTCTTCACTCTAAACCGATAGCACTTCCTTTAATATAGATCCTAAATTCCGAGACCTATTCACTTGTGTACTCCTGGCATCATTGTTTTTTATATGCAATAGTATTTCAACCCAAATTTTAGTCTTGGAACCCAAGTAATTTTGGAAGCCTTGAAAGGTGGAAAATTGCCAAATTAGGCAGCTGGAAGCCCTACAGCAGCTGTGGTTTATTGTCTCTGTGCACTCAGGTCATCAGAGAAAGTTGTTCCCAATCCATCAGTTACTTCCCTTGAAAGCAGAAATCCAAATGCATTCCTCATTGCATGTTATCCCCATGATATCAATTGCAATTCGGGGACTAAATCAATTGCATGTTGTATGTCCCTCATTGGTGGCAACTCATTAGGTAATTCTTCTGCAACAAGATCTGCAAAACGACAAGAGATGAAGGGGGGGAAGGTTAATTTTTTCAGGGGGTACAACTTCCTAGCCATGAGGGCTATTATTACACCTCTTTCTACTTGTTTCTCAAAGTCTTGTTGATTGAGTATCAATAATGGGTGATCAATTGCTGTCCAGCCTTTGAGGATGGTCCTTTCCCTTGTTTTTGCTAGTAGTGGTTGGCTGGTCCTTCTTAGAGCTGAAGGATTTGTTTACGCCAGTGTGCAGCCGAACCTGTTTTTCTCGGCTGGTACATTAATGGGTTTCAATATCGGGCTTTCCATCAACATCAGTAACATTGGTTCTTGGTACCTCCAACCAACACATCATGATCATATAACCATGGCCTTCCCAATAGTACACGGTCAATATCATGGGGATAACGCCACACCAACCGTATCATGTAGACCCGCTTGACGGAATCAAGCACCTTTGACTTACTTCCAATGTATTACCGTTGGAAGTGAGACCTTGTACGGTTGAGGATGAGTTTCAGCCTCTAGTTTAGCATCTATTACAAAAGCTGTGACACAACATTAACATCGCTACCGCTGTCCACAATAATTTGAGCAAGCTAGGTCCACTAGACATGCGGGTGGTAAAAATACAATGACGACGCAATCTTCCCTTTGATTCAGCCACTAATATCCGACTCACAACATGTATTCCAAGGGATGCTTCATCTTCTTCATAGTTATACCCGCATCACGCTAGGGCAGCATTATCAAGGAATCATCTTCTTGTGGTTCCCACACTTGGGAACAGCATGGCTTCCACGAAGCCACTAAGGAATGCCTTTCACTTTTCTTGGACAATCCCTTGCATAAGGCCATAGGCATTACAATGATAGCATTGAACACGTTCTTGGGGTTATTGGTCCCTTTCCTTTCGCACCGTGGGAGTATGACGAGGTGCGCCACGTGCTCTTGGGAGTTGGCATGGGTTTCTTGCCTTCATTAAAATTTGGGGTATACCTTCGAGGTCTTAGGAGTTCTTCACTTGAAAAGCTTTATCAACACGACATTAAGACTTACAATATCAACCACACCCATTTTTCTCTTATTTCGGTCGTAGTCCCAAACGGAATCGGATATCATTTGATCATCATTGTCCGTGAACCCGACCGTGCACATAATTGATCAAATTGGTATACATAGTCTTCCATACTCATATTACCTTGACGAAGATTGTTCAGTTGGTCATGCAACCTTCTTTGGAAGGACCGAGGCAAATATTTTTCTTTCAATTCTTCCTTCATCTCCCCCAAGTAGTGGGTTCTCTACGACTCCTCATGAGACTATATTCAAGTTACGCCACCAATCGCGAGCACCCCCACTAGTTTAGAGCGGGCCAATTGCGGCTTTCTAGGTTCGGGTAGACTAAACCAATCAAAGTAGTCATCTAGGGCATCACCCAATCATGAAAAGCTGGGGGTCTTGTCTTCCATGGAACTCCTTAAGATCCATTCGCACCTTATGGGTTTGATACCGAATAGGTTGATTGCCATCATAGTTTTCATAGGGTGGGTCTTGGTATTCTTCTCTAGGGACTCTTTGGGGAGCCTAGGAACACGCCTTGGCATTAGGTTGGCTATGGGAATTTCTCTTCTAGGGGCTTCTAGTCGGCCGGCCTAGGATTATCCCGTTCCTCCAAATTACTTATTCTTCCATCCATCTGTCAATTTGGCATCCAATTTGGTCAATCGTTGGAGAACCAAATTAACAAGGTCATTGAGATTATTGGACTGATTAGAGAGTTAGAACTCTCCTCGGCCATGCTCGATACCAATTGAGGCAAAGAGGGTTTAAAGCAAGTCAAATTAATAAGCCCTCTTTGCTACAGGACCTTAATTCAGTCCAATACAAAAAAATCTGCAGAGAAAAGTAATGAAAAAAACCACTTATCTTGAAATCTAACCGTCAGAATTAGATGAAACTTGGTATGGATGACCTTTGTAATGATGTAAACACCTTCCGAAGTTTGGGGAGGATCGAAAAGAACAAGGAGTTATGAGTCTCGAAGCCTGCTGTACCTGCTGTACCTGGTACCGCCCGGATCTGGTTATAGTTCAGCTAATGTCGTGGAAATTGGTAGCAGATCGGCAAGACTTTGCATACTCAGCAGAGAACAGTGTCGCCAGCCAATATTGATTGATTGTGAACTAAAACAAAGCTTAGAATCTCAAAAGAAGAAGAAACAATTGGTTGAGTCTCACAACCTTGAGAGACTCAACCAGAAAATAGAAGTTTTAAACTTTATTTTTTTCTGGAAAATCTAACCACCAGCCAGCTTCTACTCCTCTTATTTATAATGAGAATCCTTACAATTAAAATAGGAAAGAGAAAACTACTAAAACTAAACCTCCTTATAACATAGGAAGGTTTTAATACAATGGAAAGAAAACTTTCTAAATCGAAAAAGGAAAGTTCTAAACACTTTTAGGAAACTAAATTTAAGAAAGTTTTTAGTTTCCAAACAATTAAAATTCCAAATAACTAACACTATTTTTAGGAAAGAAATAAAAAGAGTGAAAATCTGTTGTTGGTACTGTTCACGTGAACAGTACCGTGAACACTGTTCACGTGAACAGTGTGGGTTGGTCAGCCAATTGGGCCTGGCCCAATTTTAGACTTTCGGCCCCTTCTGGAGTAGACTTGGGCTGCCTCAGCCATGCTCTGATCCATCCAAGATTGAAAGCATTACTAATTGGCCATTCCCAAAAACTCTCACCGAGGTTCGTAGTTTCAACGGTCTTGCTTCCTTTTATCGGAGGTTCATACGAGGGTTTAGCTCTATCATGGCACCCATCACGAGTGCATGAAGACAAAGAAAGGTCCGTTCAATGGACCCCGGCGGCCGCCAAAGCATTCCATCTTATAAAGAAAGTGTAACCGAAGCTCCCGTCCTACACCTACCTGATTTTGACCGTGTGTTCGAGGTGGCTCCGATGCCTCACACTCGGGAAAGAGGGGTACTTATGCAAGAAAAGCATCCGGTGGCGTTCTACGGTGAGAAGCTCAATGATGCCAAGAAAGGTATTCCACCTATGATTTAGAACTTTATCTTTGTAGTACGTGGTCAAACATTGGAGACACTACCTCATTGGAAAAGAGTTCGTTCTCTACTCGACCATGAAGCACTTAAGTTTCTTAACTCCCAACGGACCATTAGTCACAAACATGCTAAGTGGATCTCATATTTACAAGAGTTTACTTTTGCCCTCAACTATAAAGCTGGAAAAGAGAACCAAGTAGCAGATGTATTGAGCCGCAAAGTGAATACGATGAGTACCTTTTCAGCCCAAAGTACGGGAATTGAGCATATCAAAGGGGAGTACATAGCGATGAAGATTTTGGTACTATATACCAAAAATTACAGCAAGGTGAAACCGATCCAAAGTTCTCGATTCAAGACGGCTACTTGTTTATGGGAACACGGTTATGCATCCCAAAGACGTCCCTACGCCAATACCTAATTCGGGAGTTACAGGAGGTGGTTTAGGTGGACACTTTGGTCGTGATAAGACAATAGCACAAGTTACGGATCTTTACTATTGGCCTCACTTACCCCATGATGTGCAAAATGTGGTCCAACGGTGTCGTGCATGTCAACTAGCTAAAGGCACCAAACAAAATTCTGGTTTGTCACACCATTGCCGGTGCCTCATTCCCCATGGCTGCACATTAGCATGGATTTTGTCCTTGGCTTGCCATCCACAAGGGAACGATATGACTCTATATTTGTAGTAGTGGACAGATTCTCAAAAAGGCACACTTCCTCCCTTGTCGGAAGACTTTTGGCGCAAGGCATGTTGCTGTCCTATTCTTTAAGGAAGTGGTACGTCTCCATGGGCTACCCGAGACTATTGTGTCGGATCGGGAGTGAAATTTATGAGCTATTTTTGGAAGACATTATGGTTGAAGCAAATACTAAATTGCTTTACTCCCGCCTTCCATCCTCAAACGGATGGGCAAGCCGAAGTAGTGAATCGGAGCTTGGGTAATCTTCTCCGATGCCTTGTTCGTGATTATGAAAAGACGGGCCTTCCATTCTTGACATAGCGAGTTTGCTTATAATAGCTCCGTCAATCGGACCACGGGCCGTACACCATTTGAAATAGTGCTTGGTATCCAACCCAAGAGACCTATCGATCTTGTATCCTCCCACCTCAAGTGCGGTGAGTATTGAAGGCGATGAATTTATCCGTCATATCACGAGTACATGCGGATGTTCGACGGCGAATAGCACTTAGCAATGAAGCATACAAAGCTAATGCAGACCGTCATCGCCGTTATGTGGAGTTTAAGCCCGGTGACATGGTGATGGTGAGAATAACTCCCGAGAGATTCACTCGGTGAAGCTACCAAGTTACATCCACGGAAGATGGGTCCCTACAAAGTCTGAAGAAAATAGGAACTAATGCATCGTCCTTGAGCTCCCACGGCATGGCTATCGGTAACATTTTCAACGTTGCCGATTTGACTCTCTACACGGGTCATCATTCCGACGAAGGGGATACGGAACATACTTTACGTCTTCCACGGTTGCCGTTCCTTCCGCTGAACAAATTGAAGATGTTCGGACTCCAAGTATACTATGACTCGCAATGGTGGAGGTTACCGCGTTCTTAATCAAGTGGAAAGGGCACCCACGTAGTGACAAGACGTGGATACATGAAGATGACTTCAAGCGCATCGACCCCGATTTTTATGATCGCTATATGTCTTTCCTCCATTCGTCGGAGACGAATGTTCTAAGCCGGGGAGCTGATGCAGCCCAAGTCTACTCCAGAAGGGGCCGAAAGTCTAAAATTGGGCCAGGCCCAATTGGCTGACCAACCCACACTGTTCACGTGAACAGTGTTCACGGTACTGTTCACGTGAACAGTACCAACAACAGATTTTCACTCTTTTTATTTCTTTCCTAAAAATAGTGTTAGTTATTTGGAATTTTAATTGTTTGGAAACTAAAAACTTTCTTAAATTTAGTTTCCTAAAAGTGTTTAGAAACTTTCCTATTTTCAGATTTAGAAAGTTTTCTTTCCATTGTATTAAAACCTTCCTATGTTATAAGGAGGTTTAGTTTTAGTAGTTTTATCTCTTTCCTATTTTAATTGTAAGGATTCTCATATAAAAAGAGGAGTAGAAGCTGGCGGTGGTTAGATTTTCCAGAAAAAGTAAAGTTTAAAACTCTATTTTCGGTTGAGTCTCCAAGGTTGTGAGACTCAACCAATTGTTTCTTCTTCTTTCTTTGAGATTCTAAGCTTGTTTTAGTTCACAATCAATCAATATTGGCTGGCGACACTGTTCTCTGCTGAGTATGCTAAAGTCTTGCTGATCTGCTACCAATTTCCATCGACATTAGCTGAACTATAACCAGATCTGGGCGGTACCAGGTACAGCAGGTAAAGCAGGCTTTCGAGACTCATAACTCCTATAGTTCTTTTCAGATCCTCCCCAAACTTCAGAAGGTGTTTACAATCATTACAAAGGTCATCCATACCAAGTTTCATCTAATTCGACGGTTAGATTTCAAGATAAGTGGTTTTTTTCATTACTTTTCTCTGCAGATTTTTTGTATTGGACTGAATTAAGGTCCTGTAGCAAAGAGGGCTTATTAATTTGACTTGCTTTAAACCCTCTTTGCCATCAATTCCCCCCTCACCTAGAAAAGAGAAAGAAAGGAAAAGGAGCTTTGGCATTTCTGTTTTTGGAGCGTGGGCCTCAAGATCTTGAGCACATGACAATGCCACAGCTCGTGGTCAGAGTCTCCCACAGATATATACAAAGTCCCCTCATGGGGATCAAATTCCCTAGTCTCAGAGCTCCTGTGAGTTTTCTGGGCCAAAAAAAAAGGTTAAAGATTTGGGACACAGATCAGAACATAAATTAAATAGGGATTGGGTTTTCTGAGATTCTATAAGGGGAAGGGGGAGGAGATGAAGAAGGAGCTGATTTTAATGGATAAAGCTTTTCTTTTGGTCAGATTCTGACACACACTGCCCACTTATCGGAGATCGTAATGTGTTCGTAAGGTGTTTCACAGATCTAGAGATATTCTAGAGGCAAACCATACTACAAGTCCAGGATCAATAGAAATAGATATTAGCAGAACTGGGACAGAATTAACAGCTATTAATAGAAATCAAATGTCTCACAACCCAGTGGTCTGTTGAGCCTAATTTTGTGGTTAAGTATAGTTTGATTTCAGAGATATCAAATAGTGTAAGAATCTTGAAAATCAGAAACCCGAAAATAGAGTTTTAATGAAGCTTTGAGTGGATCGATTAGAAAAAAAAAAAAGAAACAGAAACAGAGCAGGTTGTATTATAGGTCTATAAAGTGATGGATAAACTATAAAATAAGAACAGATTCTAAGAGAGAATGATGACAGAATACCAATGTCTTAACTATTAGAGAAGAAATGTATATACCAATGTCTTAACTATTAGAGAAGAAATGTATCAAAGAAGCAAGATGAAACTCGACAGAAAACAGGGTTTTCACCCAGAACTAGAATCCAAAAGGAAAAATAGAATTAGTAGAAATATTGAAGAAGAATAGAAGAAGCAAATGGAGGTAGCACCTGATTTGCAGCAGAATTCAAAACTATATGAAGAAGAAGAAGAGAAAAGCAACCAAATAGATCTGGAATACCAGTCCTATGTGCAGAGCTCAACAACTCAAAAACTCTTGAAAAATTTTCAGTTTCAATTATCAAATCGTGTCTAACTGGTGTGTGTGTGTGTGTGTGTGTGTGTGTGTGTGTGTGTGTGTGTGTGTGTATACTTTTAAAATTTCCTAAACTGAATCAATAAAGGATTCGTAATTACTCTCTTATACTCCCGACTTGCCATACTCAAACAGAACTCTTAAAAACTATTAATTTTCCTAATTTAACTGAGATACTTAACTACTACTAATCCCTTGTACTAACTTCCCCCAACTTTATGGGCTTATGAAGTAGGTTTGTTACAATAAAACCCAACAAAATAAAAGGCTCAACCTATACCATAACTATCCAAAGCTTTTTTTCGGCCCGTTATACTGCCAGTTGCCCCTTCTGGACCTATTAGATTTACTTTTAAACCTTCATACGGGATCAATATCTAATGTAACTGAATCAGGTGGTTAATGGTAACAACCCTTAAATGGCTAATAATGGGTCTCAATCGATGCTGATAATAAATAGATGAATTCTAAGGATGCCTTTCATATTTAAAATGCCAATAACCCAAAACCAAGGATTTCTGCAAAACCCTCCTGTCTCTCGCACTTGATGGAGGTCAACTGAAATCATGCCAAAACCTCCAATCAATCCTGACTGTGGATGATTTAGACCCTACCAAGTTTTTGGAGGGTAACCAATACATTCAGTTCATTTTTTTACTCTTGGGTAATTTTACACAGAATACTCTTGATTCCAAATTACAATTCATCCACATTGAAATGGCAGGGCAAAATGGTGCCATGAAATGACTAATGTCAATAACAGTTAAGCTTTACCTTGATCAGTTTTCTTCTTTTGAATTACTGTTGAAAAGCTTCTAGATTTATTATTGATTTGTAATGACATTAATTATAAAGGATGTATACGACTACCCCAAACTTTCTATAACTTGTTTAATTAGGAGAAGTTTTTGAATTAAACTAATTGACTACTTTCAGATGCTCAGTCATCTTTTCATCCTTGGACAGTCCAATTACACCATGCTTATTTGTCTCAACATTTCTGTCCTTGCTTAAAGGAAAATGATACAGATCATTAGAGGCTCACTAATAGGCATAACTGGGATCTGCATGCAGTTCTTCTTATCTCTCCTCTTGCATCTGGAAACCTTTGTCTATTTCTGAGGTCAGTCCTTATTGTTTCAGATTGCTGATGCAGTGGTGGTTGCAAGATATCTAGGGGCAACCCTTGTGCTCCCTGACATTAGGGGAACCAAACCAGGTGACAAGAGGTCAGTGTATGAAATAACTAAATGCATTGCCATATACTTGCTTGCATTCTATCGTAAATTAGTGGTACATTTTTATTTATCTTTCTTTTCTCGTTAATTATACCTCCATTCAAAAATAAAAATTACAGTGGTAAATTTTTATAAATATCTCCAAATTACAATTGTTGGAGATTCGTTAATCATCTGCATAGGTTGTTGAACGCAGGCCAGCTTTGAGATGATCTATCACGCTGTGGTTCTTCACCCCCAATAAAAAGGTGTGGCTTCTCATAAGGAAGCTCATGTGGATGACCATGTTGGGGGAATGGAGTACAACTGTTGTCTGTAATTTTACCCTCTTTGCGGACAATTAGTGGGTTTCACCTAGCTGATTTAGTTTAAAAAAATCCCAAGTTGGCATGAAGCTTCTTGATGATTTAATGAAGATATATACTAAGTACCATCCATTTTGCCTAATCCAGGATCTTCGTTGGTTCCTTGTGAGTCTGGAGCATTGAATCTTTCTATTCATTCCCCAATATGTGGCATTTTCTTAGGATATGAACCTAAGATTGTAGTTTAAAGGTCGGCTTGTCAAGTTGTACTCAACCAACTAATAGGAAGTAGCCATTTGTTGATCTACTGGCTTTGCTATTTCACATCTGTTGTTTGTAAGCTGTTTGTCTTGGCTATATGGATCAATTATTATGCATCTTAATATTATTACCCCATTATCTCCTTCTTTCTTTCTTTTTTTTTTAAATTTAATAATTTTAATTTATATTTATTTTTGTTTTTTACTTGCTATTTTTTTTTTCTTAATGCACATTCCTGTGCATAGAGAGTATAAGATGGTGCTTTATTGTTCATATAATGACATATATTTGATAGTCAAACCAAAGTTCCTTAATATTGTTAACTTTCGTGCATTACCTAGTGAAATTGCCTAGGCAGCACAGAATGATTAGACTCAAAAATAAATGGACTAGAATGGAATGAATGAACAAACCTATTTATTGTTGGTTTTTATCTGTTCCATGCTCTTGGATGCTTGGCATATTTGGATGTTTCAAGGATATGCCATTTGGTCCCCTAAACCAAAGATACGTCGTATTCAATTGTCTTCCCTTTTCCCTTTCCTCGTTTATTTTTTTTGGAATGCTTTCATTTTGGCTGCCTATGGGAGCTGTTGAATTCTTCCTTTTGAAATGATTCCTGAAATTAAAATTATTGAAATTCTTCCAGGGACTTTGATGAAGTTTACAATGTTGAGAAGTTTGTTAAAAGTTTGGACGGTGTGATAAAAGTAACAAAAGATCAGCCTGCTGAAGTGGCTGCAGGAAAGATTGCCGTTGTGAGGGTCCCAAACAGGGTTACTGAAGACCACATTTCAGAACACATTGAACCAGTACTTAGAATGAAAGGAAATTTAAGGCTTGTGACTTACTTCCCATCTGTAAACATGAGAAAGGCAGAGGAAAAGAAGGATGTGGACTCTGTTGCATGTTTGGCCATGTTTAGTGCTCTCCAGTTGGAACCAGAGCTCCAAGAAGTGGTTGACTTGATGGTTGAGAGGTTAAGAACTTTGAGTCGGAAGTCAGGTGGCAAGTTCATTGCCGTGGACTTGAGGGTTGATGTATTGGAAAAGAAGGCATGCCAAGGAAGAACTGACAGTGGAAGGAAAAGCTGTTTCAATGCGCAAGAGGTTGGAGTATTTTTGAGGAAAATTGGCTTTCAGGAGGACACTACAATCTATTTAACTCAGTCTAGTTGGCATTTTAGTCTTGATGCTCTGAAGGAAATCTTCCCAAAAACTTACACGAAGGTATTGGACTTGTACTTTTGTCCAGAGAGAGAGAGAGAGAGAGCACAAATAGGCCCAAGAACCATTTCAGATGCAATTAATGAATCAAATCAAATTAACAAAAAGATGATTGCACTTACCAAATGCGCCCCTTGGTGCAATCAATGAATCAAATCATTGAGATGATTGCACTCACCAAATGCACCCCTTTTTAATCCAGCATGTGATGTCTCTGTCTTTGTGCTTTATTGAGAACCTGACATTTTGGAAATTATTTGCTTTTTACACTTTCCAGGGCAATATAATACCCATAGATCAGAAGCAAAAATTCCTCAGCTCTGGAACTGTTGAACTTGAGAAGATCCTCGACTTCTATATCTGTTCTCAGAGTGATGTTTTTGTGCCTGCCATCTCTGGGCTGTTCTATGCTAATGTTGTTGGGAAGAGGATTGCTTCCGGTAGGACGCAGGTACTTGTTCCATCTGAAGTATCGAGCTCTTCTGCTTCTGCTGCTGATTTTATTTCCTCGTACATTTCCAAGAAGAACCACCTCGCACACTCTTGTTTCTGTTAAAGTTGCATAAGGATCAACCTGAAGAAAGTTGAGTGCTTCCTTTCCCTTTAAAGCTCTTCAAACCTCTGAAAAGTAGGCGATGTTTCATTTCTCTGTACTGCTGTAGCTTGATTTGGTTCTCTTTCTTATTAAATGGGTGATTGGGTTTGTGCTAATCTTTCCTTCAATGCCAGCTAAACCCAAACAAAATATTCATGTGAAATTTTAAAATGTGTCATTTATCTAATCTGTATATGTTCATTATACAAATCTTTGCACATGTTTAATGCAACATTTTTTTCTTTGTTTATTATTTTGTTCTTTCACCTTGTTTTTTTAGCAGCTCTCAAGATAGATTAATGATTGTTTTGGCGATGGCATGCCTTTCCTCCCAGCCTAACGGCGCTCCGTCAATCCTCATTCCAGCATGCATGGGGCAAGCATTATTTGTTTTAAATAAGTTACGGTTATATTAGGAGAGTTTTTCTTCACCCTGGGTGAAGGCGGCGAACAAAAACAAGGGTACTGCCGGACTGGATCGTAAACTATCCTGCTCCCCTTATGTTGAATGCCGGTAATACCACCCTTTGTTCCTGGATCCTAATTTGACCCCAACCAAAGCTCAAGGTAAAGATGTTTTTCTTTGCCGTGGGTGATGAAAACTGGGTCCTATTATGTGAAAACTAGGTCCTATTATGTTTAGGGAAGAAACAGAGATTATCAGTTTACTAATTTCACTCTTAAGGGATGAACTCATCACCAATGTGAATATTGTGACTCATCAAATCTCTCCTTGTCCAGCTAATCCATGAATGCATGAATGTGTTCATGGATCTTGGATCTGATAAAAATGTCAAAACCAGATGCCAACATTCTAGCGCCCTTTATAAGGAAGTTGACAGACATACATGGACCTCAAGTTCGAGAGCCATCCGACAACTCTTGAGTCACCTTCTACCATTGGATCTTCTTCATGGTTTATTTTTTTGGGTTAAAAAAAAAAAAAAAAAAAAAAAAAAAATCTTGTGTTCTGTTTTTATGGTAAGTTGCCAAAAATATTTACCAATGGTTACAATTCTTTACACTATTCACTTATAAAACTTAATAAATAGTCAAAAGAGAACTAAAATATACAACCCATTAGCTCCATTCAAGCTAAACTCTGGAAGGGGGAGATCTTAGGATGTCAAGGCAGGAAAGGGTGTTTATGACATACGCTCTTACATACCAAAAAATAAGAGGATAGGAGGAACAAATAATTCCGATAGGCTCTATTTGTTTTCATGAAAATGATGGTAAAATAGAATTTTCCTGTAAAAATAGGATTTGCGATTGTTTGTGTCTGTTTTAATGTAAAATGCAAAGAATATCTTGAAAAGTAAGAAATATTTCACGTAAAGTATTATTTGCAAGAAAAATTTTACAACAAAACAAACAAGGTCATATCAATAACAAAACATGAACCTTCTCACAAAGTTTGATAGGAGGTTTTGTTAATGATCGAGAATCATCGCGGGGGACCCAAAAAAGGAAAAATATCATCGTGGGTGCATTCCGGGGCTCTTCTGAATTGGGGGGGGGGGGGGGGGGGGGGGGGTTATTGGATGTATGCATGTATCTGGTAGTGGTAGGACTCGATCCCGAGACTTTAAAATTACATAGGATTTAAGATGCTTGCAACCGGTACTACGCTGTGGGTGCTTTCCTGTTCAGACTGGAAGAAGCTTGTGTGCTTCAAACCAATCTTCACTGAACATATTAATGTGGAAGGACCCTTTGCTACTAAATTACCTGAATTTAAAATTGCTTACAGCTTCTTCACCACGAGTTAGTATGGGTGAAAGAACTAATATTGCAACAAGGGAACGAACTCTCAGAAATTAAAATGAGAATTTGATTCATTAAATCTTCACTCAAAATGTTGCCTCATAAATACTTGAATTTGTCAGCTTGGTCTTTTAATGGTTCAATTAAGGTTTTAGTAATCAGTATCGGATACAGTATTGATGCCCAACTGATACCGATCCAATGCCAACCTGGAGAAGTGGTACGGCCAGTGGATGAACACATAATCAATATTAAAAAGAATAAAAAAAGGGATTGGATCGGCATTGACGTCGGTCTCGGCTGATACCGATACAGGTTGACTAATACTGATTACTAAAACCTACTCCCAATATTACTAATACTTCAGGGCTTGATTGACTTGGATTATCTTTTGAGTTTGGTTGGCCAAATTTTCACTTAAGGATCCTCTGTACTGACCGCCAAGTGACAGTGAGGATCATGGCTGCTCACAGTGCATCGACACATATTCTGATGCATTATAGTGGCCAAGATTTCACTATTGCTTGGCAGACACTATAGAGGATTCTTACACCATATTTTCAGTTCTAATACATTATGAGCAGTCAAGATCTCACTGTCGCTTGACAAACACTACAAAGGATCTTAACAGCAAATTTTCAAGTCCCTCGATTTATGTTAAAAAACCGATTCAAGGAAAAATGACTCAAGGGGTGAGTAACGAGTTTGGGGTGGGCAAACCCCGTATTGACTCACTGAGGGTTGAAAGGGTCGGATAAACAGGTACCTGTTAACTGCCAACAGGCTTCCAGGAAACAATACCAGCAGCCAGCTTATCACCTATGAAGTGATTCAGTTAGTAAACATTAGGAGCCGAAAGATCTTCCATGGCGATGATCAAACCGAAATTTCTACCCTCACAGGCCCTTAAATTCCAGAATATCAACGAGAGAAACCTCAACTCCTCATTTTCCTTTCGGTTTTCGAGACATGTCTGCAATTCTTACTCTTCCAGTAAACCTAATTCTTCATCGTCTTCCAGAATCTCGGATGAAACTTGGAGAATGGTAGCAGATTTTGACCCGAAAATCCCCTTAGAAGAGGCCTATACTCCTCCTAGTTCATGGTACACGGATCCTTCCTTTTATGAGCTAGAACTCGATCGTGTATTTTATCGAGGTTGGCAAGCCGTAGGTATATGATCTCTTCCTATCCTCGTCTAGATTTGATTCAATTCAGATGTTAATCACTTAGAATGGAGTTTCTTTAATTTTCGCGTAAGAGCTGGTATCATATTAGACTGTTTTGATAATTCTCGTTGACTTGGTGTTTGAATGTTTAGGTTTAGAATTCAAGCCGAAGGTGTGAAATGCTTCTGAGATATTTCGCGATTTAAATTAGTTTCATAGGAAAAAAAAAGAAAAAGAAAAAGAAATAATGAATCCCAAGGGTGCATTTTTGGGGCAATATAATCATTTACCCTACTAGAACTTATACAACCCAATTCCCCCCTCCACCAAAAAAAAAAGAAAAAAAAAAAAGATCTTAAATGGAAGAATTGCACTTCAGGAGAATAACCCTTCTCTGGAGGATCAGAAAGAGTCTGTGGGAGCTGTCTTTTCAGTGTTTATTCATTTTGATATTTCAATACATTGAAGTAGGATAGTATTTCAAGTAATTCTCTTAAGGCTCTGTTTGTTTTGATGAAAAGGTAAAATTTTAATGTAACATTTTATTTGTGAATTTTTTTTTTCATTGTTTGTTTCCAAGAGGTAAAATATAGTGATCATTAAAGGGGAGGGAAAAGGAACTTCATCTTTCTTTTACCTATTGGAAACAAACATTGAAAAACAAAAATTATATATAAAATGTTACAATTAAATTTTATGGTAAAGTTTTACGTCAAATAAACAAAGCCTAAGGGAAGATGTAAGATGGACACACATTAAAGGTAAGGTTGCCCTGTCACAAAACACAAGTCCCGATTAAGGTCAACCCAAGGGAACGAGAAGAAGGCCGGGAAGAGGAGTGTACCGGTATTTCAGGAAGTATTTACATTTTTTTAGATCTTTTCGGAATTGAGATGATTACATTTTTATAGCCTTTAGTATAAATCAACCAGAATTTTGAGGAGAACTCGTCTTGGAAAGCCCTTTTTACCTACTTGAACTCATGGTGGTTACCCTGGGAAACAGTGAAAGTAAGGCTATGTTTGGATGTAAATAAACAAAAGTAATGATGAAACAATGATCACTTTATGTGTTTATTTCTCTCATCCAATTCAAAAATTGTCTTTTCTTTTCTTGGCTTCCAAACATTGCCTTTGGGAGCTTATAGCCCTGCTCCAAAACTTTCTAATGTAGACTATTCCCAAACCAGAAACCTAGGAAGAGACAGTTACTGACAGTCTTACTGAACAAAGAACAAAAAAGTGCAGCAGAGAAAGAAAGCGTATAACTCATAACAGAAAACTCAGAATGAATTCAGGTTGATTGGTCTACTCTAACAGGTAGCTGCCAACCTGACCTGCAAAATATAAAGGAATTCTGATAATAGAACAGAGAGTAATTGAGAAGTCCTAGTGCTACAAGGAAAGCAAGTAACAAAATTAAAACAATTTTGTCGACCAGAATTCTTAATAACTAGAATTAGAAATTTAGAAAACAAAGTGACGGAAATTTTTATACTCCGTATTTCAGCCAAAACAGAGCAGCAACCAGAGATTTATTTGAAGAACACAATCAGAAAATTGATTGAAACGGGGTACTGCAGTTGAGTGAAAACTGGAATATTGCAGACATGTTGTTGTATAAAATAAGATATAAGAATGACTAAGATAGGCCAGGAATCTCTACCTCAGCCTTCACTTGGAATCCACCAAGTTCTACGTGAGAATCCGCTCAAACTGTACAGCGGAATTTCAGAAAACTGAAAGCTTGTTAATCAAAGCATCAGGGAGGCCATAGGCCTTTGACTGGACTAAATACTGAACTGAAAAGGAAAGCAGAAACAAAACAGAATAAAATAATACCAACCGACCAGTTAACTTCACTGTTCTAGTCCAGCTAGGAGAACCGACTAACTAACTTCACTATTCTAGTCCAGCTAGGAGACGAATAAGAAATCTAAAAAAAAAGACTGGAACTACTAACTCTTAATCCAGCCTTGAATAATATTAACTAATGACAGTAAAAAAAGAAAATGAAATCCTTTAGTGAAATAACCCCACGACCAAGTTGACTAGAGACTCTTAATAGAGCAGAAACCCCAACTGCAGGCTGTTTTGGCCTCTCTCTCTCTCTCTCTCTCTCTCTCTCTCTCTCTCTATTCCTGTTCTTAGCATCTGCATCACTTCCTCTACCTTCTAATCATTTAGTGTTTTTTCCTTTTCCTCTCTCTCTCTCTCTCTCTCTCTCTCTTCCTGTTCTTAACATCTGCATCACTTCCTCTATCTTCTAATCGAGAACCTTTAGTGTTTTTTTCCTTCTCCTCTCTCTCTCTCTCTCTCTCTCTCTCTCTATATATATATATATATATATATATATATATATAAAAGTAATCGTTAGTCTTAGGGTAGGGGAGTCTTCAGGGAAATACCCTGGCTGAAACGAGGAGGAAGAAATGAAAAAAGACAAGGAGAGTCAAACCAACAAGTTGAGTTATATTTCATCCAAACCTATAATTCTGTGGACATTACCCCTTGTAAATTTCTTGCATGTCCATATGAATCATGTTGGAAACTTGTAACTGAACCTAACTGCATACCCATATGTGTGGACATATTTGGGGAGGGTGCACTTACATTATTAAAACGCAAGGAGATAGGAAGAAGAAAATGAAGAGGGGAAGGGTGGAGGAGGAAGGTGGTGGGTGAAGAAAGATTATATGGGAGAAGGTAGGAAGAGGAGTTGAGGAGGTGCATAACTGTTTTTCCAGTGATCTGCATCCCTCTCTCCTCCATCTTCGACAACCCATCGGCTATTGGTCTCTTCTCTTCAATGGGTCATTGATGTCTCTCTCGCCCTTATGCAATATTGAGACTAAGAGGAGAACCTGATTTGGTCCTACGATGGCTTATTCCTCAAGTCTTTAGGAGTTCTGTCATGTCATGGTTGTGGGAAAGATATCGATCATCAGTATCGATCAGTGTATCGGGAGGGTTGTTTTAAGAGAAGTATTGGAGTGATGGTAAGAGACAAAAGATATGCTACAGATAGTGATGGAAATGGTCAAGAAATGCATGAAAATGTATAGGATTCATGCAAAATATAGTTTTAAAACCTAATACTCCGTAAATAAGTACATGTAAAGATATGTTATGTATAAAAAAGGAGAACAAAGTACTGAATCAAGTGCATTTAATTGATTATGTATAATGGTGGAGGTTTCTTATATTTTCTAATACTAGATAGAGTTGCTGGATAGTTCAAATTCAGTGTTGGTAGTGGTTTCAAGCAAAGGTGCAACCAAGATGATTTTATGCATAAACCGGACATAAGTGCAATACTGCCCCTAGTCAAAATATTGGTGGTAGTGGGACTTCCACTTGTAGTAGAACTTGTTTATTGCTCCTCTGGATGGATGATTCCACTTGTGTACCCAATTGTGGTTGTGTTTGAGCATATCCATATCTCCCATATGATGAAGTCCCATGTACATTGTCCAATGAACTATACTCTTGTTGGTGACAATGTCTTAAATCTCGCCGATCCCGAACTTCTCGAAAATCTCAACCTTGTCGAGACAAGAGGTCATATGAGACTCAAAAATGTCAGGCATTTCTTGAACATCTCGATCCAACTCGAGGTTTTGGGTGGACCATGAACCAACCAAGCTTAAAAAGGCATGTTTTTGACAATCTTTGTCGAGATTTTGACCAAGACTTCTTATTCAAGGAACAATACAGAAGAATTCTTGACTAAGACCTGATGACCTACAGATAACAGTACACAAGAACAATACTTATTTATGTCTAATATCATTTAAGTAAATGATTATTATTTCTTTTACTAAAGAAATTAGTTATAAGTAAGCAAATATCCCTCCATTTGATTCTAATAAAAACAGTCTAAAGTACAAATTCCAAAAGGTTAAGAAGTCAACTTTTTAGTTTAAGAACAAAAACCACATTTCTTGTTGCAATGATGATTTTTTCAACTTTCAAATGCTAGAGTTTTTCTCAAATTTAGAAGTTTCATAAATCTTATTGTCATAAAAATCACTAAAAACCAGGAATGCACCAAAATAGTCTTTTGTTAAGTAATGTTTTTATTGTTTTGTGAGGAATGAATGACTGTCAATGTGGCAACCTTTTTTCCACTTTATTTATAATATATGAATAATAGGTACAAGACAAATATACCTTTATACCCATGTACACTAATATCACAACACTTCCCCTCAAGTTGGTACATAGATATCACGCATGCCCAACTTGCACACTATAGGGTGAAACAACTTACTACTTAACCCTTTTGTAAAAACATCTGCTAATTGATCTCTAGAGTCTACAAAAGGCACACAAATCTGCTCTTGCTCCAGCTTCTCTTTAATAAAACAACAATCAATTTCCATATGCTTGGTTTATCGTGTTAAATAGGAGTATGAGCAATACTGATAGCTGATTTGCTGTCACAATACAACATCATGGGTAACGGAACAAGAAGAGCCAAGTATTTCGAAAGACTTTGGAGCCACATCAACTCGCAAGCACTAGACCAGGCAATAACTACCTTTTTCTTAATTCTCCAAGTAACCAAATTGCCACTGACAAAGGTGCCATACCTAGTAATAGAGCAACAATCATCAGAAGAGCTGCCCCAAAAGGCCTCACCCTGTAGGTAACCATGAGAGGAAAAGAATACCCCTTTTCGTGGAGTGGACTTCAAGTAACGCCAAATGCGAATTACAGCGTCCCAATGGGTGGAATAGGGATCGTTCAGATACTGACTTACCAGGCTAATAGAAAATGAAATGTCAGGATGGGTGTGGGATAAGTAGATCAATTTTTCAACTAACTTTTGATACTGGCCCTTGTCCACATGATCCCTATTCTTTTTGGAGAGATGAAGATTAGGTTCAAGTGGAGTGAGTGTCTAAGGGCTTACAACTAAGCATCCTTGTCTAGGAAAGAAGATCCATTGTGTACTTTCTTTAAGAGAGAAAAAGACCTTTAGTGGGGCGATCAACCTCAATGCCGGGAAAGTAGCTCAACTTATCAAGATCCTTGATCTCAAATTCTTGACCCAAATAAGTCTTCAACCGCGTAATTTCCTTTTTATCACTACCAGTAACCACAGTGTCATCAATGTAGACAATAAGAAGAGGAATCTTGTCATCAGATCGCTTGATAAAAAGAGTGTGATCAGCATGGCTCTGAGTATAGCCACCAGACACCATGACCCTATGAAATCGACTGAACCAAGCACGAGGAGACTGCTTTAATCGATAAAGAGCTCGCTTAAGTTTGCATACCTTCCCTTGCATCGCCAAACTTGAGACTCAAGTGGAATGTCCACGTTTACTTCCTCTTCAAGTTCGTTGTGAAGAAAGACATTCTTGACATCAAGTTGTTGCAAGTCCCAACCTAAGTTAACAACACGGGAGAATGACTCTAATAGTATTCAGCTTTGCAACGTGAGTAAACATTTCCTGATATTCTAGACCATAAGTCTGGGCGAAGCCACGAGTAACCAAGTTGGCCTTGTACTGATTCATAGTACCATCCATATTTTCCTTTACATTAAACACCCACTTGCAGCTCACTGTATGCTTCTAGGGAGGAAGAGATACCAAGTCCCAATTGTTCTTCTTCAAGGCTTCTATCTCTTCGGCCATAGCTGCCTTCCACTGGGGTCGGGAAGAGCCTCCTGCCAGTTCTGAGGAAGATAAATAGAGGACAAGGAAGACATGAAAGCCCGATAGGAAGGTGACAAAAAATTGTATGACACCACCTGAGCAATAGGATGATGTGTACAAGATCTTGTCCTCTTCCGGACAGCAATAGGTATATCAAGAGATGGGTCAGAAACACTAGGGAGTTCAGGAACGAGATTACCGGAAGGAGGAGGACCTGGAATAGGAGGTGGCGAGAGGCTGGATAAAGTCGGTGCAAAAGTGGTTATATTTAGGTGTTGCTGATTGCGATGAACATAAACGCGCACATGATCTTGTATCTCCCCCTATATTGCTGGAAGAGGCACAACCACAGGAGGCACACCTACAAGTAACTGAGCAACAAGTGCCACATCTTCATCGAGCAGATCAGAGTCTCCCTGGAAGAGGCTGGCAAAAAAAAGAGACAGTCTCATGAAACACCACGTCTATAGTCACAAATACAAGGCGCAAAGGAGGGTGATGGTACCGATAGCCCTTAAGAGGGGTAGAGTAACCAATAAAGACACATTTGAGCTCAGGGAGCTATAGTTTGCCAGGGTGCTGATGATTCTGGGAAAGCACACACAACCAAAAAACCCTGGAGGAACGGCAAAGTTTGACGATCCTGTCAAGGCCACAAAAGGAGTGCGAAAGTCTAGAACATGAGTCGGCATCCGGTTGATCAGGTAAGCGGCAATAAGAAGGGCTTGCTCCAAAACTGAGGAGGAACTTGCATCTCAAACAAGAGATAGCGAGCAACTTTCCAAAGATGACGGTTCTTGTGCTCAGCAACATTATTCGGAGCTGGAGTAACCACACAACTGGCTTGATGAAGAATTTCTTGGTTAGCAAGATAAGACTGGAAGACATCTTCACTATTGAGGATCTAAATGGTAGCGTTGAATTGAGTGCAAAACATGGTATGAAACATCTGAGAACAGCAGAAAACCTCACTCTTGTGTCAAAGAAGATAGACCCAAGTAACCCGTGTATGACAATCAATGAAGGTAACAAACCAATGATAACTAGAAACAGACGTAGACCAGGCTTAGCCCCATACACCAGAATGAATAAGCATAAATGGAACAACACTTCTTTTATTCAAACTAGAATAGGTAGAATGAGTCTGCTTGGCTAAAACACAAGCTTTACCAAAAAATTTCTTAGAGTTGCAATGCTGAAATTAATGCAGAAAAACTTTAATAAGAGTGCCAACAGGAGGATGGCTCAAACGACAATGCCAAAGTGATAACTCAGATAAAGTAGCGAATGTAGAATCGGTCTAAAAAGCAGAATGGACAGCAAGAAGCCCATCGTCTAGCAGATAGAGACCACCATGCACCCCACACCCAATCGTTTGTCCCACTAGATCCTGAAAAAGACAATAAGAAGGAAAAAAGTCACTTTACAATTCAGATCTTTGGTAAGACGACTAATGGAAATGAGGTTAGTAGTAAATTGGGAACGTGGAGAATAAAAGCCAAAGGTGAAGTGGGGGAACACTCAATGGAGCCCTTTCCTGAAACGAAGGAAAGGGAGCCATCGGTGACACAAACCTTGTCCTTATCAGAGCAAGGAGAATATCGAGAGAAAATGCTGGAATTACTAGTCATGTGGTCAGTGGCACCGGTGTCAATGATCCAAGGGCGAGAGACAACTGATGTACAATGACCACCAAAAGAAATACTTGAGGCAGCAAGGTTGGAGTCAGATTGAACCAAGGAAGTGGTAGCGATGGAAGCAAGGTCAATGGACGATGAAGGCTCTATACGAGTCATGAGGCGCCGAAGCATGGCAAGCTCGTCATGGGATAAAGAAGAGCCGACATTAGTAGGGGTAAAGTGAGATGCCTCAGAATTGTGAGCAGAGGAGCCACAGCCTCGACTAGGACCGTACTTGATAAAACCAATAGCTGGACGGCCATGGAGGTTCTGGCAGAAATCATTAGTATGTCGTTACTTACCACAATAATCACACTTGACAAGCTCTCTATCATAGAAGGAGTGATCACTGGAACGGGTAGAGCCCCGCCTCTAGGTTGAGAACCAGACCTAGAAACGAGGGCTGAACAGTCTTGTGAACCAGAGGACGGCATACTGGACGGTTACATGGCAGTATGATGGCTGTCCTCCAACTAAATCAAGGAATTGGACTGCTCCAGGGTAGGAAAGGGATCATGACTAAGCATTTGGGTGGGCATGAATGTTTAGGCCTGCTAAAAAATCATTCACTTGGAGATTATCTTCCCGCTTCTCAAAAGTGGTTGCATCGGCACTGCATGTAGCTTGGAAGGTCTCATAGTTTTCCAATTCCTAGCACGAACTGCGCAATTCAGAGTAGTATGGGACAAAGTGAGGTCTCATGAAGTTTTTTCCTAAGTTCATAAACCTGTGCATCATTCCCAATTTGGGAATAGGTGTCCTTGGTTGCTTTTTAGATCCTAGCAACAATATACAAGAGAAGATAACCTCGAGCAATATTGGACTGCATAGAGTTGATGACAAAGGACATCACCAACGAACTAGGAGAACTCTACTTCTTCTTGTAGGCTTCATCGTTTCGCCAGTAATATATCCCACATAACCGCAGGAATCAAAAGATAGGTAACATGACCGAGACCACATCAAATAGTTGCTTCCATCGAGATCGACAGAGCTCACAAGGAATGAGGGAAAAGGGTGTTGCAACCTGTTCAGTCGATTCTAGATGACGCGATGGTAATATTGAACATGATTATCTATCAAAGGATGCACACAGAGAGGCTATAGTGAGAGAGGGAGCGACAAGGAGCAACGATGGCATGAAAGAGAGAGAAAATTAAGAGAGAGAGAGAGAGAGAGAGAGAGAGAGAGAGAGAGAGAGTCGCTTGGGTTTGGTTCCCAACGAGGATCTTTGCTCAGATTTATGTTTTGTAAGGAATGAATAATTGTTAATGTGACAGCCCCACTTTATTTATAATAAGTAAATAATAGGTATAATGACAAATATACCCATGTACACCCATATTACAACTTTTTCTTTTTTAATAATTAGATTTATCCCTAGCATTTTGAAATTGTAAATCGCCCCTACAACCGGAAATGCGGTTTTTGTTCTAAAATTAGAAAGTTGATTTCTTATCCTTTTGGAATTTGAATTTTAGACTATTTTTATTGGATTCAAATTGGGGGGAGGAGGGAGGGGGGAGGGGGGTGGGTGTTTGCTTATTTATGAATAATATCTTAAGTAATATAACAAGGCGTCCCAATGCACGAGGCTCCTGCTATTGCAGTGTTTAGGGAGGGGCATATAATGTACACAACTTACCCCTGCAATACAGAGAGGCTGTTTCCTTGTTTCGAACCCGTGACCACCAGATTGCAATATGACAACCTATTGATCAGAGAATGAGTGAGATAATACCTCACCCAACCTTCTTATTATTTATAGATGAATGAATTTACAAAAAAAAAAAAAAAAGTAGGTGAGAAAGGAGTACATTGAACCTAGACAATTATCGTACGGTAGATGGATCACTTGTGTGGAGGATGGTCCATCAACCGGACCATACCATCAGGCGAACCATATTTACAACACTCCCCCTCAAGTTGGTGCATATATATCATGTATAAACAACTTAGACAGTATCATATGAAAAGGTTTCCCAGGTAACCCTTTGGTGAAGATATCTGTCAGCTAATCCTCTGATCTGACTAAAAGAATCTGAATCTGTCCACTTTTCAAATTCTGTTTGATGAAGTGGCGGTTTATTTCAACATGTTTTGTCCTATCATATTGAACAGGGTCATGAGCAATGCTGATAGTCTCCTTATTGTCGCAAAACAGAGTCATAGATTGGGGACATTGAACTTTCAAGTCTTTGAGTAAGCCTTGCAACAATAAAAGTTCGCATATTCCCTGGGCTATCGTCCAAAATTCTGTCTCTGCACTGGATCGGGCCACAACATTACACCAAGTAACCAGATTTCCACCCACAAAGGTATAGTAACCAGAGATAGACTTACGATTTGGACTCCCTGCTTAATCTACATTGGTACAAGCCTCAATTTTGAGATGATCATGTAGTGAGAGTAGAATCCTTTTCCGTGGAGCTACCTTTGGGTAATGTAGAATCTTATAGATTGCCTCCATATGTGTTGAGTAGGGATCATGCATAAACTGACTCACCAAACTCATTGCAAATGCAATATCTGGTTCAGTATGTGATAGATAGATAAGCCTTCTAACTAACTGTTGGTACCTGCCTTTATCTTCTGGTGTTCCTTCATTCTCCTTGAGCTTAGTATTGGATTCCAGAGGAGTATCACATGGTCGGCACCCTAGTACTCTTGATCTGAGAGAAAATCGAGGACATATTTTCTTTGAAAGAGAAAGATGCCATTTGTGGAGCGAGCAACTTTAATCCCAAGAAATTACCTGAGCTTTCCAAGATCCTTGTTTTCAAACTCCTTTCCCAGAAACATTTTTTAGTTTCCTAATTTCATCATCATTACTCCCAATGACAACAATATCATCCACGTATAAAAGAAGTGCAATGAAAGTTTTAGATGTATGCTTGATAAACAATGTATGGTCAGTATTACTCTGAACATAGCCAAATGCTATCATAGCTTTGTGATATCTATCAAACCATACTCTAGGGGACTGTTTAAGTCCATAAAAAGAGCGTTTTAATTTGCATACCTTCCCTTTGGTGCTCACATCTATAAAACCATGTAGACAATCCATATAAACTTCATCAGTAAGTTCCCCATGAAAGAAGACATTCTTCACATCAAAGTATTGTAAATCCCATTTATGGTGTACTACACATTCCAAAAGAACCCGGACTGTTGTTGTCTTGGCAACTGGAGCAAAGGTTTCTTGGTAATCAATCCCATATCTCGGGGTAAATCCATGAGCAATCAGCCTTGCTTTGTACCGATCCATAGTTTAATCTATTTTCTACTTGACTGTGAAAACCCACTTGCACCCTACTGGCCTCTTACTTGGTGGGAATGGAGCAAGGTCTCATGTATCATTTTTCTTCAGGGCTCTCATTTCTTCCATCGTTGCAGTTTTCCACCGTTCATCTATAATTTCATCTTTCCATTTCTGAGGAATAAACACAGAAGAATGCGAGGACACGAATGCATGGAAGGAAGGAGATAAAGAGTTATATGAAACAAAATCAGAAATAGGGTGAAGTGTGTAGGAGCTAGGACCTTTCCGAATGGTAATAGGTAGATCAGAATTAGAGAGAGGAATTTCCTTTCCAGGAGGAAGCTCACTCTCTGGATCCAGGGCTGGCGAAGGGACATGTAAAATTGTGTTGATGGTAGTGGTCCTTCTAGCTATAGACTTGCAGAGGTTTGGCATTGGAACTGGTTGTGGGAATGGGTGTAGGTGTAGAAGGTGGTATTGGTATTGTATCATGGTCTGATGTTGCATCTGTGTCTGGAAAATATCCATCCGGATCCGTGTGACTCTTTCTTGGACTTTTTCTGTTTCTTCTGGTAAAAGCAGAGGCACATCTTCAAGTTCGGCACTCTGGGCTGCATCCTTCTCCCCCTAACGATGTGGCGGGTAGTATTTCAGGTGCTCATGAAAGAAAACATATTTGGTAACAATAGTTCTTCGGGAGGGAGGATGGTAACACTTATATCATTTCTGTGTGGTAGGGTAGCCAATGAAGATGCAACGGAGCCCCCTGAAATCAAGCTTGCCAGGAGATTGATCGTTATGGGCATAACAAACACAACAAGACCTTTGGCGGTAGCACAAAGGAAGTATTGCCGAGCAGTTAATCCAGAGGGGCTTTGTTGTTGAGAATTCTCGATGGGAGCCGATTAATAAGGGACGCCTCAGTGAGGACAGCATCACTCCAAAAATGGGTTGGAACATGTCCCTTAAACATTAGAGCTCTTGCAGTATGAAGAAGGTGACGATTTTTTTTTTTGCAACCCCATTGGGAGCTGGTGTGTCAACACAACTGGTTTGATATAGGATCCCGTTATCGGATTAATAGTATTAAAATGTCCCTTCAAGGTATTCCTTCCCGTTGTCACTGCGAAGTACCTTTAGCTGAGCCTAGAACTGAGTCTATATCATTTTATGGAATTGGCAGAAGCACTAGAAAACTTCACTTTTATGATGCATCAGATATACCCAGTTAGCCCGAGTATGACAATCAATAAAAGTTACAAACCAACGATGCCCAGAGATAGAAGTAGAGCATGTCTCTAAACATCAGAATGTACCAAATAAAAAATACCACTACTTCTATTAAATGAAGGTAAATAGGTTGTATGAGCCTGCTTAGCCAAAATATAGGCTTCGCATAATAACTCGTTTTTATTACAATGTTTAAATAGAAAAGGGAATAACTGAGATAACACAACTGGGGAGGGGTGACCAAGACGTCTGTGCCATTGTTGGAGAGTGCTCACGGCTAAATAAATGTGATGTGGGGTAGTCAATGGTGAAGGTGGTTTATTGGATGATGTAGGTGCTGAAGGACCATCATCAAGCAAGTAGAGATCACCATGCAATCTATTATGTCCAATCGTCTTCCCGCTCACCAGATCCTGAATGATACATGAGGAAGGAAAAAATGTTACTTTACAGTTAAGAGATTTAATAAGACTACTAATAGATAACAAATTTGTAGAAAAACTAGGAACACGAAGAACAGACTATAAAGTAAAGGAGGAGGAGCAGCGGATGGATCCCTTTCCAGATATACTAGAGAGAGAGACCCATCTGCTACTTGGACTATATCTTTCCCAAAAGAGGGAGAGTACAGATAGAAAGAGCTGGTTGAACCAATCATGTAATCAATGGCTCCAGTGTCCATAACCCATGGGCTAGGAACAAAGGAAGCACAGTGACCAATATGAGAAATACCGGACTGAACAAAATATGAACCTGGTGTGGCAATGATGTGGAAGAACGGTATTAGCTGTAGAAGATGGCCTTAATAGATTTCTGAGCACCTGAAGTTCTTCTGCTGAAAGCATAGGTAGAGTCCCAGTAAGAGGGCAAGCTTCTGTTTGATGGGCTTGTGGTACCCGAAAATTCTTGGATCTCTGTATCCCTTTCTCACGCCTCTTGGTCTCAAAATCAGTTAGTTTTCCATGTAATTTAGTATCCTTAGTATGCCTTTCTTTCCCACAATGCTTATACCGAAGTGGGTCTCCAGAGGAGGAAAGTTTGGAGAATGCAGGATCACTTTGCTGAGTGGTTTGAAGGGCTGACCGTTTTGCTAGTAATGTAGGCATCATAGATGTACGGGGTATTGTTGTTAGATTAAACTAAGGCATAAGCATCTTCTAAAGATGGGAGGGGCTCTCTACTAATGATTTGAGTGTGAATTTGATCAAATTCAACATTAAGACCAACCAAAAAATTATATACCCTTAGTTTGTCCTTTGCAAACTTCATAGCAGCAGCATCAATAGAACAATTAGCAGTAAATATCATAATAGTCTAACTTTTGCCACAAATTTCGGAGTTCAGAATAGTATTGGGATACAATAATGTCCCTTTGTTTAGTGGTATTAATCTTTACATGGAGATCATAATTCAAGGAGTTGTTGCCAACCTGAGAATAGATTTCCTTGGCCGCATTCCAAATTTCGGTAGTATCAGGAAATAATACATACCCCCAGCCAATTTTAGGTTCCATAGAGCTAATCAGATATGCCATCACAATAGAGTTTTCGGACGCCCATTTGTCATAAAGTCGGTTTGTGGGGGCATGTGCTTTTTTGTAACCAGTGATATATCCTAGCAGATCTCTTGCAGAGATTGCCATGTGTGCAGTTTTAGACCACATTAAATAGTTGGTCCCATCCAACTTGATTGGGATGAGTGGAATAGCAGTGAATTCAATTTTTGAGATCTCTGTGTTGGGAGAAACAACTTCTGAAGAATTAGGCATAGTGATGAACACAACCCAAGAACAATCTGTCTAAATAACTTGAGCAGAATAAATCGATATGTGCTCAAAAATGTAAAATACTTGGAACAAAGATGCCGCTAGTGAAGTACCAGAGGCGGTAATATGTGGTGCCGTGTTTCAGTCTTCTGGAAACGAGATATACATTTGCAGCAAGTTTCAATCTTCATACAAGCGAGGAAGAATCGAGGATGGCTATGTGTGCAATCTCTTCGAAGAAAATCCCTACAACGAGGGAGACATGGCAGCCCATACCATAAAAACGACAACCAGTCCTTGGAGAGGTTCTTAGTTCATTTATAATCAGGCTTATGAGAGGTTGAGATGGTGGCGGTAACGCTTGATAGGTGGTGGCAGTAGGGCTTGATAGGTGGTGGCGGTAGGGCTTGAGGTGATAGGTAGTGGCAGTAGGGCTAGAGGTGGTGCTGGGGGGTTGGGATAGGTTAGAGGAAGTGAGAGAAAATGGAGACAGTGGGGCTGGGTCGGCAATGAGGTACCGAGAGAGAGAGAGAGAGAGAGAGTGGTGGCGGTGCTAGGGTTGGTACCCCAAGAATGGTGGTGGCTCTGATACCATGTTGGTTTAGAGAATGAGTGAGATAATACCTCACCCAACCTTCTTATTATTTATAAATGAATGAATTTACAAAGAAAGAAAGTAGGTGAGAAAGGAGTACATTGAACCTAGGCACTTATTGTGCGGTAGATGGACCACTTGTGTAGAGGATGGTCCATCAGCCGGACCATATTTACAACACAACCTTACCGTTACACAAAGGCTCGCCCTCTTCTTTTACTTAAATAATATCATGCATAAATAGGTTCTGTTACTGTAAGCAAAATATTAGTATGTGTGTTTTTGCAACATACCCCCATCTGTGATTTTTTTTATTTTTAAATTTCATGCTTTACATATGTTTACGTAGGAATAGGGTTTCCCTGGAGTACAGGCTTTAAAATAACCATTTGACCCCTGCGACACCCCATTGAAACCCCCATAAACAATTTACATTGTCTTGCCGACGAGAATCTCGGGTCTCGACCAGGATGAGACGGGGTTGAGACTCGAGATTTCAATCCTTGGTTAGTGATGAGGAACATCATATGGGAAGAAGCACCAGCATGATCCTGATCTTGGGTTGCACGAGAATATCCTTCCTTGGATGTGAATGGCAACCCATATAATACGCACCACCACCACCATCGAAAATCGTTCCTCTATATTGAGCAACATACTCGTCCTCCTAGGCTACCATCTTCAGAATTATTGTCGTTTGGGTCTTGTGCCCTTGCCTATGAGCTGTGATGGTAGTTGTATATCTCTTCATCCATTTGTCTCCACAACTGGATTAGGTATCGTTGATATGCCATCCTCAGTCATCTGATTCATCACTAAAACCCTATCATTTGCTTCAATCCACCATCTAACTTGATCTTCTTCATCAATGATGTGGGTGATGTCAATCGTGTTGACATCTTTGTCCTCTTCCACTTCTTCTTGTTCCTCCTCAAGATATTTCTACTTCAACTTCAACTTCATATTATAGTGGTTGCACACCATTTTTCCAGTTTCGCATGACTAAGCCGGCTGTGGGCCTTGGTGTGTATTAAACTGAATGTTTTCCAGCTTCTTCCGCAACCACTTGAAGATGCTCTTTGTGATAAGATCCGAATTACAATCCTTCTCAAGTTTGGTGCACTACCCCCATGGTTTGGCTGCCAGTCACCTGTACAAGTATAGTTACAGTTTTGCTTTGTTCTTTTGTTTTCTTGTTAATAGTGTTGGCTGGAATTAGATCTATGTTTTCAAGCTTGAAATTGGCAAGTTATGATAGAGTCCTAGATGGAAGAAGATCATCATTAGCTAGTCTATGCATAGTTGTCAAGGTGTCGCTTAGGCGCCAGGCGGCCTTGTGACGCCTTGGAAAATCGGGGCCTTGGTTGCCTAGGTGGGCGCCTTGATCGCCTAGGCGGCGCCTTGGTCACCTATACGCCTTGTCAAGCCTCCAACACCTTGGTAGCCTGGTCGCCTTGACAACTATGGGTCTATGGCTTAGTTTTGTTTTTTTGCTTTCAGTTTTGGATTTGTTTTTTGTCAGCCCATGATCCATATTGGAGTCTGAAAGTGTCCACACTCAATTCTCCCGGGATGGAATTTTATGAGTAAGAATACTTCATTTTTATTTGCTGTTGCATTAGATCTATGATTCTGTATGGAGTCTTAGACGTAAGTTTAGAAGACCCAGAAGGGGCTGGTGGTTATGTTATAGTTTGGGCTTCTTAGGTTCGTTGTAACGGCCTAATTTATAAGCCCATAAAGTGGGGTTAAGTCCATATTGGATCAGTGCTATCACCTTCTTTGGCCAGATCTTCCAACCTTTTCACAATTACTGTTCACTGCATGCATAAGCTTTGAAGCCAGCTGAAAAAGGATAGCACGATAGCAAAGAAAACAAATGCGCTAACATGCACTGGCTTTCGCGCTAGGTGCTCAAGCGCATGAAAGCCAGAGCTGATCTATGATCACCTTCCGTTTTCTCGCAGCTTCACTAAGCCCCGCTAACTCAATTCAGTGTGAGAGTGTGAATAGGAGTCCTTTATGAGTCTAATTAGGAATTTTCAAAGGGCTATGTATATGTATACACCCCCATTGGTTAGACATGGTTTGATGATAGAGATTAAAATTTCTTTCAAAAGTTTGTGAGCAATTGAGCTCTGCATATGTGGCTGAAGGTTTCTCTCTTGGCCATTTGTTCTCTGTTCTATTACTTATTCTAGTTCTGATATATCCTGCGATCAGGTGCTTTCTTTCCTTGCTTTTCTTCTTCATATTCTTCTAAAATATCTTTTTATTTTCTTCTATTGTTTCTTCATCATATTCTCCTGTCTTCTTGATTCTCTGTTAATTCTTGCTCTCACTGCTCAACTGTCCTTCACAATCGGTTTAAAATTGTTGTAATATATTGTTTCTGATGTCCAGACCTGAGGTTCTAGTTACTGATTGTGTCCTGTTCTGCACTTCTACTAGTTCTTAGATCTGATTGTTGGCTTCTTCATTAGTTCAGATTACCCTCTATACTCAATCAGATTGGTGGTCTAATCTTATCGTTTGATTTTGAATTATTAAGTTTCTAATTTTCCATGTATTCTGTCCTGAAATTCGTTCTATCGGCAAAATGCGGAGTCTTTTTTTGCTATTATCTTTCTTTGAATACAATTTCTTCAGTTGTCAAAATTAGGACTAATATTGGTTAATCTTGCAATTGGTTTTATATTCATGTATTAGTGGTTTTGGAGTTAGTAGTTAGCAGATTTTGTTTCGGGTTAAAGTTATATTTACAAGAACAGATGGCAACTAAATTTAATCATATAACACTGTTTAGGTTTATATCAATATTTAAGGATAAAATTTCCTTGAATGGACTGTCAGGAGAAGCAAGCTTCTTCTGATGGCCTAAATGTCTGCCACATTGCAGCTCCATTGGTATTAAAATTTTGTGGAGCTCTTGTCCACATCATCTATTAATCTCGAAAGTTTCTGCCCGAACCATTTTTTCCTATGTGCATATAAAGTCTTAAAAATGGGGTTGAAAACTTAAATTTAGCAATTTGGTTGACATTGAAAATACCTCAATACATGTTGCGCAATATGGTTGTGATCAGCACCAAATTTGGTCCATGGCTTATCCATGGGATATACAACTCATCGAACGGTGAGTTTGCCAAGGCAAGTCCTCTACATGGCTCAAAATGGTGGACTGTCAAGATCAACCTTCTAAATGAACTTTTTCCTTATTGCAGTTGTTAACTTTTCATCTTGAACCCCCTTATGATTTTAGACAATTCAGTTTCCCAAAGGGCATGATATTTAAACTATCATACTAGGTAATTGCAAAGAAGCTTTATTTTATTTTGAAGATAGACATCCATACATTTATATTGTCTAAGAATCTTCAATTGCTATTCTCTTGATTCCAGGATTCACTGAACAGATAACAAATTGTAATGATTTTTTCACGGGCAGGTACTTTTACCATTCAATATTTCTGAGGTGTGATATATATATATATATATATATATATTTTTTTTTTGTTGTGATAAATGAACCATAAAGTGTAGTGAAAATATTATGAGTAAAATGATGGGGATCAATCAAAATTTCATGAATCCTGTTATAAACTTACAAGGTAGCTGTTTGCATAAAGCTTGCAGATTGGGCGATGTGCATTTTATCGTATGTCGAGATGTGAATGGGAAACTTCATGCTTTTCACAATGTATGTCGGCATCATGCATCTCTTCTTGTATCTGGTAGCGGGAAAATGCCTTGCTTCGTGTGCCCTTATCACGTGAGTTCCTGTACCATGCATAAATTCTGGTTTAATGCCTCCCTCTCTCTCTCTCTCTCTCTCTCTATATATATATATATATATATATCTTGGTTTCTTTGCCTATGTGGTTGTGTATGAAAGTATATTCTGTTTTCTGTACATTTTTCTTAATATTAGTGCATGCTTCCTAGTTCCTAATGCTTCCTGGAGCTTCTGTTAGGTTCCCAATTTGGGAGCTTTAATCTTGGTGATGGAATTCAATTAGTACCAAGAACTCGTCTTGTTTAGCATTCTGGATCTTTAGAGCATTAGTAATTAGGCTACATCATGATTACGTTAGAAATACCTCTCAATAATAGATATCTATTGGCATTCCAGCCTTAGTAGAGAATCCAGTACCTCTAGTCTGTGAATAACTGAATAGAACGAACCAGCCCCATGGATATCTTTGCTCCAGAACAAAACAATTATACACTGCATAAGTCTTTCAGCCCATAAAAACTGAGGAAAATTTGATCTCTTTTGGCAGCTCAAGTTTTAAATTGACATTTGCTTAGACAGCTTAGTACAGTATGATAAAAGTGGACTTCTCCAAGTGTAATTGGAAATTTTATTTGTTGCCGCATGCATTTTCTTCGTTTACAACTATTCAGCTTCTCTACGTTTTCTGTAATGAAAGTAAATTTGTGCTCCAAGGTCATGCAGGTTCATTGGGAAAATGGGAAATGTTATTGAATTTATGCAGACCTGTTTGTAATTTATGCAGACCTGTTTGTATCCTATATGGAAATATGCCTTCTGGAGAGTTATAGTTTCAACTTGTGCTTCTAAGTGGTCCCTTTTAGTGTGCCCTCCATCTTGACTGTACTAAGATGGAAACTGGACTAGCTGAATTTAGAGAATTATTGTTCGTGCCACCTGAATCAAACACTTTCCTGCTTCTTGGAAAGCTCCATAATTCCTTTGTTTGTTTTTTATTTTATTTTTTTTTTGTTTTTTGTTTTTTTTTGTTTTTTGTTTTTTTTGTTATTTGTTATTTGCTTTTTTTTTTTTTTTTTGTCTTTTGGTGCTCAATGAATTCATAATGTTAATTTAAGCAAATCCGTTTACAAACTAGTTCACCTATCCATGAGGTCATTCCCCATGGTTCTTAACTTCCTCAAGTTTGTTTGCAAAACAGTGTTTATTAGCTTATAGAGGTATGAGAAGGACTGATACCTTCTTGTGCTTGCTTTGATTGATTTTGAAAATTTTCTGAAAGATCCTATTCTTTGACTGCAGACAGAACATTGACAATGAGAGTTTTTGTCAAAATACTTTTATATCCTCTCATGCAACCTAGGATTAAAATTGGG
This sequence comes from Protea cynaroides, assembly GCA_028583415.1. NCBI lineage: Eukaryota > Viridiplantae > Streptophyta > Magnoliopsida > Proteales > Proteaceae > Protea > Protea cynaroides. The sequence goes on along the minus strand of CM053272.1, from coordinate 17,494,348 downwards.
ACTTTAACAGTTTCTGTTCTGTATGTCATTCAAGTGAACTATGGATCAACCCTAATTCAGTTGTCTCATCTATTGTTAGATATATTTGGAAAAAATGCAATTGAAGAGATTAAGATACCTTCAAAAGTTTTTCATTTTGTTCTCACCTTTACTTGATTTTTGTAACACAGAGTCCAGATGTCATGCTTAGTGTCTTTTGTAGGGATGGACCTATGCATTGGATGGAGTACTCCTCAAAGCTACAAGAATATCTGGAATAAAGAATTTTGATGTAAATGTATGAAGCAGCACTTTCTTGGTGGCTGTCTTGTACCCTTTTTCCATAATGTTGTAAAATGAAGGGATAATCATGATTCTTTTTCTGGCCATGAAGGGCAGGAGTTTGGGCTGAAACCATTGAAAGTAGCTACCTGGGGGCCATTCGTACTTATCAATTTGGACAAGGACATTCAGCCTCAACAGGAAGCTGATAGCAAGATAGTGTCAGATGAATGGCTTGGTAGCTGCTCAGAGCTATTGAGTAGCAACGGGATTGATTCTTCTCTAATTTATGTTTGCAGACGTGAGTATACAATTGAATGCAATTGGAAGGTTAGTTTTGTAGAATTCCAATTGAAGTTGAAATCCATATCTAGGATTCTAGTTTATCTTGACTGGAATTCCATTCCAGGTGTCACTTTCTATATTATTTTGGTTATATTTAGCAGTGGAGGAAAATTTTCCTACAGCATTTCAAATATCAATTCTTCAATGCAGGTGTTCTGTGACAACTACTTAGATGGTGGTTACCATGTGCCATATGCACACAAAAATCTTGCATCTGGTCTTGAGCTTGCTTCTTATTCCACTACTGTAAGCTCTCTATTTTCTGGTATTAATTATTAAAGCATGCATATTTTCTTAATACATTTTGTCCAGAACTAGAAGGTTGTTATTTGTATGCGAAACTTGTCAAATATGTATTGGATAAGAAAGAGGAAGACATTTGATATTAAAAGTTCTTAGGGATAAAATACTTGCATGGTTGTTTTAGCAACTACGGATAGGGAGTTGTTTTTGTAGGTATATTTATCCTCCTGTGCTCCTAACAACTTGTTCACATTGTCATGCACCCATTGCTAATGGATTTATTTCTTTCCCAGTCCATGCTATCCAGGCTTAAGAAGCCATACATTCCATATATGAAGTGGACCATTCTGTGACTAAATCATTGATATGATTTAGGACTGAGTGATTCTTGGTATGTAATATTATGATGGTTAACTCTGCAATATCTGACAATCATTATTAAATAAGTAGATATTTGAGAAGGTTAGCGTCCAAAGATGTGACAGCGGTTCTACGGAAGGAGGAGATGACTTTGATAGACTTGGATCAAAAGCACTGTATGCTTTCATTTATCCAAACTTTATGATCAATAGGTAATACTTTGATTATTGATGATTCCAGATTTTTTCTATTTATTGTTTCAGTCAACTACTTATATAATGTATGATGAGAAGATTTTATCTATTTATTGTTTCAGTCAACTACTTATATAATGTGTGAGTACTTTTATAATTTTGTTTTCCCAGGTATGGCCCGTGGATGGATACAAATCTTGTACTTCCACTAGGACCCCGTAAATGTCAAGTTATATTTGATTACTTCCTTGTTGCTTCTTTGAAGGTAATGCCTGTTTATTAACTCCTATACACCATAATTGTTCCGTCATTTTCATGGGTCTGCTATGATTTTCCAGAGAATTTTCACGTTTTCCGTGAACTTCAATGAAGTACTACCAATTTGGTGGGGTGGGGACCAAAATGTACACTTAAACTAAATTTTAGAATCTTGCTATGATGTGTCAGTTACTTCACCTTATAGTTTTGTTGAATGCCTATACATATCTAGTGGGACACAACTAGACACTCATCTCTGTCACTGTTGTGTCTTTTGCCTTTAATCTGGCAGAATTTGGTCTGTCTTGAGTTTTTTCTTCTTACCCTAAATTCCTTGTTTATTGCTTCTTGTGACATGCTTTACTGACATGCATTAAGATACACCAAAATACATATACTTATCCACTCTGCTCTTAGTTTTAATTAATATTGGCATTACTTTTTTGTCTACATACTTTAATGTATATCTAACATAAGAAGAGGCAAGAAAATAGAACGTAGTCTTCCATGATCTAAGTGCCAAACAGTCTATATGTGACATTGTCTCTCACTTTCCATAAGGAACTTTGATTACCTATCTTGGATATTCTGAACAGCATGTCTAATAAAACTGATATTAAATTTACAAATGCATGTCACTGATTGTATATTTTGGGGGGGTTTTCATGTCCATTTTACAGTAGACACTTGCATCAGTGTTTACACATTATGGGAACCTTGGCAAGTAAGGATTGATGCATAGAATTTTTTTTTTTAACTAATTATGGTAAAGTAGGAAGAGGTAGGAGTCATAGATATATTATGTGAGAACTAATTCTGGGTTCCTATTCATGCAACAATCATTTTATTTAAAATTATTTTCTATGGGAGATATTTAAAAGGCTGATTTGTACAGTGAGTGTAACTATAATCTTTTGGAGACCCCTGACAAGGAACCATAATGAAGCAGTTGAAATAGGGATTGGCAATAAAAGAGGTAATGGCAGATGTAGAAGGGGTATTTGTCAGTCTTCTTAGTCATGAGAGTAGTTTGTTTTTAAAGCATTACTAGGGGAGTTATCATGGTTAGGAGGTCATGATGTTATGGGATATGTCGTGGGTCTTGGGAATGTTTTCTGGCTTTTTTATTTTTATTTTTTTTAATTTGTTTTCATTATGTGAGCGGTATTTTGATGACCCACTTACCTTCCCTAAGATATTGGTAAAGTTGAATGTCGTCCTTTAGTAGTTAGTGGCATAAGCATAATTTTTATGTGTTTAGTTTAGTTCTTTTATTTCCTTATTCTGTATTGTTATTAAGTAAGGGCAATCTTGTAATTTCTTCTTCAGTCTTTTTATAAATAAGATGTGGGGGTGAGAGAATAGACAACTCTCATTCTTTTTTTTTTTTTAATTCAACATGGTATTAGAGCTAACCTAGCTCTGCGCCTCTCTTCTCTTCTCTTTCTTCTTTTTTTTTTTTTCTTCTTTTCTCCTTCCTAAAGTTCTGCCACCAGACTCCTGTTCTCCATCCAATATTACCATCAGAAACCCTGCAGCCAGAAACCATTACCGCCAGAAATCCTGCCGCCAGAAACTATTACCGCCAGAAACCCTATTGTCCATCCAAAAAATCCCTGTCACAACCCTGCCCTGTCCAGAAACCATTACCGCCAGCTTCATCTAGCCTCAAAATCCCTGCCACAACCCTCCTCTGTCCAGAAAATCCCTGCCGCCAGCCCCTTAAGCATCCAAAAACACTGCTAACAACCTCCTAGTCTTCCTAAAACCCTGCTGCAACCTCTCCTCCAGAAAAAAAAAAAACCTGTCGGCATCATCCCTATAATCCATAAACTCTGTAAACCATTACAGCAACTTTCTTCCTCTTAACTAAACCCTAACGACAACCCTATTTAGCCCCATTACCTTACCGAAAACCCTTCCGTTGCCCTCTACCCTATTGTCGACATCTGTAAACCTTGTTTTTCATCCTATCTGAGATCTTAGCTATGATCTAAACAACCTCCTAAGGAATTTGCCTTATTTGGTTGCCGTGTATCCCTTGGTGATGGGATTTTTTTTTACCAGAGATCATACAAAGCACCTACATCGAGTCTTCTCTACATATTTGAGGATTGAACCTTGCTACAATTGTGTTCTCTAGTTCCCTGAAGATTGATACATGGCATCACTCGAAACAAGAGTAGTTGATTTCACAGGATTACTATGGCTTCTGATATTACCTCTGTGGGATCTGATTTTTATAAGATGGAGAATTTTACCAACCCCACAAATACTACAAAACTTGATGGTGGTAACTACCTGATGTGGTCTTGAGCCACACAACTTGCTATTACAGCTCGGGGGTTGTTTGGTTATTTCACCGGCACCAAGATTAAACTCACCACTGAAGATGCTGCCTTGGAAAAATGGAATGCTGAGAATTCCTTAGTGATGCAATATCTCATTAACTCCGTGCAACCCGCCACCTAATATTGGACACTGCCACCAAGATCTGGAAATTTGCCAAGGATACATATTCCCAGGTTGGGAATGATGCCTTAATCTATGCACTGCAAAAGAAGGTTCATGAAACTACTTAAAAGGAGTTGACAGTGTCTCAACACTATACTCAATTATGGAGTCATTGGCAGGCCATCGATTTTTATGATTCCATACACGCAAAGTGTAAAGAAGATGCTACTCTGTTTAAGAAACGAAAAGAAAAATATAGTCTATACCTTTCTGGTAGGATTGAATGTTGAGCTTGGTCCTATTCGCTCACAAATCCTCAGCAAGGATTCATTCCCTACTCTTAAGTAGGCATATGCTATGGTTCAGCTTGAAGACCAAAGAAGAGCTACTATGTTATTATCCTCTGTCCCTGATAGGTCTACCCTTCAGACATCTGCTCCAACTCCCAAGGGCTCCACTACATCCAAAGATACGGTGAAATGTGAGCATTGTGGTGAACCTTGGCACACTAAAGACACATGTTGGAAACTCCATGGTAAACCAGCAGACTTTAAAGGCAAGAGAAGAGACAAACTTATGCAAAAAACCAAGAACTTCAATGGGCCATAGGCAAATCGAATTGAAGCTCATCAGGTCACTGATCCTACGGCTCCACTGCAAGACAATCAAATTCCTTAGGCACTTAGTTGTTTGCTCCAGCCACTCTCTGCTGCCTCCTCCGGACCGCCATCTGTTCCTGCTCCTACCTCTACCACTCCAAGTTCTCACCTTGCTCTTTCAGGTATGTGTTTCAGTGGTCATTGTGCGTCAATGGTCTCTAATCCTTGGATTATTGACTTAGGTGCCATAGACCACATGACTGGTAACCATAGCCTATTTCATCAGTACTTTCCTAATCCTGAAATTAATATTATTCGTGTAATGGATGGGACCCTCTCCTCTGTATCAGGGAATGGTTTCATTCAATGCACTCCTTCTCTAGCTTTGTAGTCTATTCTTCGTGTTCTAATATCAATTTTATGTTTATCAGTAGTATTACCTCTGCTTTAAACTGCAAAGTTATGAATTTTCCTTCTTATTGTATGTTTCAGGATCTGGCCACAGAGAAGACGATTGGATGTGGTAAGATGCAGGGTGGTCTGTACTTGCTTAAGGAAGGTATCCCAAAGTCTATTTCAGGTTCCCGGAGCCCATTACATCATCTCTATTCAGCATCCTTTGATCTTCAGTAATGGTACCAGCGGCTCGGACATCCGTCATTTAAAGTTTTAGCAAGTCTTTTTCCTACTTTAGCAAATAAATATAAACAAGACGAGTTTTTTTGCGAAACCCGTATTCTCGCTAAGCAAACTCGATCTTCGTATAGTCCATCATTTAAGCGTAGTTGTACTGCTTTCCATTTAGTGCATTATGATCTTTGGGGACCAGCCAGAACTAATTCCATTACTGGTCACCGTTGGTTTGTTACATTTATAAATTGTTATTCTAGAACTACTTGGGTTTACCTCTTACATAACAAAAGTGAAGTGTTTAAGTGCTTTCGTCAGTTTCACCAGATGAATAAGACTCAGTTTCAAGCTTCTTTAAAGATTCTCAGGAGTGACAATGACAGAGAGTACATGGATAGAGAGTTTCAACATTATTTGGCAGATAATGGTATTTTGCACTAGACCAGTTGTATTGATACTCCTACTTAGAATGGGGTGGTTGAAAGAAAGAATCACCATCTCCTTAAAGTGGCTCGTACATTGATGATTGCCCGCAATATGCCACCACGGTACTGGAATGATGCTATCCTTACCTCAGCCTACCTTATCAACTGTGTTCTAACCCTAGTCTTGGATCATCATTCTCCTTTAAACCTTTTTCTCGGTGATGCTTCCCATACTGCTCCTCTTAAGATCTTTGCCTACATGTGCTATGTGGGCAACCATCGATCTCTAGTAAAACTAGAACCCCGTGGTTTTCGTTGTCTTTTCTTGGGATATTCTCCAACCCAGAAAGATTATAAAGGTTACCACCCTCCAATTGACCGCACATTCATCTCCATGGATGTTTTCTTTTATGAGCACCTCCCTTACTACCCAGCGTCCCATCTTCAGGGGGAGCCTAGTCTTCAAGAAGATGGGTCTATTATCACACCCATGCCTCTCCCCTTCCACTTCAAGGGGAGACAATAACACCTCTTGAGCCTACTGAGCTTATATCACCTTCTTCTGAGCCTACATCACCTTCTCCTGAACCCTCTGCTGAACAAATTCCCATGGGACACCTCGCTTTCAAGTCTATAGCCGTACTAGACTCAAGCAGGGAAGGACCACCACCATCAACGCACCTGCACACATCCCTTTGTCAACTCTAGATCCATAAACTGTTTCAGAAAATGAGATCCTTCCATCTGGTAATATTCTTCCCTCTGAGTCAGACTTACCTATTGCTCTTTGTAAATGTTCTAAGTCTTGTACTCAACATCCTATATCTCATTATGTTTCTTATAAATCATTGTCTCCGTCATATCTTGCTTTTATCTCTACATTGTCTTCTATGTCTATTCCCAAACATTGGCAGGACGCAGTTGCAAATGCAAGATGGAAAGCAGCCATGGTAGAGGAAATGATTGCCCTGAGAAAAAAAGGGATATGGGACCTAGTTGAACTTCCATCAGGGAAGAAGACTGTTGGGTGTAAGTGGATCTTTACTATAAAGCAGAAAGAAGACGGGGACTATTGACAGATACAGGGCTAGATTAATTGCCCGTGGATTCACACAGACTTATGGAATTGACTATCAGGAGACTATTGACCCAGTAGCAATAGTGACTACTATTCGTGTAATTTTGGTTTGCGCAGTACATTATAATTGGGATTTATAGCAACTGGACGTCCAGAATACATTCCTCCATGGGGAGCTAATTGAGGAAGTGTATATGGATGTCCCTTTAGGATTTGCATCTTCAGCTACTGAAAGAAAGGTGTATAAGCTGAAACTTTCTCTTTATGGGCTCAAACAATCACCAAGGGCCTGGTTTGGACGGTTTCACAGAGCTATGACCTCAGTTGGCTACAAACAAAGTATTGCAGATCACACTTATTAAGCAGAGGGAAGGGAAAATCACAATTCTTATAGTGATATGTAGATGATATTGTGATTGCAGGCAGTGATGATGAAGAGATTAGAAATTTGAAGACCTTCTTGGGGAAGGAGTTTGAAGTCAAAGATCTAGGAAAACTGAGATATTTTCTTGGGATTGAAGTAGCACGCTCCACTATATGTATTTATTTATCTCAGCGAAAGTACATACTTGATCTTCTCTTTGAAACCGGTCTCCTAGGGTGTCGGCCTTGTGAGACACCAAGTGATCCTAATGCCCAATTACAAGAGAAGACAAGAACTCTAGTAGATAAGGAAAAATATCAATGGTTAGTTGGAAAGCTGATATATCTGGCCCATACTCGACCTGATATTGCTTTTGCAGTTAGTCTGGTGAGTCAATTCATGCATAACCCTTATACTTCCCATATAGATGTGCTTCTTATTACACTATCTGAATCTGCTCGAGGGAGAGGAATTCTACTCTCTTCTCATGGCAATCTTGAAGTGGATGCCTATACTAATGCTAACTGAGTAGGAAATCTAGTCAAAAACTCTACATCTAGGTATTGTACCTTCATTCGAGGGAATCTGGTTACTTGGCGCAGCAAGAAGCAGAATGTGGTAGTTCGTTTTAGTGCAAAGGCTGAGTTTAGAGCTATGACTCAAGGGATATGTGAGTTATTATAGTTACAGGGATTACTCAAGGATATGGGTATTAGTACTTCCCAACCTATGAGATTATTTCGTGATAATAAAGCTACAATTAGTATTGCTCACAATCCAGTGCAACATGATAAGACCTAGCATGTAGAAATTGATCGTCACTTCATCAAGGAAAAATTGGACAGTGGACAGATCTATGTTCCATATGTTCAATTAGGTGATCAAGTGGCAAATATCTTTACCAAAGGATTTCTCTAGAAGATGTTTCATCCATTATTGTCCAAGTTGTACATGACTGATATGTATGCACCACTTTGAGGGGGAGTGTTGAATGTGTTGAATGTTGTCCTTTAGTAGTTAGTGGCATAAGTTTAATTTTTATATGTGTTTAGTTTAGTTCTTTTATTTCTTTATTCCTTATTGTTATTAAGTAAGGGCAATCTTGTAATTTCTTCTTCGGTCTCTTTATAAATAAGATGTGGGGGGTGAGAGAATAGACAACTCTCATTCTTTTTTTCTGATTCAACAGTAATATTGAAGGAGGAAGAATTATATTGTTGTTTCTTTGGTGAGCAATAATTACATTATTTTGAGTGTTCACTATTAGTGCAGTTATGGTTTGATGGATTTCTAGGATTATTTTCTAGGAGGTGTTCTGGGCAGTTTGGCAAGTCGTATGATGCAGTACCTAAGCATGCTCTTACTTATATTATTAATATTTCTGTTGGTGTGTTGATAAGAGGTGGTTGCAATCAGAGGGGTTCATAGTCTGTACTATGGTCCCATTCTTTCTTTATTGAAAATACAGCGGTTTCTAGCTGTTCTTTAATAAGATTTCTGCATGTGCCGGGATTTAAAGAGAGTCTCTGCCAACTTCTTTTTGCTTTGTGATGTCTACTTCGGGTTATAATCCTGTATTTGCCTTTTCCCTTTTCTTATTACTCAAATTTCTTTCTGCCTTGCTTATACCCACCCAAAAGAAGGAGAAACTAATTCACACATGTCAATATAAACTATTAACAATATAGGCCTATGGGCTATGGGCCTGTTTTAAGTTTAAGTTTAGTCCTGTCTTTATTTTTACTTGTAAGTAATGGACCTGTTCATAAAGCCCATTACTGATTTTGGTTATTTGTTTATTTAGCTAGCTTATTTGCTTTGTTGACTTGGTCTTTTCCTAGTTGGATTGTAACTAGGAAAGGTTCCTAACGTCCTATCTTTTAGTTCTTTCTTCTTTTTTTAAATAAAGCTGCTATAGGAGGAGTACTTACTATTGATTCTTCTTCTTCCTTGAAGAGTTGATCTCCTCCCTTCTCCTACCTCTCTTTCTCTTTTGGTTGCTGGTTCTGGTTATTTTCATATTGCAAACTGCTACATGGTAAGATATATCCCATTCTGAATCTTGTACAAGGTGCGGTTTTGATAGGATCTTACCTTCTCCTCTTTTTTTTTTTTTTTTTTTTTTTTTTTTTTTTTTTGGTAAAGGGCAACCATATGCTGCCTATGAAGGAAGATTGATCTTACCTTGATGCTCTATCAAAATCTGGTGCTGTAATTTCTTTTCTTTGGTTGCTGCTGGTTTCTTGCTCCTCAATATCTTGATCAATATCAGTCTATCCTGATGATTGCGTGCTGCTGATTGTTTATCTCTCTAATGGTTTCGGTAACTGCTGCTTGAAGTTTTTTTTTTCTTTTTTTTTTTAATTATTTATTGATCAAGACTTATTGCCGCTGGTTTCATTTGCTGAGATTCTTGAACTATACCAGTCCCTACTGGTTTCGATTCTTTATTGTTGCTGAATACCTCATTGCTCAAGTTTTATTGCTGCTGCTTCTTGCATATTTGGTATTTCTCATGGCTGAATACAGGGCATCTTTGGATCATTCTGTGTGAATCACCTCCATAAAGTTGAAAGGGGTGTCTAACTATCTGTTATAGTCCCAAGCCATTAAAGCTTACATTCACTCTAAAGGTAAGTTGCAATATCTCACTGATGATCCTCCATCTGTTGATCCAAAGGATCCCTCTTCGGTCAAGATTTATGATGGCTGGATGCGTGAAAGTTCTACTCTCTAAACCTGGTTATAGGGAAGTATTGACCCCTCCATTGTCTCTAGTGTTATGTTTCATCAATCTGCTATGGAATGATCTCAAGGAGAGCTATGCTCAGAAAAAGAACATCTCTTGAATTTATGGTTTTTATGAGAGGATGTTCAACTACTCATTGGGAGATAAAACCGTAAATGCATATCACAGAGGCTTCAAAGGTCTTCTTGAAGAACTCCAGGCTGTTCAGCCCTTACTACTAATCTGGCACAACTCAAGGCTCAACAATCTAAGTTTTATGTGGCTAAGTTTTTAGCATGTCTTCCTCCTGACTATCAATCCTTCAAAACTCAACTGTTATTTGGTGAGAAGGTACCTACTCCTAGTGAAACCATCTTTCTTCTCCAACGTTTAATGCCTTCTAGTGCTTCCACTACTACTCATGATACCTCTGCTTTATATGCTGGTCGCGGCTGAGGCTCCTCCTCTAATCGCGGAGTGGCTCAGGCAAAGATCGTGGACATGGTTCTTTTAGTCATGGCTCAGACCAGTCTAATACAGATACGGTTAACCGGTATTACACCCATTGTTGCAAAACTAACCATAATATTGACAAATATTGGGCTAAATATGACCGCCTTGAATGAGCTGAGGCTCTGGCCAACTCTGTCTCTACAGATGAGGCTTCTTCACCTGCATTAGAATCTGCATCTATGCCTGTTTTTCTTACTGATGGTTCCTCCACCCATGCTACAGGATATGGAACAGTCTCTTTAACCCCTTCCATGACCCTATCCTCTGTTCTCCATGTCCCTAAGTTACTCCTTAACCTTATGTCCATCAGTCAGCTCACTAAATCCCTACACTGCTCAGTAACTTTTTATTTCTCTTATTGTGTTTTTCAGGATCTCAGGACCAGGACGACAATTGGTGGGGGCCTTAAGCAATCCAAACTTTACTACTTTGAGCATAATGGACAATGATCCATCTACTATTGCTGCTACCACTTCCGCTGCTTTTACCTTGCTTCAATAGCATCATCAACTTGGACATCTTTCTCTCTTCAAGATGAAGACATTCCTAGCTGCAAATCTCTTACCCAACTTTTGTACGAGGTTTGTAAGTTAGGCGAACGTTAGCGCATAGTTTTTCCTGCCCGTCTTAACCCTCATAGCTCTCTTTCTTTTCATTTAGTTCATTTTGACATTTGGGGGCCATGTCGGGTACCTAATAGAATTAGTTCTTGTTATTTTATTACCTTTGTTGATGATTATTCCAGGGTTACCTGGCTTTATTTACTTAAAGATAGGTCTGAGTTTCTTTCTGTGTTTAAAGGATTTTACAAATAAATTCAAGTCCAGTTTAATAAATCTATTCATATTTTTCGGTTTGATAATGCCCTTGAGTATACTCAAAAGGCTATTTCCAATTTTTATTTTGCTAATGGCATGATTCATCACAATACTTGTTCCTATACTCTTCAGTAGAATGGTGTTGCTAAACGTAAATACACCTTTGGGAAGTTGGCCGTTCCCTTTTGTTCCATGTGCATGTTCCCAAGTATTTTTGGTGTGATGCTATCCTTACTGCTTTCTTTTTTATCAACCGTATGCCGTTGTCAGTTGTTCACAATAAAGTTCCATTTTCTCTCCTTTACCCATCTGCTTCTCTTTTTACTGTTCCCCCTCGTGTGTTTGGCTATGTCTACTTTACCCATGTTTTGCACCCCTAACAGGATGAACTGTCTCCTTGCTCACTCAAATGTATGTTTCTTGGTCTTTCTCATACTCAAATGGGCTACAAGTGTTATGATGCGGTTACCTATCACCATTTTATTAGTATTGATGTTACCTTCTTTGAGGATATATCTTACTACCCTGCTCCACCATTATCCCACCTCCACTACCTGACTCCCCCACACCATTACTTATACTGATCCACCACCTATTACCACTACACCACCTATTGACCCTCCACCCTCACTAGCACCATTGTAGGTTTATCAGCGACAGACGAAGACTGTCCTAGTTCCTCCTCCGGAGATTGCTTCGGCCTCTAATCTGCCTGCTATTGGTGCTGAGGTCTCTCCTGCCTTACCTGTTTCCCTTCGTAAAGGTATGCGGTCTTGCACCCACAAATCTCTTCTTACATATCCCATTGATAAGTTTGTTACAACCTCCTATCTGCCTTTCTATGCCCATAACCTTGTTATGTTTTTATCTACTACATTTGCTCCTTCCACACTCCTCCAGGCCTTGTCCCATCTAGGGTGGAAAGTGGCCATGGATACTGAGGTGGATGCTTTGCTCTCTCGTACATGGACTCTTGTTGACCTTCCTACTGAGAAGACTATTGTTCGTTGTCGTTGGGTGGACACTGTTAAGCATACTGTTGAACACTTGAAGGCTCATTTGGTTGCCAAAGGGTTCACTCAGACATATGGTGTTGATTATTTTAAGACCTTCTCTCCGGTTGCCCTTTTCAATTCAGTTTGGGTTATTATCTCTTTGGCTGACAACTTGACTGGCCTTTTTATGAGATGGATGTCAAGAATGCATTTCTCTATGGTGATCTCCACGAAGAGATTTATATGAGTAACCTCCAGGGTATGTTGCTCAGGGGGGGGGAACATCTAGTCAAGTATGTAAGGTACATAAAGCTATCTATGGACTCAAACAGTCCCCTCGAGCCTAGTTTGAGAAATTTAGCACTATTATAACTCATTTGGTTTCTCTCCGTGCTATTCTGATCACTCTATATTTGTTCGACGACGGCTTTCTAAAGTGATTATCATAACTGTTTATGTTGATAATATTATTATTACTAGAGATGATGTGTTAGGCATTACTAAATTCAAATCCTATTTAAACAAACACTTTCAAATGAAGGATTGAGTCTATTTCATTATTTTTAGGTATTGAAGTCGTCTGTTGTAGTAAGGAATCAGTCTATCTCAGAGAAAATATGTCTTTGATCTCCTAATTGAATCTAGTCTTCTTGGTTCTAAGCCAACTGATACTCCTATGGATCCTCATTAAAAACATACGACTAATGATAGTCCTGATTATGCTGATGTATATCAATACAGACGACTTGTTGGTAAACTTATCTATCTTACAGTGACTTGACTTGATTTATCTTTTGCTGTTGGGGTTATCAACCAATTCATGCAAAGCCCCAAAACAGATTCACTGGGATGTGGTTTGTTGTAGTATATTAAGGTATTGAAAAAATCTCCACGCAAAGGGCTAATCTACCAGTCACAAAAATATTGATATTGTTGGATATTCTGATGCTGATTGGGCTGGTGCTGATAACGATAGACGTTACACAACTAGTTATTGCACATTTGTTGGAAGAAATTTGGTCACGTAGAAGAGTAAAAAGCAAATTATAGTGTCTAAATCCAGTGCAGAAGCTGAGTATCGTGCTAGGACTCAAACTTCTGCTGAACTTATGTGGCTACGAAATCTTCTTCAAGAATTGGACTATCTGGTAAATCGCCCTATCTATGTTCTATGGCAATTAAGCTACTATCTATATTGCTAGTAATCTAGTGTTTCATGAGCGCACCAAGCATAGTTTTAAAACTTGACCAAGAAGGGTCTCGACCCTTCTCGACCCTTCTGTCGACCTTACCTTCTCGGTAGTTTCGAAAGGGTCGAGACGAGAACCTGGTTCGAAACTGGGTCTCGACTAGTTCTCGACTGGTTCTCGACCAATCTCGACCAGTTTCGAACTGGTCCAAGTTCTTATATAAGAGTCTCGGTCGAGATCTCGATCAAGACTCATTTTTCTTCTCAATTCCCTTCTGTTTTCTTCTTCTCCTCCATTCCTTCTTCTCCAACCTTGAATGCTAAGGTTCAAAAACCTCTGTTCTTTGCAAATCTCTCCATCAAAGTGCTGTTGGAGGCTCATTTTGACCTATTCTTTACAAATCTAAGGTTTGAGGTATGGTTTTTTCCCTAAAACTTACTTTTTTACATGAATATGTTCAATACATATTGGTTCATCATGAAATTTATATATGTGAGAGTCATTAGGCCGATCTACAACCTCATCCTTACAACCTTATCCTTTATAAATATATATATATATATATATATATATATATATATTTTTTTTTTGATTTTCTGTTAAAAAAATGTATTTTCCAGCAATTAAAAATTAAAAAAAATATGATAAATATTAATTAGATGGTGTTGAAAATATTATATGATGAACACCGTTGGCCGATCTACGCGGCCACGGTTTCCTTTTTTTTCTGTATATATATATATATATATATATATATATATATATTTATTTATTTTATTTTTTGTTTAAAAAAAATAAAAAATACATTTCTTAAATATTAATCAGTTTACTTTCAAAATAATATATGTTGAACACCGTTGGCCGATCTACGCGGTCACGGTTTCAGTTTTTTTTTTCGGTAATATTTTTATTTTTATGAATTTTTTATTAATAAATCCTATTTTTCAGTAATAAAAATTAATAAAAAAAATATTAATACTTATCTACTGGTGTTCAAAATAATATATGTTGAACATCGTTGGCCGATCTACGCGGTCAAGGTTTCAGTTTTTTTTTCTGTACATATTTTTATTTTTATGAATTTTTTATTAATAAATCCTATTTTTTCAGCAATAAAAAATTAATAAAAAAATATTAATACTTATCTACTGGTGTTCAAAATAATATATGTTGAACATCGTTGGCCGATCTACGCGGTCACTGATTCAATTATTTTTTTTTGTACATATTTTTATTTTTATGAATTTTTTATTAATAAATTCTATTTTCCAGCAATAAAAAATTAGTAAAAAAAATATTAATACTTATCTATTGGTGTTCAAAATAATATATGTTGAACATCATTGACCAATCTACGGTTTCATGTTGTCGGATTATATTTTTTGAAAAATAAATTATTTTTATTTAATATCCAAAATTATTAATAAAATCTAAATAATTATGGAAAATTAGGAAAAATATTCTGTTTTCTTGTAACATAGTTTTAAAATTTTGAAAAGTAATTTCAATGTGTTTTGAGTTGTATTCGCATATTTGATGCTTTTATGTTCTTCGATTTTAAGTTTTATTAATGTAAATCTATTGATTTAAATTTCTCTATTTATCATCTTATGTAATAGTATCTCGTTCTAAATATTATGGCTGCTTCGGGTTCTCGTGAGGGAGGTAGTGATGCTGGGTCGTCGCCCGACATGGCTAAAGCGATTGTACCGCCATTGACGGTGATAGAAAGAAGACCCAATGCAAATTCTGTGGGAAGAAGCTTATGTCTGGTGGGATTACCAGACTTAAGCAACACTTAAGTGGGACTTCTACAGACGTGGCAAAGTGTCCTATAGTTCCTGTGGAGATTACCAGAGCCTGCAGAGATAAAGGGAGGCCAGCAGAGAAGGGCAGAGAAAGAAAAAAATAAACAACAATTTGAGGAAGCAATCTGAGGTACAGTGCGTGGTTTGGATGATGATAGTTCAGATGATGATGGTCTAGATACCAGGGGTTTTGACTGAGGAAGAAGCCAGAGATCTGAGACGGGAAACAATAGCTAGTAAAGTCAGCCATGAGATGGAAATAGAAAGGTTGAGGCAAAGATCCTTAGGGGCAGGTGGTAGTAGATCATTTCAGCATCCCGAAGAACCACAAACACGGAGTAAGGGAGGGTTGGCTTCTATGTTTAGAAGATCAAAAAGTACTAGAGCACAACCCCAGGCACCACCACCTACTACTAGGGATGAGGATTATGTAGAGATTCTACAGCAGGGATCCGCCGAGTTTTTAGAAAGGCTGGCGCCAAACAGAAGAGATTGAAGAGTATGTGGAACTGAAAGGGTACAAAAGAATTTATTGGGGATGCCTTTGCTAGGTGGTCTACCTATAATAGTATCCCAGCAAATGCCAGTAGTGGCCCATGCTATCAGTCTTTCTTTGATGCAGTTGCTCAGGCTGGTCCTGGTGTTAAGGCCCCCACTCCATATGAAGTGATGAATGTCTATCTCCCAAGAATTAAAAAAGAGTTAGAAGTATGGATAAAAGGGTTAAAGAATAATTGGGGTGCATATGAGGTCACTATAATGTGTGATGGTTGGACTGGTCCCATTAGAAAGTCCATCATCAACTTCATGGTCTACAGTGATGGGAGGACATCATTCTTGAAGTCTGTGGATGCATCTGCATGCACAAAAGATGCTAACTACATCTATGGATTGCTACAGACAGTGGTGGATGAAGTTAGTGCTACAAATGTGGTGCAAATTGTGACAGACAATGGCAGTAACTACAAGAAGGAAGGAGAGATGATGATGGCTAACTATAACCTTTTTTGGACTCCATGTGCTGCCCATTGCATTGACTTGATGTTGAAGGACATGGGCAAGATCCAAAAAGTAAAGCAAGTGGTTGAACAAGCACGCTAGGTGACAACATTTGTATATAACCATGGCTATTATTTGAACTTGCTGAGGGAGAAATGTGGAGGGGACTTGGTAAGACCCAACATTACTAAATTTACTACCAACTACATAGCCCTAAAGAGCTTTCAGGCAAAGATGGTAGGCCTCAGATCGATGTTTGCTTCTGAGGACTGGTTTGGATGGAGGGAGTCCAGCTCTCCTGCTGGGGTTCAAGCACAGACTACTATAGCTTTAGAGGAATTTTAGAGAACACTGAAGGATGTAGTCAAAATTCTGGAGTCAGTGGTGAAGGTGCTGAGATTAGTGGATACAGCATTCCAGCCCACCATGCCACATTTATATGCTGCCATGGATATGTTGAGGGACCTTATAAAAATTGTGCTTCCACGTGGAAACAAACATTTTGTGAAGATTATCAAAGATCGATGGGAGAGTCAGCTGATGCACCCATTGCATAAGGCTGGTGAGTATATTTAATAATGTCTTTAATTTAGTTCCACTTAATAGTTGGTACTCTATTTTAATCTGGCGACTCATATTTTGCAGCATACTATTTGAACCCCAAGTACCAATATTCACATGTGCTTGGGCTCAATTCTGACCTTATCGATGCGGTAAAAGATGTTGTGGCAAAATTGGTGCTAGATTATACTGTACAAGCACTGGTCAATCTGGAGGTGAGTTGTATGGTTTAAGTGCTGAATTATTTGAATATCCACATATTACAATGGCTAATGGTTATAAATTTTGAAACGGGTGTAGATGAAAACGTTCAGAGATGCTCTTGGGAGTTTTGGAACTCCCGCTGCAGTGGCTGGACGAGATAAGACCGATCCTGGTATGGAATTATGGAAATTGAAATTTTCAAGTAAAATATCTTATTTAATGTGTATTAAAATGTGTTCTTCATCTTGTGCAGCTGAGTGGTGGTTGTTGTATGGCAAGCATGTAGCTGAGCTGAGGAGAATTACAATCAAAGTCCTATCTCAGACATGTTCCGCATCTGGGTGTGAGCGAAATTGGAGTACTTTCTCCCTTATCCATTCAAAGAGGCGGAATAAATTGGGCTCTCAACGGCTAAATGACTTGGTCTACGCCCATTACAACATGAGACTAAGGGTACAATGCTTGAAATTTGAACAAAGAAATGAACTAGAGCTGATTGAGCTAGCCGATGTCTTCCAACTATCTTCAGATGAAGATGATCCCTATGTGGAATGGATGAGAGAATAGCAGTTCCAGTGATGGATGAGCCTAGTGGGATGCCCGACCCCACTATGTCTGCTCCGATGGGTTCTAATCTCGAGCGGTTTATGTCCTCGGATGAGGGTCGTGTACACGCACAGTCGCCTAGGCCATTTGACCCCCCAGCTGGTACTGGTAGTGACTCAAAAGGCGATGATGATACAATGGAACAAACTGGCTGGTCAACTTCTGATAGTAGTGGTGATGATGGTAGTGGTGGTGGTGATGAGGGTGGTGGTGGTGATCCTAGACCGACTGTACCCATTATTAGATGGACCGGTGAGAGTCAGTATACACACGCTACACAGGATCTAGATCATGGTGGACGCGCATCTTCATCACAGCCTATGACTGGGTATACACGTAGGTCTCGTCAACGGGAACGCCCTTTGCAACCAGTGGAAGAAGAAGATCGTTTCTTTGACATTGTTCCTGATCCTGATATTATGCCTGATGTTGAAATTGATAACATGTCTACAAGTTTTGGAGGACTGAGCATTGAGGGTAGCAGTGGATAGGAGCAGGGGCAGTGGAGTGCTTATGGATTTGGCACCACTTCGGCGTACGATTCTTATTCCGGTGATGATGACCGCATGATGGGAAGTGCATATGATTATTCCGCTGATACTAGTAATGCTACATCACAGACTGACTCAAACTTTATGGACAGTCTCTTTTCAGTCCCAAATTTGCAAAGAACCATGCCCCCACACCAGCCAATATATGCTCACTTTACTCTACATTATAGTGAATTGTATCCAAGGTTGGGTATTTTTAGAAACTTCCCGGATCATATGTATAAGAAATATGTGGAAGACTACCAGACCTTCTATAGCCGAAAGATGTCGTGGCAAGATTTTGTTTATCAGACCGAGATATATTTTCTTCAACAAAGTCAATCTGATCAGATGGAACTTGCATGCCACTCTACATATGATTAGACATTGGGATGGACTAATGGGAATGTATTATTTCATTTTGAGTATTTAAGTCTTTCATATAATGAGTACTTGTAAATTATGTTATTTTGTGAGATTTATGATTTATGAATGTATGATTTTTCGATAATGTGATTACTTTTTATACTTCAAATGTGTTTATATATGTTGAATAAGTATTTTCCTACAATATATAGCCTTAAAATGGCTCTAAAATGGACTTAAAACAGCAAAAAAATGGCTTAAACCATAAAAAAAAAACCTATCGAAACTCCCATTTTTACCCTCTGGGAGTTTCGGCAGGTTCTCGCCGAGATCTCGGTCGGTAATCTCGGTTTTCTCAAGGGTCGAGACACCCTCGAGAACCGAGATTTCAAACTATGGCACCAAGCATATTGAGGTTGATTGTAATTTTGTTCGGGATACTGTTTAAAAGAAGCTGTTGGTTACTACTCCCTTCGTATCTTCTTCAAAACTGTTGACTAACGTTCTTACCAAGTCATTATTTGGTCTGGCATTTCGACTAAGTTGTTCCAATCTAGGCATGGGTGATATATTGTTCCAGTTTGAGGGGGGTGTTAATGATAAAGGCCTATGGGCCCATGGGCTATGGGCCTGTTTTAAGTTTAAGTTTAGTCCTATCTTTATTTAATTACTTGTAAGTAATGGGCCTGTTCATAAAGCCCATCACCGATTTTGGTTTTTTGTTTATTTAGCTAGCTTATTTGCTTTGTTGACTTGGTCCTTTCCTAGTTGGATTTTAACTAGGAAAGGCTCCTAAAGGCCTATCGTTTATTTCTTTCTTTTCTATAAATAAAGCTGCTACAGGAGGAGTACTTACTATCTATTCTTCTTCTTCCTAGAAGAGTTGATCCTCTTTCCCTCTCTCGGTTGCTGGTTCTGGTTATTTTGATATTGTAAACTGTTACATAAACCAAACTCAACAAGTTTAGGTGGAGGTCCCAATTCATTTTGGTTAGGCATTGGAGCATTAAGGATGCAATTCCAATCCCAGCCTTTTGGTCTAGTGCAATCCAAACTGCATCTTAATGGAATTTGACAAACTCAGTGCTCGTCTATTGATTTAAAATTTGGGATTTTCCTCTGTTTTGGGACACTTTAAAGTAGGAGCCACACCTGTTGCTGACATACGTAGATACAAAGTCTGATGCTGACACTGCTTGGACTCATGCTATTAGTTAAAACTTCATTCCAATTTGGTTGAGGAGATTTGAATCCCTACTTAAGGTGGGTGGGGGTTTCGTAATTGTGAAAGCAAACGAGGATAGAGTTGGAATAAAACTGTATAATTCCCTCATAATAGTTAGAAGGGTAGTAATTGAATTAAACAGAATCAATGTGCTTAGATTTAATATCATAAAAAAAAAGGTTTACAGCCTATGAGTTAATGGGTAAAATTTTCTTTATCCAAATCTGAAAATCATAGTTATTGAAAACCCCAAGGGGTTAGCTCAATCCTTAAAGAGGTCATGAGTTCAACTCCTTGAGGCCTATCTACCTCCTGCTCCCAAAAAAAAAAAAAACCTTAAAATCATGTATACAATAACTGCATATGTAAACTGAGTTTCACTTATCAAATTAATTTCTAACTTGGACATACCAGGATAGAAATTGACTAAAGAGGGAGTGAATCTAAAACTACTGAAGACTTTTGTAACTGACTTGACTGCTCTTTTTTTTAGGTGGATAAAGAATTATATTGGAACCTAGGCTTGCTGGAATTAGCAGCCATGGACCTTGGACTCCAAACTGGATCCAATTTACAGAGCCATTGAAGAACCACTACATGACAGCTCTCCTAGTACCAATCAAGGTTTAAAATCTCGGATCTGAGGATCGTCTTGACCCCTGGGAAAACCGAGATCTCGCCGAAACTTTGCATAAAAACCAAGACACCTCAAATTAAGCTCTCTTAACGGCCAAATGTCATTTTTAAGGCTTGATACTTCGGGAAAACCTTGTTTTAACATACATGAACACATTTAGAGCATTAAAATGTAAAAATAATCACACTTTGTGGTTGTTTGGGTTTACACCCTTGTTTTGACAGTAAACGATAAAGCCTGTTGTAAACTTAGGTTAATATTGGCTATTGTATTCAATAATTATCTAACATAATTATTCAAAAAATGACAATTGAGGCAATAAAATAATGCATTAGGAGAATGAGAGACAAAATAACACTTAATTATAAAACAACCCAAGTATTTCTTACAAATCATTACTTCATAGTTTAATACTGGATAATACATTAAAGAAATCCTAACTCCCCAGTCCCCATGAGCCCATAGGCCCTATACAATGTCTAATAAAACGTAGAGTGTCGTGGATGATCCATCTCATTATCATACATTTGGAAAAGTTGTCGATGCCAATTGTCTTCCAACTGAGCAACATAGGCTTCCCACGACATTCTTGAGGCGAAGTAGTTCCGGTAGTCTTGCACATGATTCAACCTATCTTACCTTTAATGGTTGATATGGAGCTCCCATAACAATCTCTGCAATCCAAAGCACCACCGGCAGCAATTTCATATGAAAAAGTAACAACAAAAGATTTGAAGTTTTTTGAGAAAAATAAGAAGAAATTGGCAAGAATTTGATTTTTTTCCAAAAAGTAAAAAACCAATTTCTCGCCATGTCTTGGCGAGAAATTGATTTTTTTCCTGAGATCTCGGGCGAGATAATGTAGGCGATAACAAAAATGATTATCGTCTGCAAACTCATCTCAATCTTCAGCGAGAAGACTGAGATCTCGGCGAGATTTTGAACCTTGGTACCAATGCCATGCTACTGTATACCAATACTTCACTACTATTTATCTATTACTACCATGATACAAACATATGTATATAAGATAAATACTACCACCTTTACGTGCATATATAAATAGGATATACGACATTAAACTAGAAATAGCTTTAAGCCCGTTTTTATTTATGCTAATCATAGATAAACTTATAGAGACATTCAAGATCATATCCCTTGGTTTTGGTTTTATTTATGATTTTTTTTTTTTTTTTTTGGTCGCAGATGGTGTAATTTTAGTAGATAAAATAAAATAGGGAGAAATGACAAATTAGAATTATGGAGATCCACCCTGGAATCAAAAGGTTATAAGAAAAGTAGAACAAAAATAGAGTATATGGTGTGTAAACTTTAGTAACAATAAGGTAAGGTTGCTTCATTCTGGTGGTCATAGGTTCGAATATGGAAATAACCTACGCACAGAAGCTCTTTCCCAGACCTGTAGTGGCTGGAGCCTCGTGCCCTAGGTTTGTATTTTTTTTAACTTCAGTAACAATAAGACTGAAAGTAGGGTAGTGAAAATTGATGATAGGAAGAGACTGCAAATTTTATAATTTTAGATACCTTACAATCATAAATAAAGAAAGAGGATGATGTGGCAAAAAGTAGAGCAGGGTGGATGAAGTTGAAAGGTGCATATGGAATGCTGTGTAATCAACATATTGTATTAAAATCGAGAGAAATTTTTTTATACGACAATTATGCGGCTAGCAATGATATATGGAGCTAATGTTGTGCAACGAAGAAACAAATATAAACAAATTTAGTGTAGCTGAAATGATGATGTGGAGATGGATGAGTTTTAAAACTATAAAGATAAAATAATGAATGAAACAACTTAGATCTAATTTAGGAGTAGCTCCTATTCATGATAAGTTGAGAGAGTCGTTTGAGGAGGTATGGGCATGTGCAACGGAGGCCTTTGAATGCTTCAGTATGGAGGGGTGCTTCAGATTAGAAACTGGAAAAGCCAGGGTTATTCTTATGCCTAAAATGACTCTAGGAGATGTGTTGAGGAAAGATATGTATAGCTTAGGACAAGTTACAAGTATGCCACTGATTAGGCTTGATATTTTAGGAAGAAGATCCATGTAGTCAACTCCATTTAGTTGAGATATGGCTGAGTTGAGTGGACTTGGGTTGAGTTGAGTAAACTACAAATTATAGGTAAGATTGCAGATAAATCTCACAAACAAGCATATATATTTAATTTGGTCATATGTTTGAGAATATATATTGTATCCTACTCAGAAGGAGCTATGCATTGAAATTTTTGGCAAGGATAAACATGTTAACATGCTATGTTCGTCTTTTTGTAATGTTTTTCCTCTAGAGGAACTTTCTATTTGTTATCCTTGGCCCGAATGTCCCTTACATGGTCCAATTAAGAGAAACTCATGGCCCTAATAGCTGCCATGTGGAAATTTAACTTAGTTGGCACTCAAATTTTGTGGGTAAGATTGTCTATGTCATCACTTTTCTATCTGCTGAACGCAGAGCTAGATATAAGATTTTGTGAAATGATTTGAAATGGGACTCCAATTTTGACCAGTAGCTAATCTGTGGGATGTAAAACACATTCAACAGTTTGTTTACAGAGCTCAGCCTCCGTATGGCTCAAAACTCAGATAGGTTGAGCCATGTGGACCAGATTATCTTGATGGCTGTAAAGGAAACATTAATCCTTCAATCTATCATGATTTTTTATACCGATTCTTTCAGCAATCCGAGAAGCTAATATTTTTTATATGTCAGGATGACAAAGCGTTCATTGATAGAAGTCTTGAGGAAAGTGAAAGAGTGCAGGTATGAGCAAACAATGTTTACTACTTTGTATTCACCCAAAAAAAAATGTTTACTACTTTGTAATTTAGGTTTTACAAAATCCATTTTGTCTAATGGGTGTGTACAAGATATTGTGTAGATGGAAGATATCACCTTATGTGAAGGTGTTCAAAAGGGTCTAGAATCACCAGCGTACTGTAGTGGCAGATACGCCCCTACCGTCGAGAAGGCAATGCACCATTTTCATTGTCTGCTGCAAGAGAACCTTAATAAATGACATCAAAATTCTAGCATAAATTGCTAACTCATTGCAACTTTTGCCCTTTTCTGGCATCCTTTTGTACATTAATTGTTGTTAATAATTTGAGTATTGATTTTTATATCCATTTATGTCCCTGATAGTTTTCGTAAAAGCTATCTAGCATCCTTGGTCAGAATGCCAATTGTTGTACATTTTTAAATGATGTAACTGTTATATTCCATCAATACGTATTCTCTGGACTCAGCCAATATATACGTAGCTGTTCCTCCCCCCCCCCCCCAAAACACACACACACACACAAAAAAGAAATGTTGGAATTCAGATATGTTGAAAGCATCAAGGTTTATTCTGTTCCACCTGCACTAATTTTTCCTTTGTGGGAATTGAATCAACCTGATGTTAACCTGCTGGAAAACATCCCCTGAACATACATTGTGAATGTTGAAGATTTATCTATCCAACTCAACATGGGTAAGATTTCCCGTGATGATTAATGTATTTTCCTTCTCTATCCTTTTGGCTCTCTTAATATGGGGGAGACTTTTTGTCTCTTTGGGGCTTCTTGACTATAAATTCATTATTCATCTAAATTATTATTTTTTTTTACCTACACCCTGACTCAAGGTGAAACGAGTGTCTGGCAGAAGTTTGGATTCGTTCAGAACCAAACACATACTAATAAAATTCTAGCCATGTTAGAATTAGTATCAGACTCTACCAGCGCTACGATCAATTAGGAGCTACTTTACCATCCAAATTTCTCTGTTGTTTGATGTAGTTTAACTTGGGTTTATTTTGTTCCCACTTATTCATTTTTCTATCACTATTTAGTAGCCTGGCAGGCTATCCTGCATTTCTTGCCATCAGCATTTTTACTGCCAACTGCTACTGCTATTCTCATGCTGAAGAAAACCACCACACTGAATCCCCAACAAGAGGGTATGATACATTCCCTCTGATGCTCAGGTTTGAATAAAATTTCTAATTCGACGGTAGTCGAAAATACTACTGTATAGCTACTGTGGTTACTGTGGACCAGGGTGGCAAATTTTCGATGTCTATAGCTATTAAGCCTGTCTAACGGATTATTGTGCTAAAGCACCATTCCCACTTTGGTTAACACAAGGTTTGGCACATACATTGCATGTAGTGATCAAGATTATAACACGATAGAGTTCAACCTGTTCTACTGCCATTTCTAGTTTCATGTAAATGTAGAATCCATTAGTACAAAAGGTTCACAAGTGGAAGCAATTTATTTCTTTTTTTTTCTTTTTTTTGTTCTTTCTTTTATTTCATTTTTTTGCTGTAGGTCAGAAATAACATATTAAATGAAGAACAAAGGACTAATTACAGGCATAGATGCAAACTGGGCTATGTCGCATTGAAGATTGACATGTTTAATCCTTATGACAGTTGAATGGGGCAATCTGGTAGAGGTTGTGGAAACCTTCAGTTTTTCTGATGAATGGTGTGATCGGATTTCTTTTGTGTTTCGATGGTGTGATATTCAATAAATGAAATGGTTCTTCAAATGACAAGGTGACCCTCTCTCCCCTTATCTCTTCCTCATCTTTATGGA
The DNA here is from genome assembly GCA_028583415.1 of Protea cynaroides. Classification (NCBI taxonomy): domain Eukaryota; kingdom Viridiplantae; phylum Streptophyta; class Magnoliopsida; order Proteales; family Proteaceae; genus Protea; species Protea cynaroides. Next base: position 17,469,347 of record CM053272.1, on the reverse strand, counting down.
ATAACTCACACGGATGCTCCAAGTTGCACAGGAAGAGGGTTTCTTTAAGTCATTCGAGTAACACATTCAGCCCCTATCATCTCCCACCCCTTATTTGCGGATGACTGCTTTATTTTTTGTCGTGCTACCGACAAAGATGTCCGAGCCATCAAATCAATCTTACAACTCTTTGAAAAAGTCTGGCCAGCAAATCAATCTGGCCAAGAGCTCTATCTTCTTCAGTAGGAACTGTAGTGGCCAACATAAAATCCATCTCTCATCCAATTTGGGCATCAAACAAATGCCACCAGACACTGTATACCTAGGGAATAAACTACGTTAAGGTCAATCCCCATCCGGGATTTTTTGAGGGTTAGTGGATAGGATTAAGACCAGACTGGAAAACTAATACATAAACCGTTGCAGGTCGTACGCTGCACTGTGCTCCTTCCAAACACATAGTCAACCTTCTTGCACCCTTCAAAGATTTTCAACTCAACCTTCTTGCTCCCTTCAAAGATTTTGAACTCTCTGGATTCAGTTCATAGGCAATTTTGCTGGGGACACTAAAGCTCCACCAGGAACCTTCACAATGCCCTGGGACAACATATGCAAACCAAAGTCCATTGGTGTGTTAGGCCTACGTCGCTCAAGAACACATAATAAGGTGAAGGTAATCCTAGTAGTGTCATTGGAGAATCCTCAATAATCCGGACTTGGTCTGGGTCAAAATCCTGAAGTCCAAATATTCCAGACCTCTGATTTCTTGCATTGCTCCTGCCGTTCTAAGTAGAGAGACATATGGTCTCCTCAGCTCACTTCCTGACAAACTTGGCAAGGAGAAACCGGTTGTCTAGACATTTTCATTTTTGAAAAGATGATCCGGCAAACTTGGTTACTATTTCATGTACCCCTTTCTTGTAATTAATCTACTATGCTTTATCCATAAACACAACACTATGGCATGAAGCAATCATTTGGGTGCACCTTTTTTCTTATTTTTGTTGTAAAAAGACAATTGAATAGAGAAAGAGTCTAGTACATAACGTGACACTGTCTAAAATCCAAAGCATGCATGGGAATAATGGTTTCCTAGATTGTTATTCAAGGCACCAATAATTTTGTGTGCCTGAAAGTTCCAGATCCTGATTATATACAAATTATGCACTTTAATCTTGAGAAAATATATCTACATGGTTGATTTCACGAGTCCTACAAAAGTGTGAATTGCATGTGCCATTCTGCGACTGGAATTAGAAGCAATCTTGGTACAGATTCTGGATCATTTTAGAGTTTATGTTTCTTATACCAGGAGCTTACATATCTAAATCCAACACATCCTCTCTATAATTGGGATCCTCTTATTATTTTAATAAAAAATGGATCCAGTCAGATGTGGATCCAGTACAGAAAAGGTGGTGGAGTGGGTGGGGGGCACTTCCCCAAAGCCAGACCTAATAGTGGTAATTCCCATAGGGATCAGATCATTATGGGACCAGACCCAAGTCTGACTTGTTTAATATTCAAACAGAAGATTAGCAACATTTCTGCAAAGGCAGTCTCCTGAGATTATATGCCAACCTTCCACTAACCAGTATAATCGAGAAAGGAAATCCATTTCATAAATCGTCTTCTCTGTAGCCTGTTTGTAACTTGTGAAGAAACCTAGACAAACAAAGCCAAGAGTCTTCTGGTATCCTACGACCTAATTGTATGGCTAATGCAGAAATGACATCTAGAATAAAATTATGGACATCAGGATTCACAGCCATGCGAATTAGCATGGCCGTCCAAACTTGTGGTGCCAAATTTACTGCTTGGCGGAGTGACTGAAACCCATTCACCAACCTTCTCGTCATTTCGAGCTTCTGCAAAGAAAACACAAAATGATTACATCAGTAATTTGGAAAATCTACAACAACAATAATTAATTAGGAATTTCGCATTCCAAAATCAGAAAAAAGCAAAGAAATAATACACAACTGATAGAACTACAATAAAAAAAAAATTAAAAAAAAAGGAGAAGGGTTGAAGGGGAGGGGGGAGGGAAGCAACAGATCCTTTTTTCTTTTTTTTTTCGGTCTGAAAAGCAACAGATCCTTGAGAGATTCTGTAGACGTACTCACATATGGAAGAATAAGGCATTCTGGAATTTGATCCATGCTGTTCTCCACAGTTGCAACCTTAGTGGAGCGCTTGTTTGGGGAAGCAAAGACAAAAATGAAGGTTTGTGCCAGGCGGGGAAAGAATTTTTATTGGGTCAAAGAACACATGCAAAGCCATAGATGACAATTTAATTTTGAAACAGAAATAGCTCCAACCATTTCACATTCAGGTTCCTTAGAAACTTTCGGAAAATCAAAGATAATGCCCATTATTTAACCTAAAACTGATTTGGTTAGAATTGTTGCCCAGAATCTGTACCAATCATCTCTCTTGAATGGAAAACTAAAACTAATATATCTAGCACATTCATAAACATAATCCCCAATAATTTGGAAGGTAAGGATGATAATGGGATTTCTTGAGGTGGGGAATTGATGAGTGCTGGACAGTCACCAACATGGACAGGTGTAAGTATCTTTATGCCACGGTTCTAAACTCTATGGGGTTCAGGGTTAAGTTGAATTCTAAAGTTTATTTACAAGTCCACTCTCTAGACAATTTTACCCACCTCAGAAGATCCGAGTTGTACCAATGATTCTTTGGATGATTAGCAAGGTCAGGACCAATAATGGAAATGCACTTTAGGCATAGACTTTGATGAGGAGACTAGCATCAAGCTATCAACTAGATTATCTGAATCAAACAAGTGTTGGAAGTTCAAGATCATGTTCAAATATAGTTTTTTTTTTTAATACATATGACAAAATAGTGATATTTGATCATAGGATACATCATTGCAGACTTGCAGGAATCCACATACACACATGTACATGCACATACCAGGAGTGAGCTTAGTAATGATCATAATTGTCATGGTGTGGCATATATATAGTTGAGTCCATGTAATATCAATCTGCAACTTTTTTTTATCATTAATATTATACTCCATTACCATCTGACTGGGGTCTATTGCTTAAAACAATGGTAAAGGTTTGGGCTGCCAGGGAAAATGCCCAGGTTCGAGTCTTGAGGTTGGCTACTTTCCACAAAATGCCAAAGGTTAGGACTGACTACAAACTCACTCCTCTCAGGACCCCGTATAGGCAGAACTAGCATTGGGTAATGGCCCTTTTATTTATTCCATTATCATCTAATTGTAAAATTTCATCCAAGATTGAGCATGGCATGTGGGTCAAAATAGAACCTGAATCGATAAAATAATTAAAAAAAGCACCACCAATCACTGATATTTTTCATTTCTTCTATCACTGCCATCTATTTGAACCACATTACATTCTATTTTTTGGGATGAAATTCAAGGTGGTGAGATGGATGTGGACCCATCTTATGTGGACCCATCTTAGTCCTACCCATTTCATGCCATGGTCTGTGCTCTTAATCACTGTTACAAGATATGTAAGGGCCAAACAGGCCCTAATCGATACCAATACCTGCTGGCAGTAATGACTGCCAGCGACATTAGCTTTTGGGGAACTCTCTATTTTGATTGTATCTTTGTTTCTATATTTATTGTTTTGTATTTCCTTTTATGTCCCTTTTTATTATAGAGACTATTGCTTGTAATAGCTAGTGCTTAGTCTATAAATACAAAACATAGAGAGAATAGCAAGGTTAATGGCTCTAAGTACAGCACACTGCTGTGCTTAGGTTTCTCTTCTTCTCTTCTCTTCTTCTCTTCTATTCTCTTCTCTTCTCTCTCTTTCAGTTTTCTGGGTTTGTGGTTGCTGCTCATCTCCTTGTGATATGGTTACATGGTATCAGAGCTATAAATCCTTGGCTATCCTTCATCAAAGCTTTGGTTTGATAGGCGTTTGATATCCTTGCTCTACCTATGTACTACATACCTTGGTGATCGAGATTTAATTCTACTACTACTATGCTGCCAATGGTTTGGTTCTCTTCTTAATTTCTCGATCACCTTCTTATTAATGAGGTAAGCACTAATTAATAAAAAAAAAAATATATTTTACCTACTACCCTACCGCCACCCGAGCCTTCATTCCTTGGCCACTCGGTTGGCTGAACCGAGATTTTTGGATTATTGTTATGTTTTATTCTTGTTCTACCCTATATCCCCCACCAACCCTTGCTTCTCTTTGAGCCTCATATCCTTGGCCTCTCAGTTGGCTGAACCGGGTGAAAGAAGAACAATTTTAATTTACTTGTTTGTGTTGATTGTTATTTATTCTGAGATGACTGATCCCATGCCTACCGAGGTTCAGATGATCTCCATTAAATTGAAAGGGGTTTCAAACTACCTTATCTGGGCTCAGACTATGAAAGCCTACATTCTCTCTAAGGAAAAACTGCAACTGTTGTTTGATGATGCACCTGCCCATGATACTAAAGATTCAGAATCTATGAAGATCTATAATACCTGGCTTCGTGATAACTCCATGGTTCAAACTTGGTATTGGAATAGTATTGAGCATTCTATCTTGCCTACAGTAATGTTTCATGATACCGTCAAGGCCATTTGGGCTGATTTAAAAGAGACCTATGGTCAGGATAAGAATGTTACCTGTATTTATGACCTCTATGAGAGGATGTACATATATTCTATTAGTGACAAATCCCTGACTGACTACAACGGTGGTTTTAAAGGCTTTATTGAGAGAATCCAGGCTGTGCAACCCTTACACTGATCTTAATAAATTAAAGACTCAACAGTCTGAGTTTTATGTAGCCAAATTTTTTGCTGGCCTTTCTCCTGAGTATCAAGCTGTGAAGAGTCAGTTTCTTGCTGGTGCATCCATTCCTACTCTAAGTGAGACCTACTTTCGTCTCCAACATTTGGTTCCCCAGCATGACCCTTCTCCCAAAGATACATCTGCCTTGTTTATTGGCTCCACCCGTGATCGGGGTTCTTCCCTTCGGGGCAGTGGCTCTACCCGTGGTCATGGCCGTGGTGCACCTGGTCATAGTTCTAGAAGATCATCGTCTAACAAGTCTGCTCGTTATTGTACTCACAGCCACAAGACTAATCATACTGTTGATACCTGCTAGGAAAAGTTTGGTCATCCTGAATGGGCTGAAAACTTCGTTAATAATGTTACCATTGATGATGCATCTCCTGCTGTGCCAGCTCCACCATCCACAACTCCTCCATCCGCTGCCCAATATGAGGCCCTCCTTCGTAGGGTCCAACAACTTGAGACTTTGGGTTCCTCTTCTATAGCCACCATAGCCCATACAGGTACCTTTCACACCTCCCCTCATCCTTGGATCATTGATTCAAGTGCCACTTGTCACATGACATGTGAGTCCTCTTCCTTTTCTTCTCTTCATGCCACAAATAAACCAATTACTATTTACCTTGCAGATGGTCCTCTACTACTGCCTTTCAGCATGGTCATATTTCTCTTACCCCTTCTATGTCTTTACCTTCTGTTTTACATGTTCCTAAACTGCCTCTTAATCTCTTGTCTATCAGTCAACTAACTAAATCTCTTAACTGTATTGCTACATTTATCCATTCTCATTAAACTTTTCAAGATCTCAGGACCAAGGAGATGATTGGTGGAGGACGTGAGCATACTGGTCTGTATTACTTGGATCACACTACTCATTTTCCTACTGCTACAACTGCCTCTACCACTACCCCTCTTCAATGGCACCACCGACTTGGTCATATGTCTCTGTCTAAGATGAAAGTTCTTATCCCTAGTTGCAAGTCGCTCTCTACCCTTAAATGTGAGGCTTGTGAATTAGGAAAATATCACCATTCGTCTTTTCCTACTGGTTATACTCCTAGAAAGTCTACCCCTTTTTCTTTAGTCCATTTTGATATTTGCGGTCCTTGTCGTATCCCCAATAGGTTAGGTCTTTCTTATTTTATAACCTTTGTAGATGATTTTTCCAAGAGGACCTGGTTTTATTTAATTAAAGATTGTTCTGAGTTTCTTACTATTTTTCAAGGTTTTTATAAAGAAATTTTAAATCAGCTTGGGGTTTCCATTAAGGTCTTACGTACAGACAATGCTCTTGAATATATTCAAACAGTTGTTTCCGATTTCTATTTTGAACATGGCATAATACACCATACTTCTTATGCATATACCCCTCAACAAAATGGGGTTGCTGAACGTAAAAATCGACACATTTTGGATATTGCCTGCTCTCTGATGTTTCATATGAATGTGCCTATGTTTTATTGGTGTGATGTCATTCTGACTGCTTGTTATCTTATTAATCGGATGCTTTCTTCTGTTTTACACAATAAAATTCCCTTTCGTCTTCTTTATCCAGATACCTCCTTGTTTCATGTCTACCCTCGAGTTTTTGGTAGTACTTGTTTTGTCCATCTCATGCATCCTAAATTGGGAAAACTTGATCCTCGCTCTCTTAAGTGTATTTTTCTTCGTTATTCCCGTACTAAAAAAGGGTACAAATGCTTTGATTCTATTGCTAAATGCCATATGTTAGTCCTGATGTTACTTTCTTTGAAGATAGACCATACTATCCGGTTGCGGTGCTGACTCCTTCCCCTATCCCTCTCACCTGATGATTCTAAACCACCGACCCCTATCGTCACACCTGATGATCCTGAACCACCATCTAACCAACCCTTACCATCTGATCCTCCACCTCCCTTGCAAGTTACACAACGTCATCCAGTGGCTCCAACTACTACTGCACCAACTACTATTACTTTTCTTGATCCTGAGGTCTCCTCTAATCTCCTTATTGCTCTACGTAAAGGTACTCGTACTCGTAAAAGTATTTTTCCTATTGAGAATTTTGTTTCTACAGCCCACCTTCCTCTTATCACCAAAATTTGGTTCACTGCCTTTCTACTACCTTTGTTTCTACTTCTCTTTCCAAAGCCTTGTCCCATTTAGGATGGAAGGCAACTATGGATGCTGAGATGGATGCTCTGATGGGCCACCAAACTTGGACACTTGTTTATCTCCCTTAAGGTCACTCAGTTGTTCGTTGCAGATGGGTCTATACGGTTAAACATAATTCTGATAGCACTATTGACAGGTTGAAGGCTCGACTAGTTGCCAAAGGGTCTACTCAGACATATGGCGTTGATTATTTTGAGACGTTCTCTCCTGTTGCTCTCCTCAACTCTATTCGTGTTATTATTTCGTTGGCTGTGAACTTTAATTGGGTTTTTTATCAAATGGATGTCAAAAATGCTTTCTTATATGGGGATTTACACAAGGAAGTCTACATAGACCAACCTCTAGGGTATGTTGCTCAGTGAGGGAACTCAACTAAAATATGCAAATTACTTAGGCTATCTATAGCCTTAAACAGTCTCCTCGTGCTTGGTTTGATAATTCAGCATTGTTATTACAGGTTTTGGTTTCACTGCCTGTTACTCTGATCACTCTATCTTTGTGCGACGTCATTCCTCTACTGTCGCCATTATTACTGTGTATGTTGATGATATTATTATTACTGGGAATGATAAGTCTGGTACTGCTAAAATCAAGTCTCATTTGAACAAACAGTTTCAAATGAAAGACTTAGGACTCCTACACTATTTTTTGGGGATTGAAGTGGTTCGTAGTAGCAAGAGTATTATTCTATCTCAGAGGAAGTATGTGCTTGATTTGCTTTTTGAAACAGATCTTTTTGGAGCCAAACCAGCTGATACATCCATGGACCCACATCAGAAGCTTGAAACATGTGATAGTCCTGAATATTCTGATGTCCATAAATATAGACGTTTGGTTGGAAAGTTGATCTATCTCACTGTAACTCGGCCTGACCTTTCCTTTGTTGTTGGAGTAGTTAGTTAATTTATGCATGCTCCTAAGGTCTCTCATTGGGAGGCTGCTTGTCGTATATTACGATATCTCAAGAAATCCCCTGGTACTAGTCTGATTTATCATCGACATCGTCATCTTGATGTTTTTGGATTTTCTGATGCTGATTGGACAAGAGCTAATGGTGATAGGCGTTCCACTACTGGATATTGTACCTTTGTTGGGGGTAATCTTGTTACTTGGAGAAGTAAGAAGCAAACTACTATATCCAAATCCAGTGCTGAGGCTGAATACCGTGCTATGACACAAACTACTGTCGACTTGTTATGGTTGCAAAACCTTTTGCAAGAACTTGGGTTCTCTACTTCTCTTCCTATGTCATTGATGTGTGACAATCAGGCTGCTAGCCTGCTATCTATATTGTGAGCAATTGTGTGTTCCATGAACATACCAAACATATAGAGGTGGATTGCCATTTTGTTTGAGATGCTGTTATGAAGAAGCTAATAGTCATTCCTTTTGTATCTTCTTCAAATCAGCTTGTTGACATACTTATGAAGCCCTTGTTTGGACTAGCATATCGATTAAATTGTTACAAGTTTGGATTGGGTGATTTGTACATTCCAGCTTGAGGGAGGGTGTTACAAGATATGTAAGGGCCAAACAGGCCCTTATCGATATCAATACCTATTGGCGGTAATGACTGCTAGCGACATTAGCTTTTGGGAAACTCTCTATTTTGGTTGTATCTTTGTTTCTATATTTATTTATTGTTTTGTATTTCCTTTTATGTCCCTAATTATTATAGAGACTATTGCTTGCAATAGCTACTGCTTAGTCTATAAATACAAAACAGAGAGAGAAGAGCAAGGTTAACGACTCTAAGTACAGCACACTGCTGTGCTTAGGTCTCTCTTCTTCTCTTCTACTTTTCTATTCTCTTCTCTTCTCTCTTTCAGTTTTCTGGTTTGTGGTTGCTGCTCATCTCCTTGTGATATTGTTACAATCACATTAACCCACCCTCATCTTCCCCCGTCTGCAATGTGATACTTTGTGAATGATTAACAATGATCACCAACTTCTGTGAACTACAAAGGTACATACTATTGACATTCAACCAACCTCAGAATGTGATGTTTCTTTGGCTTCAAACTCATAAAAAATGCATGGTGAAGCCTCTTTCAGAAAAATATCAGCTGCTCTCATTATGTCTCGAACAAGGAAAATTCGGACCCTTTGACCCTTGTTAGATAGAATGAAATGGAATAGATCTTCGGTTGCAGCTACAACAGCACGCATGTTAAAGGATTTCCACGAATTTGAAGCATTTGCGGCGGTGTTATTAGGAGGCACTTCAGATTCTGAGGCCTGCTCAGATATCGCTGCAATCTGGAACAAAACAGGAATTTCAGCCATTACTTTTTTTTTTCTGACAAGGCAAGTAACTATGAAACATTATTTTCAAAATTGAATTCAAGGAGACAGTCGATAACAGAATATGAAAATAAATAAATACATAAATACAATCAGAGAACACTCTGCATCTTCAGCTTTTTCAGGAACTATTGGATGCAAGTTTCAATTTGAGCTTTACAGCTCTTCAGCTCTCTTCTGAGTATTCAAGTCTAGAAAGTTTGCTTCAATAGCTTGTGTGTTATAGAGCACCCATACAAAATGATTTATTATTTTCATATTTTTTTTAGGTGAATAGAAGATTTATATTCAAGAAGGCACCATGTTCCCGCTCCCCAAAATAGGGAAGAAAAAGAAAAGAGAACATTGAATCAAACAACAGGGGAATCTTGAATAGAGCCAGTGAGACATCTCTAGTGCATGGGACCATCCAAATGGAGTCATTCCCAATGAATCTTGAATAGAACCAATCAACCCAAATGCTCTTCTTCTTGGCTTCCAGTTTCCAAATCAATTTGATAATACAAGCTGAGTTAACTTCCTTGACCTTTCTGAGACCCAACCCCCTTCATCTTTTAGGAGACAAATAGATGCCCAATAGATCGTGTGAAGCAATTTTTTGTTGTCTAATCCTTCCATAAGAAGGCACTCATGAGGGATTCAATCTTGAAGGAGTTGAGGAGCCCAAAGACACCAATTTTCCTTTATTGGTGAAAAAATAGGTACAAAATCTATCAAAGAAAGATCCTTACAGACAAGTTTTTTTATGTACAGCACTCTTAGTCTTAACTAAGATGACTCCAAATCTTTGGCATCCCTAACCAAATGAGAAATAAATGAGAATCCATTCAATTATTTAATGTATCCTATGATATTAGAAAGTGATGAAGGAGCATCCTCCAATATGACTCTTAGTGCATCCACATAAGTGGAGCACTAGCCAATAGCTGAATAGAGATCAGTTGGGATCTATCCAGTGAAGGAAATTCGAGTTTTTTCTTTAATTGTACTTCTACTAACTATAAAGAATTTGTGGGTATCGGCTTTAATCATGGGCTTGTTATGTGATCAAAATTTCTTTGTCTCTCAATGAGCTTAATTAATTGGCCCTTCTAAGTCATACTCGTCTGCTTTAGTTTCAAAGAGGTTTAGGAGTTGGTTAATAGAGTTTAAGTCAATGGGGAGTTTGATGGTACTAATTACCAGAACTGGTCTCGATCGACCTATCTAAACATTGCTGGTCATGGCTTCACAAGACATCTTACTAGTACAACTGAGAAACCCTCTACTACCAGTACCATAGTTGTAAAGGAGCCAAGGCGACCAAGGCGTTGGAGAGGTGCTTGGATGCCTAGGCGTACCTAAGATGTACCTAAGGCGTACCCAAGGCGTTGTAAGGGTACATCTTAATAAGATGTTTTATACAAAAAGGAGGAGGTCAACACATCAATTTTTATTGTTTTTAATACATATGTATAATTCCACGCATTATAGTGTATACTGTATATATGTACTTTACACACCTAATAAAAACTCTACAAATGTCATTAATTAAAAAAATAAATAAACAAATAAAACAAGGCATGATACAATAAGGCAACCAACTGCCTAGCCCTATTTGACTCGCCCAGAGACCTAGGCGATGCCTTGACAACTATGGCTGATACTACTCAGTATCAACGGATCTCAAATGAGTTCCTAGTTATGTCATTTCTCCTCAACTCTATGTTACCAAATATTATTAGAGGTTATCTCTTATTGGATTTTGCCACTCAAATTTGGAAGGCTATCAATGAGACTAAAGGTCAGTTAGGAAATGAAGTCCAGATGTCTGAGTTACGTAAGAAACTTTATGACACCACTTGGCATGGTTCAAAATCTCGACGAGATCTCAGTTTTCTCGAAGTTCTCCAGGGGGTCGAAATGAGACACCCCCTCAAAAAAGAAACTCAACCAGTTCTCGAGCTGGTCTCGACCAACTCGACTGATGCAGTCCAACTACGAAGATCGGCCCGCATCAAAGCCCAAGCTTACAAAGCCCATTTGGCCCAAGACCAAGGTATGAACCAAGCTACAAAAGAACCAATGAACCTGGCCCTTGCTCCTTAAAACCAGCCCCTTTTTGGTGACCTTTCAAGTCTTTAGTGGATAATGAGGTGGCCTTTTCTATTCAATATATCTAGAGTCTTCTTTACATTGGAGCTTGCATCAAGACATTGAACCTAACATCAATACCTTGGACCTTTACTCAAGACATTGGAGCTTGTATCAAGACATTGAACCTAACATCAATACCTTGGACCTTGAATCAAGACTTTGGAACTTGCATCAATGCTCATTGGAGTAACCCCTTGCATTGGAAGAGTTTATTTTTTTGTTTTCTATTATGGATTTAAAGATATGATTGTCTTTTTATTTTCTCTATTATGCCTATAAAAGGCCACCAAAGTAGTTTGTATTGTAGAGACAATTTAAAGTGATTCTTATGAATGAAATTTGCCTAAGTGCAATTCTTGAACCTAGAAGAGTTCTCCCTTGAAACCTTGAAGAAGTTTCATTCCATCGTAGAAGAGTTGGAATTTTATTCTTCACCTACATCCTTGAAGAGTTGTAGGCCACCTTTGGAGTTGATTTACATCCTAGAAGAGAAGTAAGTCACCCCACCTTCACTTCCATCAATTATATCCTTTTCTTTCTTTACCATTAACAAAAATTCAAAATCTATTTCTGCACTTCACCTCCCTTTTGATTCCTTTGATTTGGTATAAGTCCACTCTCCCGATCCATTAGTTCCATAAGCCCAAAATTGGCTTACATCATTTGGTATCAGCGCAAAGGAGGAGAGATATTATGGGTCCAAAATTTCGAGGTGGTCGAGGTAGTCTAAGTGGCCGAGGTAGTCGCACTACCACCATCAATGATGATGCATTAGCACAAGCCTTATAAATACAACAACAAATGCAAGAACAAATTCAAAACCTTACTCTTGAGGTTCAACGACTACGAGATGGTAACAATCCATCAAATTCAAGAGAAGATAGATCGGATGATTCCTTATCAGAAGGATCCGAACCCATAACAAGAGGGTTTCGTCCACACTACCCTCAAGGAGGTCGAGAACGGGACTGGGAAAAAGAAGTCCATAGGGATATTCCGGAGTTTTCTGGTACTGATCCTCCTGATGAAATTCTTGATTGGCTAACTCTTGTAAATGAAGTTTTTGAGCATAGAAATGTCCCGGACAATCGTCGGGTTGGCATCATCTCCATGCGCCTTCGAGGCAAGGCCATCGCTTGGTGGCGACGTGAGAAGCAAACACGTCAATCCATTGGTAAAGCTCCCATCACTTCATGGAGAAAGATGGAAGATAAGATGAAAAAATACTTCCTTCCCAAGGGATATAAGAGAGAGCTCTATCAACGGTACCAAAATTTGAGGCAAGGTACACGCACGGTAGACCAATACACCAATGAGTTCAATGAGTTGGTGATTTGTAACAACATCATAGATCCGGAAGATGTACTTGTGAACAAATACTTGAATGGGCTCCAATCTTACATTCAAGAGGCCCTTAAAGTCCTTGACATTTGGGATGTGGGAGATGCACATCAAAGAGCCCATAAGGTGGAACGTTCTCGAGGTCGGAAACAACAATCTACTTTCACCTCCAATCGATCAAATCGGAATCCGGTGAGTACTACTAAACCAAGTAATTCTTTAGACCGTTCCTCTAACATGGAAAAGTTGTCTACTCAACCAAAGGTTACTAATCCTACCACCCAAACCGTTATCTTTCACCCCAAAGCAAGAAAATGGAGACCGATGGTTACGCAACAATATCTTCCACACAGCATGTACCATTTCCGGTAAGGTATGCCAACTCATCATTGATTCTGGATGTTGTGAGAATGTAATTTCAGAAGAGGCGACTCGAAAGTTGAAATTGGACTTGAAAGAACATCCTACACCATACAAAATGTCTTGGCTAAAGCGCGATAGTGAGGTAACCATTTCCAAACGATGTCTTGTTCATCTTTCCATTGCATCTACATATTATGATAAAATATGGTGTGATGTATTACCCATGGATGCTAGTCACATCATTCTTGGTCGTCCTTGGCAATTTGATCGGAGAACTACTCATGATGGGAGGAATAACACTTATTCTTTTGAATTTGATAAAAAAAGAATTATTTTGGCACCTAGCAAGGAGCCTCTCAAGTCTCCAATGATGGAAAATTCTCCAACCCCAAATTTGCTCACAATAAAGGATGTAAAGGGTGCTATGGAAGGGGTAGATGTTGTGTATATAATGCTAAACAAATCTGAGTATGATGTACAAATGTCAATCATCCCAGACCAAGTGAAACCACTATTAAGTGAGTTTCAAGATGTATTTCCATTCGACCTACCCTCAGGTCTCCCTCCGATGAGAGAAATTCAGCGTCAACTTGATTTGATACCTGGTGCACCTCTTCCCCATCTACCTCATTACCGGATGAGTCCAACCGAACATGCCGAGTTGCAACGGCAAGTTACAAAACTCTTATCTAAAGGGTTCATTCGAGAAGCCTTAGTCCTTGTCTGTGCCTGCACTCTTAGTGCCAAAGAAGAATGGAACATGGAGGATGTGTGTTGATAGCCGAGCCATCAACAAGATCACGGTTAAGTACCGTTTTCCCACTCCCCGCCTTGATAATCTCTTGGACAATCTATCTGGCTCTACCATTTTCTCAAAGCTTGATTTGAAAAGTGGTTATCATCAAATCCGAATCAGACCGGGAGATGAATGGAAGACGGCTTTCAAGACCAAAGATGAACTATTTGAATGGCTAGTCATGCTATTTGGATTGTCAAATGCCCCATCCACTTTCATGAGGTTTATGAACCAAATCTTGAAGCCTTACCTTGGAAGATTTGTTGTGGTTTACTTTGATGATATTCTTATTTATAGTAAGACTACTAATGAACATTTGCAGCACCTCCAAGAAGTGCTACTTACCCTAAGGAAGGAGAGTCTCTATGCAACCCTTGACAAGTGCTACTTCATGGTGGAGGAAATTCTCTTCTTAGGTTTCAACATCTCCCAGGATGGCATCTCCGTTGATAATGCAAAGATTAAAGTAATTCAAGAATGGCCAACTCCAACCAATGTTCATGATGTTCGAAGCTTCCATGGATTGGCATCATTTTATCGGCGATTCATTGCCCATTTCAGTTCTTTAGCAACCCCACTCACTTCTTGCATAAAAAAGGGAGTCTTCGAATGGACTAATGAAGCCCAACGAAGTTTTGAGCAACTCAAAGAAAAGTTAAGCACTGCCCCGGTTTTAGCTCTTCCAAATTTTGATCTTATTTTTGAAGTACATTGTGATGCTTCCGGAACCGGCATTGGAGGAGTCTTGAGTCAAGGAGGACGTCCCGTCGCTTTCTTTAGCGAAAAATTGAATGGTGCTAAGCTCCGTTATAGTACTTACGATTTAGAGTACCCTTGAGTATTGGAGGCCATATTTGATTCATAGGGAGTTTATTTTGTACACTGATCATGAAGCTCTAAAGTACATTTCAGGTCAACAAAAGCTCAATTCTCGAAGAGCAAAATGGGCGGAGTATCTTTAAGAATTCAACTTCCATATCAAGCACAAGGCCGGTGTTCAAAATCGAGTTACCGATGCTCTTAGTCGCAAGAAGGGTTTGCTCTCTATGATGCGTAGTACTGTACTTGGCTTTGAATCTTTTCAAGAACTTTATGAAGAGGATGAATACTTCTCCAAACTCCTCTCAGATGCAAAAGACAAGGTCCTTGTCGATTTTACTTTTTGTGATGGTTTCCTTTTCAAAGGAAATCGCTTATGCATTCCAAATTGTTCCTTACGGCAAAAGATAATTGAAGAGATACATAACGGAGGACACTTTGGGAGAGACAAGACACTACACTTAGTTGCGACTAAGTACTTTTGGCCCCACCTCAAGAAAGATGTGCACCGTCATGTGATGAAGTGTCGAAAATGCCAAGTGGGAAAGGGACAAAACACCAATGCAGGCCTTTACTTACCCTTATCCATACCACAAGCTCCTTGGGAAGACATATCTATGGATTTTATCCTTGGATTGCCACGCACACTTCGAGGTATGGATTCAATTTTTGTGGTGGTTGATAGATTCTCAAAGATGGCCCACTTCATTCCTTGTCGCAAAACAATGGATGCATCCCGTATCGCCGATCTTTTCTTTAAAGAAGTTTACAAATTGCATGGTCTCCCTAAGACTATCACTTCTGATCGAGATACGAAATTCCTTAGTCATTTTTGGCGACAACTTTGAAAAAATATTGGCACCAAACTGCAGTTTAGTACGGTGTTCCACCCTCAAACCGATGGCCAAACTGAAGTAGTCAACCGATCTTTGGGAAACTTGTTGCGGACCATGATCGATGACAACCCCCGCTCTTGGGAAAATCGGTTATCACTTGGTGAGTTTTCCTTTAATTGTTCGGTGAATCGAACTACAGGTTATAGTCCATTTGTCATTGTTTATGGGAGACAACCCAAGTCGGCACTTGACCTCTCACCCATTCCATTTCCGGAAAAATCAATTGGCAAAGTTGTTGATATTGTTTCTGAAATGAGACAAATCCATGAAAGTGTGTATCAAAAGCTTCAAGACAAGACAAAGCTCTACAAGAAGGCCTTTGATAAGCGGCGCCGTGAGGTAATCTATGAACCCGGTGATTATGTTTGGGCTTACTTGCCACCAGAACGACATCCAGTTGGAAGCTATAACAAACTTAGTGCTCGAAAGATTGAACCTCTTGAAGTTCTTGCTCGCATCAATCCCAATGCATATCAGCTCAAGCTTCCACCCCATATGAAGATTCATGATGTTTTCAATGTGCGTCATTTAACACCATTTATGGGTGATTCTACCAATGAAGAAGACTTGAATTCCGAGATGAATTCTTTCTCACAAGGGGGGAATGATGCAGTCCAACTACGAAGATCAGCCCGCATCAAAGCCCAAGCTTACAAAGCCCATTTGGCCCAAGACCAAGGTCTGAACCAAGCTACAAAAGAACCAATGAACCTGGCCCTTGCTCCTTAAAACCAGCCCCTTTTTGGTGACCTTTCAAGTCTTTAGTGGATAATGAGGTGGCCTTTTCTATTCAATATTTCTAGAGTCTTCTTTACATTGGAGCTTGCATCAAGACATTGAACCTAACATCAATACCTTGGACCTTTACTCAAGACATTGGAGCTTGTATCAAGACATTGAACCTAACATCAATACCTTGGACCTTGAATCAAGACTTTGGAACTTGCATCAATGCTCATTGGAGTAACCCCTTGCATTGGAAGAGTTTATTTTTTTGTTTTCTATTGTGGATTTAAAGATATGATTGTCTTTTTATTTTCTCTATTATGCCTATAAAAGGCCACCAAAGTAGTTTGTATTGTAGATACAATTTAAAGTGATTCTTATGAATGAAATTTGCCTAAGTGCAATTCTTGAACCTAGAAGAGTTTTCCCTTGAAACCTTGAAGAAATTTCATTCCATCCTAGAAGAGTTGGAATTTTATTCTTCACCTACATCCTTGAAGAGTTGTAGGCCACCTTTGGAGTTGATTTACATCCTAGAAGAGAAGTAAGTCACCCCACCTTCACTTCCATCAATTATATCATTTTCTTTCTTTACCTTTAACAAAAATTCAAAATCCATTTCTGCACTTCACCTCCCTTTTGATTCCTTTGATTTGGTATAAGTCCACTCTCCCGATCCATTAGTTCCATAAGCCCAAAATTGGCTTACATCATCGACCAACTTACTGTTTTCATTGAAACTCTCTGTATTGCTTCTTCTTTGCTAATCCTCTTCTCCAACTTGGTTCTCTAAGCTTGGAAGGTTGTTCTTTTTGCCAATCACTCCACCAAAATCTTGTAGGAGCTTGGTAAAAGGGCGGAAATCCCTGATTTATCATTGGATCTCTTATTTAAGGTAAGGTTTTTTTCCCAAAACTTAGTTTTTTACATAAACATGATCAATACATGTTGGATGATGATGACATTTTTATATGTGAGACACATAAGCCTAATTTACAAACTCACCCTTTCGGAAAAAAAATTTATTCATATATATTTATTATTTTGATTTTCTATTAAAAAAAAACTTATTTTCCAACAATTAAAAAATGAAAAAAAAATATGACAAATAGTTATTAGATGGTGTTCAAAATAATATATGTTGAACAGAGTTGGCTGATCTACGCTATGATGGTTTCATTTTTTTTCTATATATATATATATATATATATTATTTTCTGTTAAAAAAAATCTATTTTCAGAAATAAAAAATGAAAAAAAAATTTCGTGAATATTAATCGGCTGACATGCAAAATAATATATGTTGAACACCGTTGGCTGATCTACGAGGTCATGGTTTCATTTTTTTTTCTAAGTACATATTTTTATTTTTTTGGATTTCTAATTAAAAAAATCCTACTTTCCAGCAATTAAAAATTAGAAAAAATACTATTAACACTTATCTGTTTGTGTTCAAAATAATATATCTTGAATACCATTGGCCGATCTACAGTTCCATCATTTTAGATTTTTTTTTGGGAAAAAAAATATTTTTATGTAATATCCAAAATTAATAATGATATCTAAATGATTATCTAAAATAGGAAAAAATTAGGAAAAATATTTTGTTTTCATATAAAAAATGAAGAAAAATTCGAAAAGTAATTTCAATGTGTTTTGAGTTGTATTCGCATATTTGGTGCTTTTTATGTTCTTCCATTTTAAGTTTTTTTTATATTAAACCAAATAATTTAAGCTTGTTTATTTTATCATTTTATGTAACAGTGCTAACGAGAGATAATGATTGCTTCGGGGTCTAGTGAGGGAGGTGATGGTGGTCGTACTGATATGGCATGGCAGTATGGCACAACCATTAACGGTAATAGACTGAAGACCCAGTGTAAATTCTATGGGAAAAGGCTTATGTCTGGTGGAATCACTAGACTCAAGCAACACTTGAGTGGGACTAGTACAGAAGTGGTAAAGTATCATATGGTTCCTGTGGATATTTCCAGGGCCATATGCAAATATATAAAAGGAGGATAGAAGAAGAAGGTAGAAAAAGAGAAAGCTAGGGTGCAATTCGAAGAGACAGCTCGAGGCACCATGGGAGGTGGTATGGATGATGACTCTTCTTTTGATGATGGCATGGATGCTACTGATATGACTGAGGCTGAGGCCAGAGAAATGAGACGGGCAGCAGCAGCTAGTAGAGTCACCCATGATATAGAGCTGGAAAGGTCGAGGTCCATGATAGGAGGGGTAAGTGGCAGTGGTAGTGGATTAGCTCAGCAACCTCAGCCACAAACACAAAGTAAGGGATTGGCTTCTATGTTTAGAAGATCACATAGTACTAGAGAACAACCCCAGCTGCCACCTAGGGATGAGGATTATGTTGAGATCCTACACCAGGATCCAGGAGCTTTTAAGAAGCCTAGGAACAAGTAG
The DNA here is from genome assembly GCA_028583415.1 of Protea cynaroides. Taxonomy (NCBI): domain Eukaryota; kingdom Viridiplantae; phylum Streptophyta; class Magnoliopsida; order Proteales; family Proteaceae; genus Protea; species Protea cynaroides. The sequence goes on along the minus strand of CM053272.1, from coordinate 17,450,583 downwards.
AAGAAATTGAAACCAATGTAGAAGAATGCAACACAAGCTGTTGGGGATGCCTATGCTAGGTGGTTCTTATATCATGGTATCCCAGCACATGCCACTACGGGCCCATATTATCAGACCATGCTTGATGCAGTTGCTGAGGCTGGTCTAAGGGTTAAAGGACCCACTACATATGAAATCATGAATGTGTATCTCCCTAGACAGAAGAAAGAATTACAGTATTGGATAGAAAGTTTAAAGAAGATGTGGAATACATATGGGGTGACTAATATGTGTGATGGTTGGATTGGTCCCACTAGAAAGTCCATCATCAACTTCATGGTCTACTGTGATGGGAAGACAGTGTTCCTCAAGTCTGTGGATGCATTTGTTGTGACAAAAGATGCTGATTACATTTATGGACTACTACAAAAAGTGGTGGCCGAAGTTGGGGCTCAAAATGTTGTCCAGATTGTGACGGACAATGGCAGCAACTACAAGAAGGCAAGAGAGATGATGGCTAAGAGGGAGTACAGTCTCTTCTAGACTCCATGGGCTGCCCATTGCATTGATCTTATGCTGAAGGATATGGGAAAGTTATCCAAAGTAAAAATTGTGTTTGAACAAGATAGACAGGTGACAACATTTGTATACAACCATGGCTATTCCTTGAACTTGGTCAAACCTGGCGTCACCCTATTTGCTACCAACTATATAGCACTGAAGAGCTTTGAGGCAAAGATGGTAGGCCTCAGATCAATGTTTGCATCTGAGGAGTGGGTTCGTTGGAGGAGTCTAATTCCCTTGGTGGGGTGCAAGCATAGTCTACCATAGCTTCAGATGAATTTTGGAGAAACCTGAAGGACATAGTAAAAATTTTGGAGCCAGTGGTGAAGGTACTGAAATTGGTGGATACATCATTCAAGCCCACTATGCCACTTTTATATGCTGCCATCAATATGTTGAAGGAGCGTGTTCACACTGTGCTACCATGTGGTAGCAAAATTTTTATCAAGATTATCAAAGATCTATTGGAGAGTCACCTGATGCACCCATTGCACAAGGTTGGTGAGTATATTTCATAATGTCTTTAATTTAGTTCAACTTAGTACTAGATTTTAATCATGTGACTCACATTTTGCAACATACTCTTTGAACCCTAAGTATCAATATTCACATGTACTTGGGTTCAATTCTGACCTTATGAGTGCGGTTAAAACTGTTGTGGCAAAATTGGAGCCAAGTTCACATGTACAATCACTTGCCAACTTGGAGGTGAGTTGTATGGTTTAAGTGCTGAATTATTTGAATATCCATATATTACAATGGCTAATTTTTATAAGTTTCCAAATGGGTGTAGATTAAAACGTTCAGAAATGGCCTTGGGAGTTTTGGAAGTTCCGCCGCAATGGCTGGCTGAGAAAGTACCGATCCTGGTATGGAATTATGAGGATTAGGGCTGTAACAGGGTCGGGTTGGGCCAGGGTTTTCAAAACCCTAATCCTAACCCTAACCCTAACCTGACTATTTAAACTTAGCCCTAACCCAACCCAACCCTGCCAGGGTCAGAAAATGTACAACCCTAACCCTGACCTTAGCAGGGTTGAGCCTAACCCTAACCTACCCTGATTGAACCTGATAGAGCCGGGTTGGGCCGTGTTAACCTTGATTCTGGGTCAGATTGACCTTGATTGGCCCTGAAACATACAACAAATTGTCAAATAACATACATATAACAATTATAACTTAAACATATAACAAACACTGTATCGAACCGGGCCGGGCTCAACCCAGGGTGTTAACCCTAACCTAACCCAACCCTGTCAGGGTTGATCAAAATTTGGGCCCTAACCTAGCCCTGCCAGGGTTCAGGCCGGGTTCAACCCTGCCAAGGTTTAAGGCGGGTTCGAGTTGTCAGGGTAAAACTTGCACCCCTAATGGGAATTGCAATTTCGAAGTAACATATCATATTTAACATGTATATTGACATGAGAATGAGATGTCATTAAAATGTGTTCTTCTTCTTCTGCAGCTGAATGGTGGGCGTTGTATGGTGATCATGCATCTGAGTTGAGGAAAATAGTAATCAAAATCCTATCTCCGACATGTTCCGCATTAGGCTGTAAGCAAAACTGGAGTACATTCTCCTTTATCCATTCAAAGAGGCGGAATAGATTGGGCTCTGAACGGCTCAATGACTTGGTGTATGTGCATTACAACATGAGACTGAGGGTATAGAACATAAGACAATCACAATAAAATGATCAAACCCCGATCGAGCTCGCCGCATCATCCAGCTATCTTCAGATGAGGAGGATCCCTTAGTGGAGTAGGTGCGAGACAGAGTAGTACCAGTGATGGATGAGTCTAGAGGGAGGCCCGACCCCACTTTGGCTAATCAGATCAGTGTTGATGTTAAGCAGTTTCAGTCCTCGGACGAGGGTCGTGTACACGTACAGTTGCCTCGATAATTTGACCCCCCAGCTGGTAGTAGCACAGGCATTGGCAGTGATGATACAGTTGATGCGACTGGTTGGTCAGCTTCTGATAGTGATGACGGTGATGGTGGTGATAGTGGTGGTGATGGGACCTCATATGAGCAGCACGGTATCTCTGAGAGAGTTTAATCCTAGACCGATTGTACCCATTGTTAGATGGACCGACGAGACCCAGTATACTCACGCTACACAAGATACAGACCACGGTGGGCTCCCAACTTCATCATGACCTACGACTGGGTATTTACATAGGTCTCGTCATTGTTTGCAACCAACCCAAGAAGACGATGACGATTACATTGACTTCGTTCCTGAGGTTGAGCCTAGGTTGATAGCATGTCCACAAGCTTTGGAGGAATGAGCATTGAAGATATCACTAGATAGGGGCAGTTGCAATGGAGTGCCCCATCTTTCCTTGTTTCCGGATTTAGCACCACGTCGGCGTACGGTTCTTATTCGAGTGTCAATTACCGCATGCTTACCAGTTCACATGGTTCTTTCGCTGATGCTACTTCACAAACTGGCTCCAACTTTGTAGACGGTCTCTTCTCTTACCCGACCGTTCAGAGTCATGCCTCACCAGTCAGTGTACAGTGAGTTCATTCCACATTTTACTGAAATGTACCCAAGGATAGGTATCTTTATAGACATATCATACTCCATGTATAGAAAACGTGGATGAATACCAGCGCTACTTCAGCCATTGGATGTCGTGGCAAGACTTTGTCTTTCAATCCGAGCTCCATTATCTTCGGCAAAGGCGACCTGACCAGATAAATCCTCCACGTCCCTCTACGTGGGATTAGACATTGGGATGGAGTGATGGGAAGAAGGAACTTGGGGTAAAAGTTGGGATCATTGTATTTTAGTAGTTGATCTTGATCACATATTCACATGTACTATTTGATTTTGAGTATTTCAGACTTTGAAACTATGAGCAATTGTGTCATTATGTGGATTTATGATTTATGAATGTATGATTTTCCCACAATGTGATTAGTTTTACAATTTTACACTTTAAATGTGTTTATATATGTTAAAATAGTATTTCCTAAAGTATATAGCCTTAAAATGGCTTTAAAATAAGCAAAAACATGTCAAAATTACCATTTTTAGCCTTTTGGGAGTTTTGGCAGGATCTCGCCAAGATCTTGGTTTTCTCAAGGGTCGATACACCCACGAGTTCTGAGATTTTAATCCTTACCACTCAGAAGGAGTTGTCTGTCTCTCAGTACTATGTTGAACTTTGAAGTTTATGGCAAGAACTCAATCATTATGCTAATTACTAGCCTAGTAGTGTAACCAACATTTTCTTCCATAAGAAACATGTTAATAAGATACGGGTTTATGATTTTCTAGTTAGATTGAACATTGAATTCGAACAGAGTCGTCTTCAAGTTCTTAGCAGATCTCTTTCTTCCACTTTGGAGCAGTCTTATGCTTTGGTACATACTGAGGAGAGCCGTAGATCTATGATGCTTCAGTCTCCTACTACTGATCGTTCAGCTTTACAGAGTGTCTCCTGTTCTATCCCCACTACTGATGACCCTTCATACTCCGAGGACAGTACCAAAGAGGTAATTAAGTGTGACCATTAAGGAAAACCTTGGCACACTAAGACTACGTGTTGGAAACTTCATGGGAAACTGGCTGACTTTGAATCCAAATGTGGTCGTGGTCGCTCTAAGAACAAGGCAAACAACAATGAGACGGTTGCCCCCACTACCAGCTCTAACACTAGTTTCTCTCCAAACGAGCTACAGACTTTCTGTCGGCTTCTTCCACTGCGTCTACCTTTGCCACTTCTCCTTCAGGTTCCAATTTTCCCTATTCAAGTATTCCTTCAAATGAGAATAGAAGGAACGACACTTTCCTACTCACTTTGGAAATAGTTTTTTTAGTTTATCCCAACACGCGTTGTTCAAGATAATGTATTTTGATAATATATACAAATAAATTTTTTGGTGGTCACTGTAAATCAGTAGTCTCTAGTCCTTGGATCATTGACTCCGGTGCCATTGATCACATGATTAGATCCTCAATCCTATTTCAGTAGTAATCTCCATATTCAAGGAAAGACAAAAGTTTGCGTGCCTGATGGAACTTTCTCATCTGTCTTTGGAAAGGGTTCTATCTTCCGTTCCCTTTCTCTTACAATATCTTTTGTTTTACATATCCCTAATGTTACGACAAATCTATTTTCCATTAGTAGCTTCACCAAGGATTTGAACGGTAAAGTCATCTTCTTTTTTTTTTTTCTTTTTTAAACCGTTGTATATATCAGGATCTGCTGATAGGGAAGACGATTTGATGTGGTAAGGAGGTTCATGGTGGTCTCTATTTGCTCTGTGATGGTTCTCCTCAACTGGTGTTATCTCTACCAGCTCATTAGCCGCACTCGGCTTCCTCAAATCTCCATTATTGACATTATTTTTCAACGAGGCTTGTATTTGGCCAAACTAACTCGTTCTAGTTATTCCCCGTTAAATACGAGAAGTGCATCTCCTTTCCATTTGGTTCACTCTGATGTATAGGGTCTTGCTCGTCATGCCTGTATTTTTAGTCATCGTTGGCTTGTCACGTTCATTGACTGTTGTTGTAAATATGGCTTGACTTATCTATGAAAAACAGAGGTCAATTGTATTTATAGAGTGAATCAATTTTAAATAAAGAAAGAGAGTAGGTGAGGATAAATTGAACTTAGACAGCATTGTGAGGTAGATGGGTGGTGTGGCAGATGGTCCATCAGCTGCAACACTGGTGTGGCTGATGGACCATCTGCCGCATAGAACGTGCGGTAGATGATCCATCAGCCAAACCATAAATTAACTCTGAGTTCCAACACTCCCCTTCATGTTGGTGCATATATATCATGCATGCATAACTTGGACAATATAATATGAAAAGATTTCACAGGTAGTCCTTTGGTAAAGATAACTGCCAACTGGTCCTCTGATCTAACAAAAGGAATTTGAATCTGTCTACTTCCAAGTTTCTCTCTGATGAAGTGGCGATCTATCTCAACATGTTTTGTTCGATCATGCTGAACAGGGTCATGAGCAATGCTGATAGCGGCCTTGTTGTCACAAAACAGAGTCAAGGATTGAGGACATTGAACCTTCAGGTCTCTGAGTAAGCCTTGTAGCCATAAAAGTTCACATATTCCCTGACCATCGCCCTAAACTCTGATTCTGCATTGGATCGGGCCATTACATTCTGCTTCTTGCTACACCAAGTAATCAGATTCCCGCCCACAAAGGTACAGTAACCAAAGATAGACTTACGATCAGGACTGTCTGCCTAATCTGCATCAGTATAGGCCTCTACCTTTCCTTTGTTAGTATTCCACAGAAGTAGCAGAAGACTTGTGCAGGTCCGAAGTGGAAAGAAACTATGATGGAAGAGATGGAAACACGAAATAAGAATGATACATGGGATATATTTGCTCTCCCTCCAAGAAAGCGACCTATTGGCTGCAAATGGGTGTTTGTGGTAAAATAGAAAACTGATGGGACGGTGGACAGGTACAAAACAAGGCTTGTGGCTAAGGGCTTTACCCAAACATATGAGATTGATTACCAGGAATCATTTGCTCCAGTTGCAAAAATAAAAATTGTTAGAGTTCTATTATCATGTGCTATTAATTTGGGATGAGATCTCCAACAACTTGATATCAAGTATGCATTTCTACATGGGAACTTAACGAAGAAGTATATATGGACATTCCTCCAGGTTTTTCTTCTGATACGACTCATGACATAGTCGCTCTTCACATAGTCTATGTTGATGATATAGTTGTCACTGGAAGTGATAGTGATGAGATCTTTCGCCTCAAGAGCTTCCTTAGTCATGAGATTAAAATAAAAGATCTAGGAAAACTAAGTTATTTTCTTGGAACTAAAGTTACTCGATCCTCAAAGGGCATTTTCCTTCTTCAATGAAAAATATGTATGCCCTTTGTAGAAATCGACTGTCACTTCATCAAGGAAAAATTCAAGAATGGATTGATTTGTATGCCCTTTGTGAAGTCAGAAAACCAGTTACCTAATGTATTCATTAAGGGTTTGGGTGGAAAACTTTTTCATCTTAATTTGGCCAAGTTGTCATTGTCTAGGTGTCACCTAGTTAGTGTTGTTTAGTTTCCATCTTGTTTAGATTAGAGTTGGAGTTAAATTAGTTAGAGTTTCCTACTTGGATTCTAACTCTTTAATTGTCAACTCCATTTGTGAGTCTGTCTTTTAGTCTTTTAGTCGTTTTGTAATTCTCTCTTTTTAATATAATTACAAGACTGGCAGGTCCCTCAAGACCATCCTAGCATTCAATCCAATTCTTTGCTGTTAACAAATCAAAGTTTCAACAGTATGTATATTTTACTCTTTTAAAGTGATCATGTCAGCGTGAAGTTCTTACTTTATTCATATCATATGCTTATTTTGTTTCATCTCTTTATAAATCTCTTACGTGAATTTTTATGGAAATCCAGTATCACTTCCCTTTAAAATTTAAAAAGCATGTAGAGTTGTAACATCAAAGCAAAAAAGCAACAAGAATAGAAGCCAAACAAAACAATCTAAGAAGACGCCCACGATGCATGACTAGTCATATTGAAATACAAGGGATAATAGATTAAAAGTATTGTATTTTACAGTTTTCAAGTCTTACTTCCAATAGAAAGTCCGCAAGATACTAATACCCCCCCCCTCTCCACCCACCAAAAAAAAAAAAAAAAAACACTAATAGCAGATGATCTGAAAAGTATAAAAAAAAAGGATATTAGGGATTTCTTCAGAATATGCTCCCAAAGAATGACCATATTCATGTTGCGAAAAGGTTTTGAAGGAATTATAAAGAAAACATGAACACTCTAAACAGTTGGATATCAAGCAATATAAATAAACAATTGAATGTTACAGAAACCAACAGGCAAGAAATCCCACCAGGCGTTCAAGTCTTCTCCACCGTATGGAGCCATCATTACGGATAAGAAGTTCTCTTAATATTTTCCTCATGTCAGGACTGGGATCTGCCAGAAGTCTCCCAATAACAAAAGGGTATGCACTCTCAACAACTTTGAAATCAGGGTCCAAAGCCTTTGCTGTCCCTTCAAGTGATCCTAAAGCCCGTGTAACCAGAGCATAGTCGGGGGGGAGAGAGAAGTTAAAGTCGTACATGACATCGTACAACTGGTTCATTATGCCCTGAAAGCAGAAGAAGAGAGAGGTTAGACCTTTTCCTTTTTGGCTATATAGATCTTAAGTTTACACATTAATAATTTGTACTCCAAGCCGCTGCCAATGTCTGTTAACACCACTAATCCATTGCAGCAAGAATCGCATCTTATTGAAAGCAAGCTGCGATAATGCAGGATCTAGAATGTGAAGTCTGAACCGCTAATCATGCATGGTTTGATGGTCATAAATAGGGCATAAAACAGGTTGAATCCACAATGATCTAAGTGAAATTGATATACAACTGGATCCATATCACTACAAAAGCCTAAGGGCTATGTTTGGATGCGAAGAAAAGAAAGAAAATATTATATTTGAAAAGGAAAGAGATAGCAACACAAATTATCATTGTCTCATCATTACTCTTGTTTTAGTATTTATTTTATTTTATTTATTTTAAATTCTTTTCTTTTCTTTTCTTGACATCCAAACATAACCTAATGGAACCTAAAGACAAAAAAAATGACAGTGATCTTTGGAAATTTAAGCTTATTAGCTCATCCTTGTATAAACAACACTACTTCAATCCAGGACCCAACTCCAGATCTGAGTCTGACCTAGCATGATCAAACCTAAATCTAAGTAAATTTTCAAAACATATTCAATTTTAAGATTCAAATCCGTGATGGATTTGGGATAAGTTGTTTTCCAACGGTCTGGGGAATGGAAACATGGCTCTTGGATCTGACCCTCTCTATTTCATTTTCAGACTTCTGAACTCAAGGACACAGAAGTACAAGACTATGGAACAGGTCCTGATAATATTTATATTAATAAGAATAACATTACTATTATTATTATTATTATTATTATTATTATTATTATTATTATTATTATTATTATTATATAATGATGATGATGATGATTATGATGACAAGGACGACGACAATGACGATGATGATGATGAGACATTATTATTATTACTACTACTACTACTACTACTACTACTACTACTACTATTATTATTAGGGATAATTTCACCCACCCCATACCCCTCCACCCCGGTACTTCTTTAAGTCAACCAACCCCCAACTTTGCCAATAATATCACTCACCCCCCCCCTCTCATATGTTACATATATCACACAGATTTCGACTTTAATAGACCTGTCTGTTATGTGATGATGTGGCAAGGTTAAAAAAAATTTATAATGATGAAATTCCCTTTAAACAATAGTTATTTACTGTTTAACTCTCTCCCAAAAAACAAATTTACAAAATACCTAACCCAGTATTGTTTACCTTCATCTCGTTTTTTTCTCCTTGAGTGATCGACTTTCATTTGATTGACGACTCTGATTGGTCTTAGCATCATTCATTTCATCCACTTTGCCGTTCAGTTTGTCTATTCTGATTAGTCTGAGAGTAGTCCAATTAGTCGTTTTGATCAGATTCAGAGTCATTCCAATCGACCAGTGGAATTTCATTGACGAATCCAATCGATTGCAACGATTTTTTTTTTTCATAAACTCCGGTCTTGTTTATTCGCCGGATTTGTTTTGGTTTCAACAATATTTGTTCGGCAAGATTTTTTATCGAGTTATTTGAAGCTGGATCTGTTCCAACATTTGTGTATGGAATAATCGGTGTCGATTACCTGAATCTTATCGGCATCAATTCGTAGGGAGTCAACAACCTCACCAAGAACAAATCTATGGACATAACCTCACAAATGCTTGGCCACATTTTTATCAGTATCAATGTTGATCTTAATCTCATTCTCATCTGTAATGCCAATTACATTTATGATTTTCTTAGTAATGGGTGTCTGGTCAATATCTTCCAGTGTTTTGGTTTCGTCAATAGCAAACAATGGGCCATCGTCTGCAGTCGTTGGTTTGGGCATTGAAGTAGAAGGATTAGAGTCAAAGCAAACGACTTGTTTCAAAATTATAATGAGGAATTCCAAAGGGATGGTAAATCAGGGCAAGGTTTTAAGTATCGACAAGATACGGGGCGTATCGGCCAATACGTATCGGCATCAACAGTAGTCGATACGATACAGCTCGATTCGTATCTCAATTTTTAAAAAAAGTACTGTATCAAAGTGTATCGAGCGTATCAGTTCGATACGGCTTGATACAAATCGATACCCTTGATACAGAACGATACCCTCCGATACGGCCGATACGGCAAAAATGAACATTTACAAAAATTGGAAAAAAAATAAAGAAACGTATCGACCTGTATCGGTCCGATGCAGATCGATACTTGTCGATACATGTCGATACATGTCGATACGGTAGAAATTAGAACAAATCATTGGCGATATAGGTCTATTGTGAAGAATCAGTAGTAGAAGAAGAAGAATATTCAAAAGAAAATCAGAATCAAAAGAAGAAGAAGAAGAAGAATCAGAAGAAGAAATAAAAGAAAAATCAGAATAAGAAGAAGAAGAAGAATCAAAAGAAAAATCAGAATCAGAAGAAAAATCAGAATAATAATAAGAAGAAGAATAATAAGAAGAAGAAAAAGAAGCAGAAGAAGAAGAAGAAGACGGCATACCTGTTACGGAACCAGCCGTGTTGATCGATGTTACCTTGCTTCCTCATCATTGAGTTCGACGGAGAAACAGATCCTTCACGAAGCCCTCTTTCTTTTTCTGACTTTTTAATATCTTTCGTTTTCTGACTTTTTAATATGCAAACTGTCCTTGATATTTTGACGACGACATACCTGTCCCTCATATTTTGTTTGATATTTTGTTTGATGTGATATAATATATCTGCATGTAAATTAATAATGTATACAATCCAATAACAAGTCATCATTTTCTTTTAATATGCAAACTGCTCCAATATATGATAGTGCATTGAAAATATATACACCACCCAATGAAAAAAAAATATTGAAAATATAAACACCACCAAATGAAAACAAAAGAAATAATATAAATTACATAAAAATATAAAACATTGAAACACACTTACCCCTAGGTTGTTGAAATCGACACCATCCTAATAAGGACTAAAGACTCAAAACATAGCCCCGAACTCAGCAAACTTAATTTAAGAAACATTTTCTTTTCAGTATTGGTTATTTATAGTGTTTTTATGTTCTAAAATTGTGTTTTTTAGGTTCCCTAATCATTTATATGCGTATTTTGCCCCTTATTCATGTGTATACGTGCGTATCCACCGTATCCATGATACGATACGATAGTCTCTTAATTTCAGCTGACCGATACGGTACCGATACACGATACTTAATTCCTTGTAACTTCCCAAAATAGTATCAAACAGAGCTGAAATTTCTCCAACAGAATCGCCTATGTATATTATGATTTCCAGGCCAGAAAATAAATATTTTAAGAGAGCTTATGTGTTGGTTGCAGGAAAAACCCAAAACAAAGCAAGTTTTTGAATTGATTTAGAGGATCTAGTGTGGTGCTTATCGGAGAAGGAGGAAGCAGAGCAAAGGACGAAACTTGGTCTATGGCAAAGACGATGAGCATGAGAAGAAGAAGGTAGGGTTTTGTAAGGTGGGGAAGCAGAAGGTGAGGAGGAAGAGAAGCAATTGGGATTCTTGGAGATGTCAGGATTTAAGAAGGAATTAGAAGGGTGTAAGTAGGGTTTGCGAGTGAGGGTCGCAGATGAGGAGGCTACCATCTAAGGAGTGCCATTTCTGTATTCATTTCAACTCATCGATGACGGTTTTGAGATTTCCTCTAGAAAAGTTATGAACTATCAAGAATAGTGTAAAGCATAGACAATGGATAAGTTTGAGGATTGTCTATACGTCTTCGTTTTCTCCACGTCTCTTACTCTCAATGTATGCCTTCTGAAAAACAATGACACCTTTCCACCACCTTCTGCATTTCAGCTTACCTTGCCGTCGCTAGAGAAGATACAGCTTACCGCCTAAACTCAAAGAAAAAAAGATATAAAGCTGGAGAAGACACAATTTACCACTTCACCGGTGATGTTACCGCTCACAAAAAAACGAAATTAAAATAAAAAAAGGATGAGTTTATAAAGAACGATAAATTTGATGGCAAAATTTTTATTTTGTTGTCCAATTTATTGAGAAGGGTATTGAGTAATTTTACTTTTCTGTTTGTCAATTTAACAACAGGGGGGTGACTGATATTATTGGCAAAGTTAGGGGTTGGGTGACTTAAAGGGAAAGTACAGGGGGGTGAGTGAAATTTTTCCTTTTTTTATTCTTATTATTATTGTTATTGTTGTTGTTGTTGTTGTTGATTACAAGAAAAGCACCAGAACTGTAAACGGTGAATGAGAGAAGGAAGAAGAAGAAAAAGAGAGGAAGAACCGATTAGCCTCCTCCTCCTCATCCTGTGGTTCATTTATTTATAATCAAAGAGGAAAAACAATAGTTTAGGAAACTTCCCTAATTACAAATTTACAATCATAAGCAAATTAGAAAAATAAACCTAGACAACCTAGGAAATAAATCCTAACAATAAAGGGAACCTATAATAACCAATCTAAATAAACCATAAATAACAAGGTGGGACCAGTAGAGCCCATGTGCACATAGCGGCACACGGTATCACTAGCACTAATACCTCCCCTCAAGCTGGAGCACGGAGGAATGTAAAAGCTACAACTTGAAACAACATATCAGCAAAAGCAGCAGCAGCAACAACAGCAACAGCACAATATAGGTTACTGTGAACCAAGCAACAACAGCATAGTATAGATTACTGTGAACCGAGTAGCAATAGCACAGTATAGGTTACTATAAACCAAACAGCAACAGCAGCACAGTATAGGTTAATGTGAACCAAGTAGAAGTAGCATCAGCAATAGAGCAGACACCAAACAGCAACAGCAGCACAGTGTAGGTCACTGTGAACCAAGTAAAAGTAGATCACATCAAATGCAGGTAGTAGAGGATGCACCATGTAGTAGAGGCAGCAATTAAAAAAAATCTTGAGCAGCAGTTCTTGAAGCCAAGACCAACAAATCTTGAATAAGACCTTTGAACAAGATCTTGAAGCAATAGTTAGTCACAACAAGTAAACATCACGTGCAACGAATAGGCATCATACGGTAGTAGCAAAAAATAGGTAAGCTAAGCTCTCTTCAATGAACTTGAGTAGATATATATAATTCCCCCTTCATGTGAAGCATTCCATGTAGACAAATAACGGAGGGGAACACCCAACGAGAACACCCACAAATAAGAGCCCAATGATCTTCAAGCACCCCGTACCGGTAGCAAATAAAATCCCAGAGATGCTAGATACAAGAAATAATAATCAGCATTCCATGTAAATTCCATCAGTGTGATCTAGGGACCCGTGATCTAGAGACCCCAAAAAAAAAGCAATAATTTGCAAATATAGAAGTCCAATGGCATTTCTGTAAATTATGATCACTTATGGGACCACCTAAACAAAGCAATACTCCAAATATGTCACAGACAAGAGCTAATGGCACTTTGGTCATTAACCACACTGTTCAAAGAGCCATGGGTAATTAACAAGGAATGATGTGGTAAGACCGTAAATAATCAGAATTTTAATCTCCTTTGAGGCAAACCCTATTGGGTCCACTGATAGGCACACTCCAAATAATATAAGCCCAATTGATGAGGTGCAGTGGCAATTGGGTAAATAAATAGACCCTAGATTTTACTTGGAATTAGAATGAAAGTGGTAGGGCTAAACTTGGAAGGAAGAAATAAAAATAAAAATAAAAAAGAAAGAAAAGACAAAACAGAATTAACTTATAAAAGGGGGGCACAAATGGAAACCCAAAAGTAATGATCTTCTTTTACCTTCATTAAAGGCTATACACGAACAAAACAAGAGGCGGAAGTTGGAGGTGAAGGAATCGATCAAACTTCTCTATGACAAGCCCAATCGACTCGAAACTTCAAGTGGAAAATTGCAAGGTACAGCCCTCTTGCTTCCCACTGAAATAAGATCCAATAACCAAGCATAAAAGATCATAGCAAGTTCGGCAACAGGTTCTGGCGGTATAGCATGAAACCAGATTTAGTTGCAGGTCTGCAACTGACAACAGAGGTAAGGTTTGGGGCTAAGAACATAGGGTTTGGGTTAGAAGGATATTTACAAGGTTTAAGGGTGAGAAGAAGAGGGATGAAGGAGTTTGAAGGATTTTTGTAGGTTTCGGTTTATCATCTAGAAGGACCAGAACAAAGAACAGCACAGAAAGAAAGAAGAACAGGGAAAGGAGGAAGGAAGAAGAAAAAAAGAAGAGGAAGATTAAATCTTCAGGTAGAGCAAATTAGAAGCAGCAACAGCAAGCAGATCGATAGAAGTAGCAACAGACAGTAGTAGCAGATCACAATAGTAGAAACAGCCGTAATCAGCATCAAATAAATCTTCAAGTATGATCTTAACACATATTAATTATCTTCATCGAAACCCTAGTTCTTCTTCTTCTATGAACTAGGGTTTTACCACAAACCAGAAACCCAGATATGACTCTCAAACCAGCAGTTGTAGAATCCCAAGGAACGATCAACTACTGCTCTGATACCATTTCGCAGTTTACAAAAAAAGCACCAGAATAGTAAACCATGAATGAGAGAAGGAAGAAGAAGAAAAGGAGAGGAAGAACCGATTAGCCTCCTCCTCTTGTGGTTCCTTTATTTATAATCAAAGAGGAAAAACAACAGTTTAGGAAACTTCCCTAATTATAATCATAAGCTAATTAGGCAAGTAAATCTAGACAACTTAGGAAATAAATCCAAACAATAAAGAGAACCTATAATAACTAATCTAACCGGTGAGGACCATGTGCACATAATGGCACATGGTATCATTAGCGCTAACAATTAGTTCACATGGTAAAAGCAACATATAGATGCAGCCCCACAAACAAGAGGCCAATATTTATTGAAGTCATCATATGGTCAATAATAATCTTTCCAGAGAAATATGAACGGAATATCAAGTAGATTCAAATAATTCTATAAAAATAATGGTTTCAAGTATTGATACGATACGCCCCGTATCCACCGATACATATCCGTATCGATAGTGATCGATACAATACTCTTCAATAAGTATCTCTTGTATTTAAACAAAAAATGTATCCACGTGTATTGATTGTACCGAATCGATACGGCTCTATACACTTCGATACGATCAATACACATTGATACACTTAAGTTTCCATTCTCGCAAAAAATAAGATACACTTACCAATAAAGCTTGATACACCTCGATACAAAGCGATACACCTCAATACACCTCGATACAAACTGATACGGTTCGATACGATGGATACACAAGTATAAAGCTTGATACAACTGATTTTTTTCACTTTTCTGGTCTTCTTTTTAACTGAAAACTTACAGTTCATGTGAACCGAAGGTTGTAGCTCATTAAATGTCATCAACTGTCTTTAATCATTGGAAATACTTCAAGATTGCTTATTGTAGTGTATTTATGTTTAAAAATTATGTTTTGCATGGTCCCTAATCATTTCCGTATGTATCTTGCCCCGTATCCTAGTGTATCCACCGTATCCACGATACGATACGGTTATGTCTCTTAAAATCACTCGACTGATACGCTACCGATACACGATACCTTAATCCTTGCATAAAATCATATAAAATAAATGTACGAGAGTAACAAGCCACCTCAACAATTTACCCAACTATAAATTAATAAATATACTAATATAATTATCCTAATTCCTAAATCCTAACTGATCCAATGGCTGCTGGCAAATATGCCTTTCAGACCTGCATATTGAGACCAGAAACCTGCATATTGAGACCAGAAACTATGTCTCAATCAAGAAGTATGTTAATCAATCTGATACAGACTATGATTAGCTGCCTAGTCATATGAAGGTATATTCTGCATGCTCCTGCACTTCATTGCAGAGTTAACACTTTAAGCAAAGTAATTGTCAACACAGGAGTCTCCTCTTCAAAATGAGAATTATTCACAGTAGAGCACATTCCATATAATTGGAGAGTTAAGTATTCATTTTGTTATGAGTCTTCTATATAAGTTTATAAGGGGACACAGCCAAGGTTCTAAATTTTGGTAACAAAACTGAAATGAAATGGGGCTGAAATCTGGGTTTTTCCTGGTAATTTTGAAACTTAGGTTTCGATGGGTAAAAAAATTGTTTTTTACGGTCAATTTTTTTGTGTGATGCATTTTTAACCTTCTTCACATATTCATTAAATTATTTTCATTTTCTATGTCCAAACCATAGTATGCTAATGTACGCAATGAGTACAAATGGTAGAAATGAAATTATGTTATATTGTTATTACAACATTCCAGAACATTCTTTAAATACCAAATACTTAAGATATGGAACTCCACTCAAATCCACGAGGAGTTTCGTGGCACATCTAATCCCTGAGCCGAAGCTCCAATTAGTAATATCCCGCCCACATCATTCCATTTTTCCGAGTACCATTGATGTTGCCGATAAAGGGCCTCCGATTGTATAATGTATGCATCCCATGACATTATGGGATCAGTTATCTGAAAGACATTCACAGCCCACATGTATGTTGAATCATCAGCAAAAGAGAGATAACCCAACTTAGGGAATGACTAGTGAAGAATGTAATCCTGTGGAGGTGGAGGCAAAGTCTAAAGAAGAAACATGAAGATGGAGTCCACAAAAGAAGAAAAAGAAGACTCATTTATGGCAATGGTGGAATTGAAGTAGAAGATCCACCATAGCCACCACCATATGAGTCATAGCCACCATATGCAGGATAATTTGTGGAGCCTACACTCACAAAGCCACTAGTAACCCCCCACCCCCAAAACTCATGCCCTCCCTCGTGCCAGACAAGCTTAATATATCCATCGGCTCCATCCTAGCTGCCTCATCAGGTTTGAACCGTCTGCATGGAACTCGAGTGTACCTTCTATTAGTACGTGCGCCATGGTTCTCATCCTGTATGGCACCATGATACTGACTCTCCCCTGTGAGTCTAACGGGTTCTGGCTGTGGTTGTAATTGCTGCTCCATCTCATCTTCCTCCTCCCGTAAGCCTGCAAATATAGCACCACCATCACCACGATCATCATCATCATCATCACAACTATAGCCCTATGTTTGTGCAGGGGAAGGTGTGCAAATGACTCCCAAAGAAGCCGACCAATCCGATTCGTCATTATCTTCAAATGGATGTCATGGCTCTGAGTGAACTCTGCCCTCTAATGCCATATAATCATCGACACCAGCTCGAAAATGTGCAGCAACTTGACTGTTTGGTTGACCTCCAAGCTCATCTAAAAGGGGCTCACCTCGATCCCTCACCCACTCATAAAGGGGATCCTTCCCCTCTTCGCCCATCTCGAATATCTCACTTAACTCAATTGGGGTTGTATCATTGCCCATGCCCAAGCATATGTGCTCATCCTTCAATCTCATGTTATAATGCACATATACAAGGTTCTCAAGCCGGTCAACACCAAATCAGTTCCGCCTCTTTGTATGTATTGAAGGAGAATGTACTTCAATTGTGCTTGCAACCGGAGGCAGAATACGCATGTGATAGTACTTTAACTGCTATCTTAACCAGGTTTGGGAAGTCTCTTCCATATAAGACCCACTATTCAGTTGCATCAGAACATAAAAGAGTATTATTATGTCATGATACATCTAAAATATAAATATATAAATAACGAAAATTTTAGGTGATTGGACTCACCGGGGGCAGTGTTGGACCATGCATTAAGTGTAGCTGACCGGCCAAAACTCCCAATTGCATCTCTAAAGGATTTGACTTAAATCCATTGCAATGGTATTAGTGTTATGTTGTTAGCACAATTGCATATGACCATAAAGTAAAGTAAAGTAAACACTCACCTCTTGATTTGCAATAGATTGGGCTAGTCAGTCATGCTCAAGCTTTGCCACCACATCCCAAACTGCTACCATTAAATATTGTAGCATCCCAAGATTGTCTTTGTATTGTCCTTGGGATTAAAATAATATGCTAAAAACAAGGAAATACCATTTTCAGAAACAAAATCTAACACATAATCGAATTGAATTTATTTCAAACAAATAAATCATTACCTACCTTATGTAGTGGATGCATGAGTTGCCCCTCCCAGAGATCTTTGATGATTTTAATGTACTTGAACGAACCCATTCTGTATACATCCTGGACTTGTGTCTTCATCAGTTCTATCATTGCCCATAAATGTGGTAAGGTCGGCTTCTTATGTGAGTCAATCATTCTAAGGACTTTCACGACTGGTTCCAATACCAATACACAACCTATTTCAAGTCATCCCATAATAATTCACTAGAAATAGTCGACTGAATTAACCGACCACGAGAAGAAGCAGCCTGAGGCCACTAAAACCATTCGTTTGAAGCAAACATGGACCTAAGCCCAACCTTCTTCGCCTCAAAGCTCTTCAGAGCGAAATAGTTTGTGGCAAAGCATGTCAAACCTGGCCTCACCAAATCCCCACCACATTTTCTCTTCAATAATCGCAGGGCATATCCATGGTTGTAGATAAATGTACTCACTGGTCTTGCCTTTTCTACAACGTTTTTTTACGAGCTTAATACCCCCATATCCTTCAACATCAAGTATATATAGTGAGCCATACATGGAGTCTAAATTAGATTGCACAATGGGATTGTTCATCAATCATTCCCCAACCTTTTTAAAGTCATTGTCATTATCGGTAACAACTTGGACCACGTTGTGCACCCCCACATCATCCATAACCTTCTTCAACGCTTGTATATATACAATGCATCATTCTTATGCTTTGATGCATCAACAGACTTCAAAAAATCAGCCCTTGCATCACATGATACCATAAAGTTGATGAGGGGCTGTCTAATGGGTCCAATCTAACCATCACACATCATAGTAACTCCATAAGACTCCTAGTACAGCTTCAACCCTTTACATAATCCTCTACTTCCTTCTTATGGAGGGGTGAGTAGGTGTTATACAACTCATAAGACGTGGGCCCCTGCAATCCTGGGCCAACCCTACCTACCTCATCCAGCATATTCTAGTAATATGAGCTTGTAGTAGTATTAGCAAGAATACTGTGATAGAAAAACCACTTGGTGATAGTAACCATAACTGCCTCCTTTGAGCTACTCCAAAAAATGTTTTAAACTTCTGTTGTTTCCATCCTGCCTAGGGGAGATCGCAAGATCACTTTCAAAGATATCAATTGCTGGGCTACAACGTGGTCATGGGGGCCGTGGGGCTGGGGTAGGGGCTGAGGTAATGGTCCTCACACTCTGAGACCTCCTAAATGGGATTTGTGGGTCTGCTGCATGTCTCAATCTCCTCCTCCTATGTGGCTCTGGTCCTAGTGCAGCCTGTCTAAAAGAACCAACTCCCCTAACCATTTACATCAATCCGTCATGCTCCATGCCAAATGTCTGCCTACTCGCTATCTTTGCCCTCCTCAACTGCTTAGCCTCTGTCTCCTAGAAGTCTGAGACATCCTAATCAGGCTCCTCACTTCATAATCCTCCTCACCAAGTTCAGCTAAGCTCCTCTCCAAACATGTATCTTCAAACTCATTCCTAGCTTCCCTCTTATCTTTCTTCTTTTGTATCCCACCCTTCACCTCAGCCATAGCCCTCTTTATCTCACTCGGCACATAGGGACATCCGGTTACATTTCCATCCTACCAGCCAGATACCACTTTAAGCAAGTGGCTCTACCTCCTCTAACTTTTTTCCAGCAATAATTGCATTGGGACTTCTTATTGTTAGCATCGAAGGGTACCCCATGCCTCTATGCAATGTCACTGCTTTGTGAGTCAGCCATTATGCATTGTACTGTACGTTGTCGATACAATGATACATTCATTATTAACATCCAAAAAATGCAACTAAGCATATACTACATTCATAACTAAGTCTTATATTTTTCAATATTTAAAACTATTTTCTTTTAATTTTTTAAATAATTAATACATACTTAATCAACATAAAATAATTATGGAACATCAAAAAATTCTTCAATTTCGGCTGAAACAACATTTAGAATACATTTCAGTATTTATCTTCATTTTCAAAACTAAAACAGAATATTTTTCCTATTTATTTGGATTAATTTTGAGTTTTATCAAATATTATTTTAAATTTCTATTAATTAAAAAAAGAAAAATTATTTCAAATCCATCAAGCCGTAGATGAGCCGATGTTGTCTAACATACGTTATTTTGAAGTCAATGCATCATATATTACCCCTATTTATTTCAAATATTTGTTGCCAAAAAATCATTTTTTGCAAACAGAAAATGAAACTAAAAATTTTAACCTAACATGAAATCCAACTTCATAGAATTGTAAATCGGAACACTGAATGTAACATATAAAAAATTGGAAGAGATTCATGGTGTCTACATACATATTCTTAAGAAAAATTGGTTTAGGAACAGATGGTTTACCTTTTTATTCAAATTTTCCAATCTTGTATGAAACCAAGTGGAATCTAACTTTGAATGCGAAGTGATGAAAAATCAAGAGTTTTGAGAGAAAAAGTAGAGCTTTTGGAAAGAAATCAAGGTTTCTGCTGAAATCCCAACGAAATAGCTCCTCTCGATCAAAACTTGTCGAGAGATCTGGTATTATATAAACCATGCTCTGACCAGGTTTCGACCGAAACAGTGATTTTCGTCAAAATCTGGTCGAAATACAGACTTTTTCATTTCAAGTGTATATTGCATTTTGGATTTGCCAAAATCCAAAATATTTCGGCCAAAATTTAGAACCATGGATACAGCGCTGGATAGGAAATTGGTGAATGAAGTTGCCATTGTCTTTGGTTCCATGGTGATTCAGATCTGACTCGATGCTATGGTGGTTCGGTATCAACTCGTTGTGGTGATTCCAATCCAAGCCATTAATGGTGATTCCTTTGGTCATATCATTCTTTTCTTTTATCTTCTTCTTTATTTAATCAAAAAAAAAAATTCCAATAAGTTTCTACACATCTCTTTTTTCAATTTTCGGGTTTTCTATTCAGTACTTCTACGTATTCTAGTTGTTCCATTTTCTGTTCCTTATTGAATACACCTGAGACTTCAAACCAGACTTCAGATTCAGCAATTGGATTCTATTCTAAACATCCCTACAGTCTCAAAATCTCATCTTTGACCTGATTTTCTACATTCATGATGTTTTAAAATTATGTTTTCAACTTCTGGTTTCAGATTTCTGTCTTGGTATTAGTTCTATATTCTCTGTCCTTAATGTGATCTTTATTCTGAACTTTTGAAACACCCATCATATCTCTTTTTTTTGGATTCCTACCTTGAGTAGGATTCTTCAAAATCTAAAAATCTGACCATTGGATTGGTACCAAATTTTCATATTCTGCTTTCTTGACAGAATATGTTACTCCATTAAATCATGGGATTCAACTGATAACCAAAATTTAGTTTACTGCTATATTCTTATTTATGATTTTTTTTCCCTTTTTTGGGCGAGTATAAGTATATATATTAAACAAAGCGAAAACTATAAATCACAGGATCCCTAATTAGGGATGCCCAAGAAACCAAAACAAGACACTCAGGTAGTCTGGGGAATCTTAACCACTTTTAATTGGATTGGTAAGTTCCAAGCATTAACAATAAGATTGTTTCTAGGCGAGTCCAGACAAGGTCCCTCAAATGAGGTGATGCTATCATCATAGTTGTCAAGGCGCCAAGGCAACACAAGGTGCTAGAGAGGTTCTTGGGCGCCGGAGAGGTTCTTGGGCGCCTAGGCCTACCCAAGGCGTACCCAAGGTGTTCCCAAGGCGTTGTAAGGGTACATCTTAATAAGAGGATTTGTAAAAAAAAATAGAAAAAAAAGAGGTGGTTAGAGCATCAATTTTATTGTTTTTAATGCATATGCATGATTCAATGCATTATGATGTATATACTATATATGTACTTTATACATCCAATAAAAATGCTACAAATAGCATTAATTAAAAAAAAAATAAACAAATAAAACAAAGCGTCATACAATAAGGTGACCAACCTCCTAGGGGTTGAAAAACCACCTGGATGCCTAGGCACCGCGATGCCTTGACAACTATGGCTGCCATATACATCAAAGATGATAAAGTCCCAAATGTAAGTAAGCCTCCTAAATTTCCCAACCCATATTTAGAGATTGCGCTCCATCCATATGTGAAAGATAGTTGCAAAGAAGGCGAATCTGCCGAGCTCCATCCATACAGATTGCTATGTGATGGTAGATATTTTTCCTCTCCGAGCTTTCGAGCTCACCCCAAGTTGATAACTATTTTTCTGATGACGAGCACGACCCAGTCTAGGTGCACATGAAGAAATACAGATTACATTTGCTTTGCCCTACCTAAATCAATTTCTATTAGTTGTAATGGACAAAGGTATTGAACCAAATTTACAAAACTTGTAATATAATGAATAATGGCACAATTCACATGTATTTTGCCACCAGAATTTTGGATCCACCCAATGGATTCCCCATTTTTATACAGCTCCATACATGGTATGGAATACAAGGACTGACTGTACACTGACTCTGCACTGACGGTGCATCATACAATCCTGAACATAAACAAATCATAAAGAGTGAAATAGCTACGACAGTTAATATAGTAACATCAAAGTACAGAAAATTTGAAATAGTTAATGAATTATACATAACAAATTGGCTAAAAGCTATTCATCAAAATAAACAAATAAACAACGCATCTAAAGATTTGCAGCAGAACTATGCAAAATTACAGGGAAGAAGGCTCTATTTACTTAGATGAGAGCAAACCCCTACAGGAGCAGTCATTGAACTAACAAGAGCTCCATGATGGGAGATGGAACTAAGCAATAAATAAGGAATTCATATGAAAAATAAAGTAAGAATGATAAATTCGAACCTGAAAATCCTGGGTTTCTCTAGTTCCATCACCGAATGATGCCTGTAAGGCATCTGAAACTAACAGAATATCAACCCCTTCGGGAATAAATCCCAAAGAAAGAAAGTCCTTTGCCAAGCCCAGAGAGTCTCTGTTAACAAAGTGCACGAGCTGGAAGACACAAGGAGTAATCTGGTTACTACAGACATTGGAATTTCATAAAACAGAGAACCATAATAGGTGTAAACTATTGTGAGCTGCAAGGTGTATAGTAAAGTGATACAACAAGAGAGGGAATTCAGTCTAAGCAGCTACCACTGGGACTAAACATTTTTTTTAGTTAAAGCATCACCTAGGTGAGCAAACGTAAGTCCTGAAAACTGTCCTCTTATATCACTTTACCCAAAAAAGCTTAGCTTTATAAGTTGGTTTTGGCTTATTAATTACTGCTATATTTCTTTTGTCACTGCCATCTTCTTCCTCTATTCTTATGTCCAAGGTTCTCTTATTTCTATTTCATCAATCAAATTCAGGCCAAGGGTTTCTTTAAACTTTCAAATTGATTCTGCTCATTCATCAGCTTCTACAACACAACCATCAAACTACAATAGATGAAACATCCATGGGTGTGATACGTCTATTTAATCAAGTATTCAGCACACAACTTGAAGAAAGTTCATATTTAAAAGCAAATTCGAAAAACAAGTGGGGAAAAAAAAGGAAATAGAAGGAAAATTTCAACCTTAAGGAACCATGAGTTTGCCAATTCATTAACTCAACTTGCTCATATTGTAGCATCAATAATTAGAGTGTTAAAAAGATTTAGTAGTTCAAATGGATAAAAAAAGAAACAGACTATATATTTTCATTAATAATCTTACAATTCCTTTAGGAAATAGAGTTGAAGAGACAGAAAACAAAAGGGCAATACAATAATAGGTCAAAGAAACCAACCAGTGAAAACAAGGCTCGGAAGATGCAGAAGAATGACATAAATAGAAATCACACACTACATCTACCATAGACGCATAACATAGTACATGAAAGAGTCAACTCTTCCAAGTAGATTGATGCAGCAAAAAGTACATACCACTTGGATCAGTCCCACACGAAAATGACGAGGAATATCTCCCATCATTCCAAAGTCAAAGTATGCAAGAGAACCATCAACAGTTGCAACTAGGTTTCCTGGATGGGGATCTGCATGGAAGAAACCTACTTCAAGCAGCTGCCTCAATGAGCAGTAAAGTCCCTGAGAAACCCATTGGAAATACAGTTCTATGTGTCAGACATCAACAGATACCTTTTGTCTACCAATAAATCAAACTCAATGGCATGACAAATAAAGATTAAAATTTGTGTTATTGTCCAAGAATCAACAAATCCAAGAGGGCATTGCTCCACAAATAAAAATACATCTGAAAGAGAAATTCTATCAAATACCATATCAACAAGTCCCTTCCGATTTAAACAGGCTCTCTCTATACGATCCGCATCTGTTAGCTTGATCCCATCAATCCATTCCATAGTAAGCACAGCCTTACGGGTAAGGCTCCAGTGTATTTTGGGCACCTTAATACAGATTACTTTCTTGTTTACAACATCATCAACAGCCAATGTTCTTTTTCGAATATTCTGAGCATTCTCTGTGAATTAAAAATACACTAAGAATTAATATCACTATGTTTTCTTAAGAAACATTAATCAATCTTTACTGCAACCATGAGCAACAGAAAAAATGAAAGGAAAAGAACTATAATATTAAAAAATAAGTTCAGTCAATGCCCCCAAGGGCCCATTTGAAAAAATTAAGGATTTTCAGTATTTAAAATATGGGAAAAGGTTCCCCACACTGCAAGTTTGTCAGGAATCTCCACGCAAGCAGATTAATCACCATCGGATGAGAGAGTTTAAATCTGTTATTTGATGCACCACCACTCTATCACAGACGATCACTGCCGTTGCATCAATATTGTCTCTCCCTCCCCCTCCCCCTCTTTGCATCTCTCTCTACTACCACCATGGTCAATGCTTGCATTCATGGCGACATGGACTTGCTCCTCAAATCCAGCGTCCACTGCCACCACTGCTTCATTTCCCCCCCCCCCCAATCTGCATCTCTCTCCTCCAACTACCATTGTCGATGCCAGCAACGGCGATTTCCAGTAATCAGAACTAGATGATTTAGATCTCATCGCCACCAACGCATCCTTCCACCACCTGTATTTTCAAGCATTAAATCAGCGGAAGCTTCACTGTGAGTTTTGCATTCTTCATCATCTCCTCATCGTCCACAGGGAATGGCCAAGACTTCTCCACATTGACACGCCTCGTCTTCGAAGCGTACTATCTGAACTTCTGAAACACTCATTAAGATATCAAAACCTGCAAAGAGATTTCCAATCAAAAACCCATAATTAATTATTCGTAGGTTCTAACTGATCGAGAAGCCTTCGGTAGCAAGAGTCATGGAGTATCCTTCTCGAAAGAAAGAGATAAAATAAAAGAAGCAAACACTTTAAGCAAGAAGAAGAAAGAAGAAAGCAAAGCTTCTCGATCCAGTTAATGTAGTCTTCGTTGAAATTTCAAAATCAAATCAATGAATTTGAATTCAGGGAGATAAGAAGAAGATGCTCTACTGGGCTTTGGACAGGGTTTTCCATTTTCCTGCTTGCTTGGATTGGTGTGAAGAAGACGAGAGACGGAGAGAGAAAAAAGACATACTAAAGAAAAGCTAATAAATTAATAAAGTTATGGCGGGTGATATGATGAGCGATGTCAGTGCAAAGAGGGAAGATGAAGAGCAGCAGGTCGTGGAGGAGGGAGGAGGCAATGTTGATGCAGCAACATTGCGCTGCAAGTGATGCTGCAGTGGTGGATTGAATGGCAGAGATTTACACCATCAAACGGTCATTAATCAGTCTGCATGGTGGTTCCTTTTCAAGCAGTCAGCATGGGGAACCTTTTCCTTAAAATATTGTAGACACCCAATTTAGAATGGCAACAAGGAGACTAGAAGGAACCTAGTTTTTGTTTCAATGACAATAAAAATTTCGAAAGACTAAATCCAATTTTATCATTATCAAAGTCCAACCAAAAATAAATCTATTGCAGCTAAAGCATCCCTTCTTGGTATATCTCAATAACCCTTCATGTGCCTTAAGGAAAATCTAAAAGTGAAACTTCAGAGAGACATATTAACGGAAGTGCACCGAAGGAGTACTATAATCCAAAGAAAGGAAACCCAAAACATAAACTAGACTACTTGATTCGAGTTATATTGAATGATTTACGCTCTAGTCAAACCTTGCTCGAAGTACGCGAATGCTATTTAAAGTCGCATTGGATGGAAATTAATTTTTGGCCATCAAAACAAGAGATTATATTTATAGACTCTTGGTTTATAGTGATGTTTTACTCTAATACGATTAATGGGATTTTTTTATTGGACAAAAATGCTCGCATTTCAAAGTTGAAAATCAACCCCGCAATCGAAAATACAATTTTTTTTTTTTTTTTGAATTGGAAAGTTGATTTTTTATCCTTTCGAAATTTGAATTTCCAACTATTTTTATTGGATTCAACTAGGGGGTATGCTTATTTATGAATAATATCTTAAGTTACTTAAATGACATTTGACATAAATAAGTGATGCCTATTTAACACTGAACATAAACCTAGATCTCAACGTACACTAGCAAACTTGGGTCCACACCACATAATACCATTTTAGATTTTTGTTTTTTTTTTTTAAACTAATATGGAGAATAGGTGTAAAATGATTAAAATATGCTAAACAGGAGGGGAAAAAAAGATCAAACAAAACACTTATGGGCCTCAAAACCTAAGTTTCAAGTTGAACCAGGAAAAATCCCATGTTTAGACCAAAACCAGGTCAAAAGACTCAAAACCTGGACCAACTTGGTTTCTACCAGCCTCGAAACCGAGACCTTGAACCTTGAATGTAATTATTCGATTTGGTATTGATGCTAACGTTATCAATGTTTGAAATGGGAATAGATGAAGAACTTGAGTAATCAACTAAGAATTTTGGGCATGCCGTCGCACAATCAGGTGGGAAAATACTGCTCCTGGTAGGCCCATTACCTTATTTCTATTATAAGTATGTACAACTACAAAGTGCAGTCACTTACCAATAAATAAATGTTAACTATGTATTTATAAGGTTATTTATATTCCCATGGCCTAAGTTATGGACAAACCGTTGTGAATAGATGTTATTTAAGTGATCAATATTGTGTTTTCTTTCAAGTACTAGATGAATATTTTTTTGCAAAAAGAGAATGAGAAAAAGAAAAAAAAAAGGATTAATGCCAACATACCGTCAACAAAAACATATTTAAACCAAGCCATAGGATCTTAACCATCCAATGTATTAGCCACGACAATCTCACATGAAAGGATTCAAGAAAAAAACAGTTCGCAACTGATCAACTGAGGAGGAATGTACACAAATAGGTTGGTTAGATCTTTTTTTTTTGGGGGGTGAAAAAATAATGTATTAATAACACCCCGAAAAAGAGAGAGCAAACCTAGGTTTCCAAAGGATAGAGCTAGGCTCCTTACAGACCTATGCCCTTAGCCCAAACAACAAAGACAAGAAACCAAAGAAAACAATACAAGGGGATTCACAAATGAGGGTTAGGCATATTCCAAGAAGACAAAATAAATCTATTCCTAACTGTATCCAGGCTGGGAACCTAAAAGGCGACACATTGTCATGGCCATCAAAACTGATGGCTTGATGGCCTCCCAGATCTGGTCGTAGCTTTTAGATTTGGCCACACATTGTCAAAGATTTCTCTCAAACCAAATGTGGCAGACAGTTGCACCGAAGGCAAGCTTGGCTATAGTATCACAGGGGGTTTTGGCCTTGAATTTCTTGATCATGCATTTCCATTCAAGGTCAAAAGATCGGATTCTTCTTTTAATAGGCCAGCATTTACCGAGGATCTTTTCCCATACTCTCTAGGAAAAGGAGCACTCGAAAAAAAGATGATAGATATTTTCTTCCACAGCCCAACATAAGCCACAAGAGGAGTTGGGGATGATACCCCTTTCATGAAGAAGTGAGCTCGTCCGGAGAGTCATAGTCAAGGCTTTCCAAAGGATGAAGCTATGACGAGGAAATGCCCACGAAACCACACCACATCAAACCATTCAACCTTAGGGCTTCAAGATCTAACTGTATCCCAAGCAGATGAAGAAGAGAATCTACCGCCCGAGGTTGGTTAGATCTTAGAATTGTGTAGTGGTCCAACTATCCAATGGAGTCACAACTCCTTGGCGTACAGTTTGGATGGGATTACAACATAAATATGAAACAGGTCTAGAATTCATAAAGCATGCTGGATTTTAGGTAAAAATACTTAAAACTAAAAATAATATTATTTAGCAAAATGCATGATTTAATATCTTAGTTACATTGCAAGAAATTTAACCTGGATAGGAACCATAGAGAGAAGCAAACCGCTCAGCATTTTGGCCCTCTCGGATGTAATCAATTTCTTCAAACATGTGCCTAACCTGTCCGTTCACAAAATGACTAGAGATATGATTAAGAATGCCCATTGGAAATCATCCTAAGATATTATAAAAACCAACAAGCTACATAAGAAACAGTACAAACAAATTATTTGAACTAATAGCAATATTTTTATTTTGGGTAAGGGATCGATGTAATCATATTACTAATTATTAGCATACTATTACAATTGTTTATCGCAAAAGCTCGAACAGTTAAGGGCCACAAAAACGTATATCAATACACAACAACACACACCTCCAAAGTAATGCATGGAACACTCTTGAAGATATCAAGTTATTAAAACATATAAGTCCAAGAAAGGTTGAAGCAATAAGACCTCAAACGAAGACAAAGATCAAGCCACTTGAAGATGGCCAAGGATGAAGATTGAAGACATTGTACTTGGACATAAAGGCTTGTACACATGCACACCATAGCATACTTGTAATCATGCATCTCATAATTTAGATTAACAGATGTCAATTAACTGAGGAACATAGTTGTCAAGGCGCCAAGGCGTTGAAGGACTGACGGGGCGTCTAGGCGACCAAGGCGCCCTATTTTCCAAGGTGTCACAAGGGCGCCTGGGCTCCTATGCAACTCCTTGACAACTATGCCAAGGAAAATGACCCAAATAGGGTAGGACTGGTGTTGGTGAAAAGGCAAAAGAGATGGACCAAAAACAACCAAAACATAGGCCATCCGGCTGATCCAGATCAAGCTATTTTGCAACAATCGGTCAACCAGATCTCTAAAACACATATACAAGAAAACTTCCCGTGAGCAGCTTGAAAAGTGTAATACTCACCATCAATAGCCGGATACCCAACCGGTCAACTAGAGTATCTTCCAGTTAGGGATGTAAATGGATTGAATTCGAATCAGATACACCAATATCCGAATCCGTTTACAAACTACCCAATCCATGGTTTCAAGTATCGATATGATACATGGTGTATCGGCCAATACGTATTGATATTGACAGTGGTTGATACGATACACGGTGATACGTATCTCAGTTTTTAAAATAAAAAAGTGTATGATGCAGTCCAAGAAGGCCCAAGGCCCAAGCTCAAGTCGATAATGGGTCAGTCCAAAGAACCAGTCGGTATTGGTCCATTGGACCAACCCACACTGTTCACGTGAACAGTGTTCACGGTACTGTTCACGTGAACAGTACCAACAGCAGAATTTTTCCTTCTTTTGTTATTTCTTTCCTAAATTATTCTTAGATTTTGTTTCCTAAAGTTAAGTTATGGATTGATATTTTGTAAGTTGTTTTTTTGGAAACTTTCCTAAATCTATAAAGGCAAGTTTCCCTTTTAATTTATCTTAGGATATTTTTTATATTGGAAACTTTCCTAAATCTATAAAGGCAAGTTTCCCTTTTAATTTATCTTAGGATATTTTTTTTAAGATGACTAAATCCTTCCTTATTTTGTAATCTTTCTTAAGTCTATAAATAAGATAAAGAAGAAGAGAGCAGGCAGATTTAGACCAGAAAAAAGAAGAGAGTTTAGCTCCTGATTTTCTGGTTGAGTCTCATAGGTTGTGAGAATCAACCGAAATATTCTGTTTTATGGTTTTCTTGTCCTTCTGTTAATTCCTTCAAGTTCTTATTATTGCATACTGAATTGCGATACCATTAAGTGCTGATTTGATCAACGAAAGCTCGTGAGATTAAAGAATAAAATCATATCGACCAGTTCTAACTAAACCAGTCCCGTTTTCAGATGATAGGTAGTTTTCAAAAAATCACATCTCTCTCATCTGTGATCGGATCATCTCCAACTCTGGATATGTCTTCAAGTACTTCCTAAAGATCATTTCCTTCAAGTTTGAAGAACAACCAACGGTCAGATTCTCAGATAAGTCGAATTTTCTTTAAAGTCTATATTCTGATTTCTGGGTTGGGTTAAAGAAAGATCCTGCAACAAAGGGAATTAATTAGGATTGTCATCCTTGAATCCCCTTTGCCACCAGTGTATCCACGTGTATCAATCGTATCGAACCAATACAGGTCAATACAGTCCGATACACATCAATACAGTCCGATACATTTGATACAGACCGATACACGTATGTTTAAAAAAAAAAAATCAAAGAACCTGCAGAAACAAAATCGGCCAAGAAGAAGAAGAAGAAGAAAAAGAAAAACAGCAGCCACTACCATGGCCGCCGACGATCAAGAAGAAGAAGAAAAACAAAGACAGCAGCTGCAGCCACTGCCGCCGACGCCAGAAGAGAAGCAGACAGCAGTAGTAGCCACTGCTGCCGCCACAAAAGGAAGAGAAGAAGAATAGCAGCACAGCCGCTGCCACAAGAGGGGAATAAGAAGAAGAAGAAGAAACAGAAGAACTAACCTGTGTAAATTTCTTCCCCAGCAACTTTGTTTGCAGCCCCATCCATCGAGTATGCGATCCCTTTTCTTTTGTTATATATATATGGTCTATAGGACATGATCCGGGATCCTACAGATATAAACTCTGTACATCACTAAAAGGTTAGAAATGATATTAAACTTATAACGAAAAATAATAAAAAATAAAAACATTACAAATAACAGAGCATATTTTTTATAATCATATGATTAGACATAGTGTATTGAGTCCAACCACTCAATGTCTTCATTGGACCATAAATTGGTTATTTAGTGTTTTATGTTTAAAATTAGTGATTTTAATGTTCCTTATGCATTCTCATGCATATCTTGCCCGTATCCATGCGTATCCACCGTATCCATGATACGATACGATACGTCTCTTAAAATCACCCGACCGATACGATACCGATACATAATACTTTAATCCTTGAACCTATTCGAATCCGATCCGAAACCCAGAGAAAGGAAGATGATAGATCGAGTTCCTTATGCAAGCCTTGTGGGAAGCTTGATCTTTGCCTTGGTATGTACTAAACTGGATATTGCTTATTTGGTTGGTGTTTTAAGTCAGTTAATGGCGAATCCAGGTAAAGCTCAATGGGAGGTCAGAGCCGAAGGGCTGCCTTCATTATTTGAGAGGCACAGGGATTGTTTTAGTTGTGGAAACCAAGGGCATCGAGCTTACGAATGTCATAAACGTCGACCAAAAGCTCAAGTCCACCTAGCTAAAGCAGGTAAAGTCTCGTCTCGTTTTGTAGTATGAATAAGAAGCAAAGTCAATAGTCACTTCAATCGGCATAATAAAAATAAGCATATTGAGAAGGAACTGGAGAGGGCTAGAAGCTACTCGTTCGTATTGGGAACCACCACAGAAAGCGTCACAACACTCAAAATTGGATGTATAAAAACCAAATCGGAATTCAAATTCGAAATTTAACCAAATATCCAATTAAAATCCGATCCAAATCCGAAAAATGGAATTAGGATAAAAATTGCATGGAAAATGAGAGAAAACCCTAGTTTAAAATAAATATATAGCCTACCCAAAGAAAATAAAAGACGAAACCTTAAATGGCTATATAAACATTAAGGCCCTAAAACCTAAGGTTATATGCATCTTAGCACTAGGCTAAATGGAACGGATATAATCCTGGCTGCTAGTCTGATAGTTGAATCCGCATCCAACCTATGCTATCCGAATTTGAATCTGAAACCGATTGTTAGAATTCGGATACCCCTAAACGGATGCAAATTCGAATCGAATCCAGATTTTCGACTATCCATTTACATCCTTACTTCCGGCTGATGTATCGGTCGACTGGAGACCGACGGAATGGAAAGAGCCGTTGCTTAACGGCTATAATTCTCCAACAGATACACCATGTGGTCCACCGGATGGAGGTACATTCAACCAGATGAAGAAAAATCTGTTCGTTAGAACTTGACTTAAACAAGATTTTTAGGCCTCCAATTTTGCCATAAATACAACCACTCTCCTTGGTTTAAACGAGAACTTAACTATCATCAAAGAGGGATTTTACTTGAGCATTCAAATAAAGGTCAAGTCAATTCTAGGGAGATCAAAGAGTCTCCTAGTACATTCAAGATCTCAAAGAAAAGAAAGCTGTATCACTCTCATCACTTTGCACTCACAAGGAGTACTTGTTACACTCCTTGTTAGGTAACATCTTACCTTTATTTGTAATTGTGTATTACTTACTTTTCTCTTGAATTAGTTAAACTCTAGAATAGAGCACTATTAGTTTGCATCCAGCTACACTGTACTTAGCTAATGCAACCCTTTTATCCTTTAGAGACTAATAGGATTCTCTTATCCTTAAAAGATTGCAAGGACCCTCTCATTCTTTAAAGAGAATTCTAAAGGATTCTCTTATCCTTAAAAGATTGCAAGGACCCTCTCATTCTTTAAAGAGAATTCTAAAGGATTCTTTTATCCTTGAAAAAGATTTATAAAGGTGTTTTCCCCACCTATTGTATTGAAAGGGAAATACAAATGGAACTCTTTAGCTTGCTTGAGAAGTAGAGTAGGTCGCGTGACCCGTCTAAACCACAATAAAGATCATTGTCTTTTGTGATTGCATTACATTTATTATTTCAAGTCACACAAAATCACATAATTAGCATAAATTCGAAAAAGAGAGAATTCTTATGGTGATAACCTATTCACCCCCCTCTAGGTTATCCAACAACAATGGAATTCCATCTCACAGTATCAACACTACCAAGCGGTCATCTAGTGATGGAAGGAAGCGAGGACCAAGCTTGAGCAAGACAATGTGAGGATAAGTGCCCCAGCCACCAAGTACCTTCGTGGAGGATGGAAGAGACAAGTGTCATTCGATCACGTCCCGATTCCAGACATAGTTAAGACTTAAGACAAAGGACACCATCAGGCATCAGGATGCCAGTTGTCTAGCCAGAGAAGGGTAGCAACCCCATCATCAATAGTGGAGTTGATAATATACAGAAGCGGTCTAAGCTTCAACACTTTTCTCCAAGCCCAAGAGTTTTGCCCACAAACAGCCGTTCAAATAGAGTCCTTCCTAAGGGTTGGGTTAGTCTAACTAAGAAAGGCATGGAAGCAAGGAATCCACCCCCTCAATGCACGTTAGCATGTGGTAGAACCAATCAACTCATATACTTTGCTTCCTAGCAGCCACTTTCCAGATAAGTTTAAGATTGCAAGCTTGGTTCGATTATTTCACTCTCCTCAGACCAAGCCCTCCTCCGACATTGAGAAGGCACATCGAAGCACATCGAATGGTGTAAAACTACAGATTTTTATGAGTTATTTGTTCAATTACCTACTTTTGTATGAGGTGACGAGTGGTGTCACTGGGTGACATTCAGAATTTTAGGTGAAAGTAGATGCTTTAATTATAGAATTATTTATTTTAGAGTGAAGTGACGATTGGTGTCACTAAGTGACATTCAGACGTCTAGGTGACGACTAGACGCTTGGTATGCCAAGAGGATAAGGTGTGCATTATTATTCTTTTTAATTTTTATATACTAAATTAATTTAAATTCATGCACAATAGTACAAGATGTATCTGGACCATATTTTGGCTAAGGGGGGAGGATAATATTTTAATAGGAAGGCTTATCCACCTTCCTTGCTAACATTAAAGATTCTTTGGTAACTCAATCTTGGATTACCTAATAAGTGAGAGAGATATCTAGCAATAGAATATCAAAGGAAACAAAAGGAGGATAAGATTCAGCACACTAATCAATGGGTTAATAAAGGAAACAAAATAAAAGGAAGTGAGAGAATCAGATCGCACCCAAAAGGAGAGAAAAGAAGAAAATTAACAAGAAAAGGGGGGTGGGGGAGGGAAGGGGGAGGGAAACAGTGGGTGAGAAGAGGGAGAAAGAAAAGAAGAAGAAGTAGAAGCCCTTCTCAAATCTGTTACACGTAAAGTCTTGGACATTCTTAAGGATTTTTAATATGAGATCAAATTATATCTCAGTTTCTGTAACAGTCCCTATCAGATTCATTGTAGGTGGGAATAATAGAATTATTGATCTCAGTCTTTAAATTCAAATCTATCTTAGTATCAATTTTCTTATTTCAGATCTGATCTACCCCTCTCTGTATGAGTTTCAAATCTGATATCGGCATAAACCGACATCGAGTTTATATAATCAATTTACAATATTAGAGTTTATCAGTCTATATGCAGTTCTGTTTAATCCAATTTTCATGTATGCAGCCCATATGTTATTATTCCATAGATTTTATATACAGATTTTATACCCTGATTTTCCTTATATCAGTGCATTATATGTACCGATTAATATCAATCCAGATTTTATACAGTTCAGAATCTGTATATATACAGTCTAGGATCTAGGATTTGTATATACTCTGTTTAATCCAATTTTCATGTATGCAGCCCATATGTTATTATTCCGTCTAGATTTTATATACAGATTTTATACCCTGATTTTCCTTATATCAGTGCATTATATGTACCGATTAATATCGATCCAGATTTTTTACAGTTCAGAATCTGTATATAGAGTCTAGGATTTGCATATATATATATATATATATATATAGAGAGAGAGAGAGAGAGAGACACACATACACACATGCTGATCTATAGTAGTTTTATTCAGATCTTGATTCATATGTACAGAGCAGATTTTTGTACTGAGTTATATACTAATTTGTATATAAACTCATACAAAATTTTATAAATGATTTATATATGAGACTGAGTGCAGATTTTTATACTGGTAATTATACAGTTTGGTTTTAAATACCAGATTTGCATATAAGCATGTATATATGCACTAGACCAGACTCATGTCCATATCAGGTTTACATACAGATTCATATATTGATTTATAAACTACTTTACATGCTGATTTTATATACTGTTTTATATACTGAGTTAAAAACTGACATTTATACTGATTTATAAATTGTCTTATACATTGATTTCTATACTGATTTTATAGTGATTTAAAACTGCTTTACATGCTGATTTTATACTGCTTTACATACTGACTTTATATACTGATTTATACACAGTTTCATATACAGAATGGTATACAGATTTTATATCTATATTTATGTCAGAATCTGAGCAGAGTAAACAGATCTGGTGGTTAATAACTAAATAAGAATATGTGAGTTTTAAGAGGGTAATCAATGTAGTGATTTAGTAATTATTTTATGTACTTGGTAATATATGTAGGGTCAGCACTGCCTAGTATTGAAGCATCGATCGATCTGTGAGCGAGGAAAAGGTAAGTGGAATGTTACAAGTGTACACCGTTAGGGTGACACTGAATTGCTGATTTATGCCTTATGCTTTGGTGCTGTTTAATTATTTGATATGTAGCTAATTGTTGTTCTTTCTATTCATTGTTGTTCATGATTTATTACTTACATGAATGTGATGAAAGAAAATCTGATTTCATTCCATTTAAGTATTTCACTTGTAAGAATTGCATCTTTTAATAATGGTTTAACATATAATAAGGTGGAAATGTTGAGAATGTGGAGAGAAGGGGTAATTAGTTATAGAGAGTAAATTAGGACAATAGGATGGAGAGTAATTGCCATCTGAATCACCATCCGTTACGCAGCAAATGAATGAGAGTGGGGTCATGAACAGATGACCGGGAATAAGTTTTGGCTGTGGTAAACTCTCTACTAGAACAATGGTAACCAGTTATTCGTGACAATTGGCCAAAAAAAGTGGAAACAAATGTGGAGGTGTTAAAATGACAGAAAATAAGGGTGAGCGTGTTAAAATAAATTGAAAATTGAGTTTTCTTGTATTCTTTACTTGAATTGATTCGGTGTTCCTTTTTTTATTGTATTCCTATTATATTCTGTCTTATTGGGAAAGTGAGCTCACGCCCTTACAATGGCATTACAGATGATGAGGTGACTAAAGTGGAACAAGAGGGAGAGATAGAGGACATGTGGATCCACCCCTTAGATTCTAATTGCAAGTTTTAAATTTCTAGAATGGTAGTATTGGGATTTGAAGTTTAAGTTCGAGGACATTTATCTTTCTATTTCATACACCTTAGATTGCCACCAATAGCGTTAAAAGTTTTATTATGCTGAATTGGTTTGAGATGGATTAATTTTATAAAATAAAGTTTAAATTTTAATTTTATTTGGTCGGTCATGAGACCAGCGGCCGCGAGAGCTGTACCCATACCTCATACGGGTTTGGGTGTGACAAATAGTATGGAGGAATTTTTTGTTGTCCAGTCATTTCCACAGAAATGCACTCGTCAAGGAATCAATTTTCTGAGATACAGAATTAGGTAGCCCAAATACCCTTGTACAATAAATATAAGAGCTCTATATGACTGGTCTAATAAACTCCAGGCAGCCTGCATAGGATACAAGTCACGCCTTCCATAATTGTAGTCTTTTCAAAAGCTAGTCCAGTTGGAAGAGCAGTGATGAGAGGCTAATCTAGAAGAAATAAGAGGCAATCCGAAGTACTTGACTGGGAGGGTTCCCAAAGAGAAGCCAGAGATACTCCTCAGAATCCGATGCACGCTGATGTCAGCATCAACTCCCAACAGAAAGATGGAGGACTTGAGAAGGTTGATATTGAGCCCAGACATATCACCAAAAGCTTTGAGTGGTGATAAAAGCACGAATAAACTTGGAATCAGCTTTGGAGAAGATTATAATGTCATCTACAAAAGTAAGATGGCTCAACTTCATGAATCTGCAATTGGGGAAGAATTCAATATCTTTTCAATCAGCCCTGAGTTGGAGATTCCTAGAAAGAACCACCATGACCAAGGTGAATAGATAGGTGGACATGGGGCATCCCTGCCTAAGGCCTTCACTGCTACCAAAGAATCCTACAGGGCTATCATGGACAAGGGCAGAAAGGCGGGCAGTGGAGATACACCAGTGAATCCATGAAATAAACAAGAGGGGAAAGTGCATATGAGATAGCAAGAATTTAAGAAAGTCTCTTCTCACAATATCATAAGCTTTATGAATGACCACTTTCAGAAGCGCTGCTGGAGGATGAGATTTCCTGTCACAACCATGGACTAATTTTGAGCGAAGGAAGATGTTATCAATGGAGCGACCCTCAGTGAACGCAGATTGATTAGGGCTAACTAGGGTCGGTCCAACCCTTTTAAGACGGTTGGCCAGAATCCTTGCAATATTCTTATAAATGGGTTGCACGGAGATACAGGCATGTAGTCCTACTGTCCAACATGGAGTGAGTACCCTCAACTTAAGGGATTAAATAGAGAAAGGTTTGATTCACCTCAGAGATCTGGCTGGGAGAAATGAAGAAGCTTCTAACTGCTTAAAGGATATCAGATTGCACAATATCCCAAGCTGGAGAAAAGAACCCCATACTAGAATTATCAGGCCCTGGCGCCTTACTGAATTTAATGAACTTGATAGCAAGGTGCATTCTTCAACCAAAGGACAAGCTGCAAGGCTAGCCTGTTGGTCACTAGAGAGGACTTTGTCAATATTTCGAGGGATGTGGTCTAGGACAGGGAGAGCCATGGGGCAAAAGATATTACTGAAATGTCTCTCCACTTTGGCGATGATTTCTACTACTCCAGATAGGTAGCTTCCTTCACTGGCAGTCAAACTACTGATTGTGTTCCTGTTCTCGTGGGAATTCATGGAGCAATGGAAGCAGCTGTATTCCAGTCCCCTACATTGAGCTACCCAATCCTAGATTTTTGTTTAAAGAATCTCTCCTCTTGCTGCACTAAAGAAGCCAGCCTTTTAGAAAACTCCTGCTGCTTGGCAAGAAGGTAATCATTCATCCCCCTTGGAGCTGGAGTTGCACTGCCTTCAAATCATTCTACAATCCTGAACAGTTTTGGATATATTGCCACATGTTTGTTTATTCCACATGCTAAGGGCTCGCTAAACCTCTCTAAGTTTCTATGCAAGGCTAACCAATGGCAACCAGTCTTCCTTGACGCATCCAAGCCCCCCTAACAATAGACTGGAAGTCATAATGCTTGGCCCACACAACAAAGAACTTGAATGACTTTGGGACAAAGGACACATAACATAAGTGCTGATGGTAAGCACAACCGAGCAATGGTCATTGGTCAGAAATTCCAGGACTGTCAAAAAAGGTCTCTGAAGAGCCAAATGAACTCAGTCAGCTGTTATTCACAAAGACTCTATCGTGCATGTAAGCCAATCTTTGATTTCCAGCCTCATGTTGTTCCAAATGAATTTCATAGTAGTCCACATGAGGTCCTCAATCCTAGTGTCAACTAAACAAGCATTGAACTCTCCCACTAAAGTTTCATCAACATGGCTGCCAAATTTCTCATGACCAAACCTTGCTACATTGAAATCTCAAAGAATCCCCCATGGATTGTCTTCCATGCCAAATGCCATTAGCTTGAGATCTTCCCATAAATTTCTACTATCCAATGCCAGGTTATCAGAATACACTGCAGTGAGGAAACAAGAGTACATGCTTACCTTATCCACCATACGGACATGGATGCATAGTTGTCAAGGCGACAAGGCGATCCAAGGCGTTTGGGGCCATCTTGGGCGCCTAGGCGCCTAAGCGCCTAGGCGACCAAGGCATTCCCAGTGCATTTTTTTTATTTCTAAAATATTAATGTTTATATATATGCAACATTCTACATAAATAATCAACATTTAAGACATAACTTAATTAATATGTGATGTGGACCCAAGTTTACTAATGTACACTAAGACCTGGGATTGTGTCTAGAGTTAAGTAAACAATTATTTATGACTAACATTTGCGTACTTTTAACGAATTTGATCGGAGCGTAACTCCTTTAATATAGTTCGGATTCAAGCAATCTCGAATTCGTTGCAAAGCTAGCATAATCAGCTTTCCAACAAATCCGAGATTGCTTGAATCCAAATTATAATGAAGGAGTTACACTCAGGTCAAACCTTGTTCGGAATACGGGAATGCTGTTTAAAGTTGTCTGAATGTAAATTATTTTTTGGGCATCAAAGCAAAAGATTATTTTGGCGCACTCTTGGTTTTTAGTGATGATTTATTATAATAAGATTTATAGAATTTTTATATTTAGAAAAAAACCTAGCATTTAAAAGTTGAAAATCGCCCTCGCACCCAAAAATATGGTTTTTGTTCTTGAACAGGGGGGTTGACTTTTTTTCCTTCTGGAATTTGAATTTTAGACTATTTTTATTAGATTCAAATAGGGGGGTATTTGCTTATTTATGAATAATATCTTAAGTAAATGAAACATTTACTTAAATGATATTAGTCATAAATAAGTACTGCCTGATAGCCTGATAAATGTTGTTCCTCTCTGGCCTGGGTGACCACAAGGTGCCCTGGCACCCAGGCCTGTACAAACCGCCCGGACGCCTAGGCGACGCCTTGACAACTATGCATGGATGAGCTGGTGATTAAAGCTAATGACAAAAATTTCAACCCGTGAATCATCCCACATGCATCAAAGGCGAAAATTAGAAATGATTACTATAGTTGAAACTAGCCTGCCAAGATCGGGCTATACACTTTGCAATAGAAGGACTATTGTGCTATCTGACTCTTGTTACTACTTTCCAGTAAAAAACAGAATGAAACTTGAGATCTTCTGAGGAAATTCCTGAGCTCAGCTTGCTTGAAAGGGTGTTGAGACCCCTAATATTCCAACACAGGCCTATATAAATTAAACAAGGAAAGGGAGAGAAACACCTGGGTCAGAGCTCAAGACTTCCAGCCTCAAGCTGAGGTAGCTTGGCAGAACCATTAGCAGAAGGGTGAGAAGGTTGTTTCTGTGAGCTTTGGGTCAATTTGGACCGCTTCCCTTTAGGGAGGGGACCCTCTAAAACAGCTTGATCAGCCGAGATCAGAGAGAGAAAAACAGGATAATTCACGGGCAGGCCAGAGGGATCTGAAGATGGGTCCTCAGAAGAAGAGAGGATGTTAGGGACTTTTGGAAATGCAGATTACAATAGGAAGTGGATGAGAAGGGGACAGGCAGAGATGTAAAGAGGGAAAGATAGATGGAGCCTGGAGGGGAAGAAGGGAAGAAGAATGGTTCATGGTTGTAGACTGGTATAGGGTAAAAAACTGTGGAAAAGACACAAAGAGAGGGGGGAAGAGGGGGGGGGGGCGCAACGCAGGTCACAGAGACAGGAAAGATCGAGGAAGACAAAGATAGGGTAGATGGGCTATGAGCAGTCTCTGGGCTCGGACTGATGCTGAGGCCCAACTTAGATGTGTTAGAGGGGTGGGTCGGGTCGCTGGGCTCAAGAACAGTAAGAGTGGATGGGCCCAAGATGGAAAGGAAAAGATGAGGACCCGGGAGCATAGGACCAGGACTAAGCAGGGACAATTGAACCAAGAGTTGGTTCGACCCACATAAGCCTTTCATTCTTCTCCATTTGTAACTAACAATCAGCTAAGGGTAGGACAAAGAGGAGGGGTTCGAAAGAGATGGAGGAGGATTAGGGTTTAGCACCGAAATGGAAAGGGGCTGTCGACTGTTTCCAAGGGAAAAGAAGGTGGGCATACAGCATCAGAAAGGAAAATGTGTGGAGATACAGAATCAACGTCAGGAAGCATTGCAGAGGGAGGAGCAAATTAAGGTGGCAGGTTTAGGGCAGGAGCAACAAAAGGGTCAGAGATGCCAATAGATTCAGGACCAGCAGCTTTTGGGATCACAGTCAGATCCATCCAGAATGTCCAATAGTTCAAAATGATTACCAGTAGACAGGAGATCCCCAATCAGAGGGTTCAAAAGGGCCAGATTAGGTGTCCAGGTCATAACCAATGCCAGGTAACCTTCCATGTCATCATCGCCATCTTAGACTGCACAGCTGCATCTAGTGAGGGGTTGCCAGCTGTCTCCAGAAGTTGGGATCTTGATTGTCTCGAGGACTCACACCATGGCCCCAACCACCAAGCCGGAAGCAGGGATGGTCAAAGAGGGGTCTCAAGCAGAGCCGGCATAGCGACGGTTCCTGAGGGTTGTAGAAGCAGGGTTGCGCTAGGAGGCACAATGAGGAGGCTTCCAGTCATACTGTGCTCATCGTCCTTAATGGTGATGAAGCTTGGTAGTTCAACCGATGCATGAGCTTCCACCCAGATGCAAGCAAAGGCCAGTCGCTACATCATCTTTGTGCGGAGAAAAGGGGTATACCCACAGCCAAGCCAAAGGCACTAAGGGCTTCCTCGCACAAGAAGTGGAGAGGCATGCCTGGTAGGGAAATCCACAAAGGCAGAGTCCTCGGATCAAATTTTTCGAATTTCATTGCTTTCACCCATTGCCAGAGAATAAGGCATCTCCTGGCCACATACCAGAGACGTTCCAAAACATTCATCTTCTCACCCTCCTCAGCAAAGCAGAAGAAAAAAAAAATACTGATGCGGGATCCGGGTTGAGAAACCCTAATTGATCCGCTAGTAGGCCCACCCAAACAATATAAGACCAATAATAGAATCAGTGGCAGAATCATAATTAAAAGGAGTCTCAAAATAACCTAATGTCTATTAATGGGTGCAGCCAAACAGAACCTTATGATCCCTTAGGATGAAACTGGAATTAAATATATATAAACCAGGGGTATTTTAGAGAAGTGCATTTAAAGAAAAGTAATAAAATAAAGAAAAGAAGAAAGGAGATTTCCACGTGAAAGGTTGCTGTCTTCTTCAAGCTCTCGATAGGAGCAGGGAGGTGGAAACCAGTTTCAACTGAGAGATGAGGGCTCCTTCAATATAGCTCCAATCAAGCTGAAATTCTGGAGAAAGCTTCATAACCCATATCCCTTTGAAGCCCAACAAATCAAATCAGGGAACAAGAAGGATTCTCTGAACAGGAAATTCTGAAATCAGAATCTGGCAGTGAGAAAACTTGCAGGTTTGACTTCAAAGTGCTATCTCACAGCAGGGGGGTTTGATGGGGATGAGAACCTAGGAGCTGGGTCGCTTTAGGAAGGCGAACAAAGTCCCCAAGTCTTTGCTAGAACTGATTTGTATCAAGGGAGTTTGATGGCTTTCTATTAGACTATGATTACCGCCCAGAAAACAAGGGAGCATAGAGAAAGGAAGAAGAACTGGGAAAGAGGAGGGAATAGGGAAAGGAGACAGACCTGGGTTGGATCTGTCAGTGCGCAGAGACGAAATAGAGAGAGATAAAGAGAGAGACGAGAAAGGGAAGGGGAAGGGGCTTTCGGCCAGCAGGCCTGCACAATCACAAAAATAAAACTTCAATTTCTTTCATAAAATTCTTCTAAATCTCTTCTCTCGATTACTCTATTACATGCCTTTATAAAGGAAAATACTTCTAAACTAATTGAAATAATTTTAGTAACTACATATGGTCTCTATGGAATAAAATCCCTACCCAAAACAGAAATCATAAATAAGGAAACCTAAAATTGAAACTTCCTACTCTAAATTAATTCCCTACCGACCTTGTCCAGACCAAAAGACTGATTTGGATTTGGGTTTGGGTTTGGGTTTGAAGCGGTTCAAGTTTGGCTTGGATAGCCAAATCGGTTCGTGTCGGTCCAGCCATGAGCAAACTACTGCATCAAATACCCTTCTCCACAACATAAAACTCCACTGCTTGAGAAGGGTGTTTTTCACCAAAATGGAGGGGGATGCCTTCCAAGTTCCAATGAATTGACCAAGAAGGCTGTTCCCACAACTGTTGATTTCATCCTGAACGGAGCCGTCATTAGTTATTACAAGTCACCACAATGGAGGCATTCTCCACCACGGGCAGCACAAATTGCAGTGAGAAATCCTCACCTGAGAAAGGGGATTAGAAGAGAAAAATGCTCTCCAAGGCCTCAGCCAGGGCAGGGGTGCAGAGTGGGAAGAACCGAAGACTCCAAACTAGCTGCAGCGCTAGTATCACAAACTTGGGACACACTAGGATATCTCGCTTCCACGGTACCCTATTTATAGGAATATGACCTGCCCAAACCGAAGCTGGATAAGCAATTGAAAGAAGTCAGCCTGAGTAGAGTCCGCTTCGAGTGTAGGTATCCGAGAAGGAGCAAGAGGGAGGATGCCAAAAGTACCCGCCATAAATGACTCAAGGATCTCCCCCTTCTCCACACATTTTGCCAGAGAGAAACAAGAAAATAAATAGATAGAGGACAGCATAGGATTTCCAGGATCCGGGACTGAACTGCTAGGAAATTGGAGGGAATATGATTTTAATATAATAGGGACATGCAAAATAAGAGAAATTAAGACAAGATCAGGGCAAGGTGCTGCCATGGATCTTTGATCACTATCGTGAACAGAAAACTTTGTCAAAAGGTAGAAGAAATAGAGGGAAAATAAAAAGGTAGCACAGAGTAACAATAAATAAGTAGCAACAATAAATAGTAGCAGCAGCAAACTAAGAGAAAAATAACAAAAACTTGGCCAAATCCAAGAGGGAAAACACATGCAGCATTCTCTTTCAAATCTCAATACCAAACTCTGTTCCATTCAATCCAAAGTCTAGCTCTTAGCCCCTTATAGAGCCTACACAATCTCAAAATAGGACAGAAATCTAACAAAACAGATTCTAATTTTGGCTCTTCCCATATCCTACCAACACAGAAACAAATCTCAGGACTTCTAAAAATAGCTCCCAGTGAGCAGATATTTGAACCACTTGCATAAGTGACTACCATCAATCAAGGGCTTAAAATAGCTCATTTACTAATAAGATCCACAATGAAAAACCTAGCTGTAGTAAAGGCCAAATCAAAATAAAATCAAGCTGGTTCTTCTTCTTATTTGTGGCTGGACAAATGGCAACTCTCAATGTGCTCGTTCATCATTTTGGGGAAAGGATTAGACTTAACTATGGGCATGACAGGATGATTTTAGTCTCTTCCATTCTTATCGATGGAGTCTGGAGACTGGGTCATGCTTCTTCCTCGAGACGTTCTGAGGCTTGGTCTTATCTAGATTCGCAACTTAGAAGCCCCCAAGGGTTGAGTGACTTGTGTGGTGGAATGTGTTGCCCTCGGGCCTTTTTTATGCTTCCTCGATTTGGCAGATTGTTCATTCCAGGGGTGCCAAGGTGCCTTGATATAACATTGTATGGTTCCGAGACCACATTCCTTGCCATAGTTTCATTGTTTGGAGGGTTTTGACAGAATCTCAACAAACAGGGTCATTTCTTTGTCAGAGATTGAGCTCTTGCCCCTCGAGATGCAGTCTTTGTTGGGCAGCTAATGAAGATGTTCAACATCTCTTCTTTGCTTGTCCTTTCTCCACCCATATCTGGGAAGAGATTCTTCAGAGGTGCTGGGCTCCTACTAGGCGGATCTCGTCTTTCAACCATAGTTGTTAAGGCGACAAGGCGATCCAAGGCGTTTGAGGCCATCCTGGGCGCCTAGGCGCCTAGGCGACCAAGGCGTTCCCAGTGTATTTTTTTTTTTAAATATTAATGCTATATTAATGTTTATGTATATATGCAGCATTCTACATAAATAAACATTTAAGACATAGCTTAATTAATATAAAAACCAACAAAGAAACAAATAATTGAGTTAAGAAGGCAACACGTATTTATGACTAACATTTGCTTATTTTTAACAAATTTTACCGGAGCGTAACTCC
This sequence comes from Protea cynaroides, assembly GCA_028583415.1. NCBI lineage: Eukaryota > Viridiplantae > Streptophyta > Magnoliopsida > Proteales > Proteaceae > Protea > Protea cynaroides. The sequence goes on along the minus strand of CM053272.1, from coordinate 17,406,032 downwards.
TTTAATATACTTCGGATTCAAGCAATCTCAAATTCGTTGCAAAGCTAGTATAATCAGCTTTCCAACAAATCCTAGATTGCTTGAATCCGAGTTATAATGAAGGAGTTACACTCCGGTCAAACCTTGTTCGAAGTACGTGAATGTTGTTAGAAGTCGTCTGAATGTAAATTATTTTTTGGGCATCAAAGCAAGAGATTATTTTGGCATGCTCTTGGTTTTTAGTGATGCTTTACTATAATAAGATTTATGGAATTTTTATATTTGAAAAAAAGCCTAGCATTTTGAAGTTGAAAATCACCCCTGCACCCGAAAATACGGTTTTTGTTCTTGAACTGGAGGGTTGACTTGTTCTTGAACTGGAGGGTTGACTTTTTATCCTTCTGGAATTTGAATTTTAAACTATTTTTATTGGATTCAAATAGGAGGTATTTGCTTATTTATGAATAATATCTTTTAAATGATATTAGTCATAAATAAGTATTGTCTGATAAATGTTGTTCCTGTCTAGCATAATAAATCCTGTGAAGCAAATTCAGAGATCAAAGGGAAAAAAAACACATATAAGACCCAAGGCGACCGCCCAGGCATTCTGGGTGCCCAAGGCGTCCAAGGCGACGCCCAGAGAGCCTGGGCAGTCATAAGGCGCCCAGGCCCTGGAATCACGTCTGGACGCCTAGGCGACAACTATGCTTTCAATAGAGAATGGAGATGGATTGGAAAGGTTTTTAGAGGTAATACAATTTGTGATTCTATTGGCAAGCTGGCGTTCTGTGCCACGATCTATCATATTTGGTGGGAAAGCAATTCCCGGATGTAGACTCCAAAGTCAAGAATCCTTTCTCAGATCTGGGAACTATTGTGTTTGATGTAAGGGGAGTGAATATTACTGTTGGTAGAGTCTGTCATGACTCCTCTAAGAATAGATTTATAGTTTTATCTTGGGATTTACCTATCCAGCTCCAGGGTGGATAGGTCCCTGTGCTCCCCTTCCCCTTCCTTTGTAATCCTCTGTTTTAAGGCCCGGTTTTGCCTTTCAGGGCTGCCGGCTCTGTCTCCTTTGCGGTTATGTTAATATATTCATTTATAAGACAAACAAACAAAAAAAAAAGTCAATAAACTTGGCCCACTTTATAAAGGTACTCCCCTGTTGCAACACACAAACTTATGATGGTCCTTTTGAGAGGAAATTTTTAGCTACCTCAAGGGTATGCTCCCACATGAATAAGAGAGAGAGAGCTGGTGCCAGCAATCAAAGAAAAAAAAGTTGGTGTCACGCCACCAGAATTGCATAGAGAGCAAGAAATGTCTAGACAAGGAGCAGCCAATTACATCAAACAGCTGTTCCACTGCCCTAAATAGTCCATCGCCTTTTCCATTCTAACAATACTCTCCCTTCAGTTTCCATGGAGATTATTGGAAATAGTAATATGTTATGAATCAGGTAGTCAACTAGGCACTATTTGCTATTACAGAGAAAAAGGAAAGCAAGCGGTAACCTCACCATCTCATTCACTGCTACCAACAGGTCCTTGCGAGCCTTTGCAAACCGCTTCATCTGGCCTCCAATCATTTCGAATAATAAGGCATCAAGCGTCAACCTGAGTGACATACCAGGCCTCTGTACTTTAACAGCTACAAGCTCCCCCGAATGCAAATGTGCTGCAAGACTTTAAACATTAAAAAAATGTATTTAACATGGAGGCATCATAAAATTGTATGGAAAATCCCCTTCAGAATTTAACGAAATAGAAACTAACAATATACTAAATAAAGATTCATTTCCCCAACCTTTATACACCTGCCCTAAGGATGCTGCTGCAACAGGCTCCGGGCTGATATCGGCAAATATTTGTGAAACAGGAACACCCAACTGAGATTCAATAGATTTCATCGCAACACGAGTTGAAAATGGGGGTATTTGATCCTAGGGTGAATAGAAATATTCAACTGTAAGATAGGAAGTCAACGTGATTGTGTATCCAGGTCAGTCCACAGAGCCTAGCTAACATGACTAAGAAAGTTAACGAACCTGTAACTTAGCAAGCTCTTGGCAGTATACAGTCGGCATTATATCTGCCCTTGTGCTCAGGGCCTGACCAAGCTGTAAATGCAAAGAAGAAAAATAAAATCAGAACTAACAGAAGCTATCTATAAAGCAATCGAATAAATTATCTATTTCAGTAAAGCACATGTCATTTCCATATTACCTTCAGCGATAGGAAAATTATTCACATTGCCCATAATTCATAACTATATACTCAAGAAAAAAAATGAAAAAGAAGACAAGAAAAGCATAAAACAGCATGATTTCAGACTTCAATTTTTGGAATATATCTCCTTACATTTTTTACACATCAAAGTATCCCCAGTTAGAAACACAGTTCTAAATTTTGGCAAAGAAATATTTCATTTTCAACAGAAACCGAAACAAAATGCAACTAGACATACGAGGAATTCCAAATTTTGGTGAAATTTCAACTCATTCCGGATTTTTGAACATTGCACCATATATAAAGCAAGAATAAAAATTCTACTCATTCGTTCATTTTGTTCAAATTTCAAGCTTTTCCCCTTCAATCAAGAGCTCCAAAACTGCTAGAAAACCTTCATTTATTTGGCAAAAATCCTTTATTTTGTTACTTAATCAAGGCTTGGTGGTCAATATGGAGCATCCACTTCAACATTTGGGTGGACTTGAAGCGTCATTTGGCCAAATTTTCCAAAATTTTAAACTTACCACCTATAGAACGGTTGTGATGGACTTTGGGAGCTTCTTTAGGCAGAGGAGGACATAGCAATCATGTCATATGATCGAAGCCAAACTAACATTGTGGGTTTTTTAATCAAGTCAAGGTTGTCATGGCAACAAGGCAACCCAAGGTGTTGGAGGCTGCCTGAGTGGTTAGGCAATAAAGCAAGTGATAGGCAACACCAAGGCGTTGTAAAGGTACATCTTCCATAAGAGGATTTATACAAAAAAGAGGAAGTTAGGGCATCAATTTTTTTTTTTTTATACATATACATAATTCCAAGAAAGAATGTGTATATAAGTACTTTATACAGTCCAATAAAGAGCTACAATGCATTTTATTTATTAAAAAAAAGGGTGTTAAACAAGAAAGCGACCAACCGCCTAGGTGGGTGAAAACCCGCCTCGACACCTTGACAATACTGGATCGAACGATTTAAATGTGTGATCATGCTTAAACAGACAATCCCTGTAGTTTCATTGCAAATTTTAACCATTTGGGTACTAAAGTTGCCATCTCTATATTTTCACCGAAATGGACAAGATTTATTTTTATTCCCTCCTAAGTTTATTCTTATTCCTTTTATTTCTTGTGTATCAATTTTTAGGGTCACCTCATGTATTTACTGGTTATTGAATACAATATTTATTTCACCCAAAAATAAATCACCATCTCTGTATTTTCACCGAAATGGACCTAATTTCAGTGGGATTTCAGCCATTTCAGTTGTTCTTTTTGGTTTCAACCCTTGCCGAAACCAAAATCTTGAACCTCAGTTAGAACAACACAAGGTAGGCCAGCTGCAACTTTATGTGCAAAATAAGCTTATTACAAATACACAAGTTCAATTAAGTTGAGTACCCAACCAAAAAAAAAAGCATCATTTAAATACGACCAATGCCAAAAATGTGACGGAATGATCGAAGGTGCAGTAGTGGTAATTGTCTCAACTTGCTTATTTTTTGTCCGAGTCCTCCGATAGACTTGGAGATTTGAATCATCCGGGTTCTTTTGCGGCTTTGCCTGGAGTGGAACTGGTGAGTGTGGCTCACCTTGAACTGGAATGGGTATCATGTTGCTCCCCTTGGGCTGAAACCGGCTGGGTATCATCAAGTAGAGACGGAACAGCAAGAACATCGACAACGGACACATCTTCGCTATTAACAGAGTCCCCCCGAAGAGGTGACAATGAGAAATATGGAAGACACTCATGAAAGATAATCGTCCATGTCACCAACGTACGTCGTGTGGGAGGATGGTTGCACTTGTATCCTTTTTTAGCAGCTGAGTAACTCAAAAAGATACACCGGAGGCCACGCAGATCCAGCTTGCCAGGAGATCGATGATCATGAGCATAGCACACACTATCAAAGAACTTGAAAGAAACAACAAAGAAGGTAGAACCCATCACAACATCAACCGGGGCACGGGAAGCCAAAGTATGAGTAGGCATACGGTTTATAAGATATCATGAGAGCCCGAGCCAACTCTAGGAGATTACGATTCTTCTTATCCGCCTCCCCATTCTGAGCCGGGGTGTCAACAGTCAACACAACTAGCCTGATGGAGCATCCCAGAGTGTGCCAAATAGGTTTGGAACTAACTCTCAAGATATTCGTGGCCATTGTCGTTGCGTAAAATCTTTAGGGTGGCATTAAACTAAGTCCAAACATTTTATGGAAGAGCTGAAAACATCGAAACACCTCACTTTTATGCTACATCATATACACTCATGACGTGCAAAAGTAGCAATCAATGAAAGTAACAAACCATAAATGAACAGAAACAGAGGTGTGACGAGCAAGACCCAACACATCCGTATAAACCAAATGGAAAAGAAATTATTTATTTAAATGTTAAAAACTAGAACAAGTTTGTTTGGCTAAAATACAAGCCTCACAAAAAAATTTAAAAAAAAAAAATATATATATAAAAAATATATATATATATATATATATATATATATATATAAAATGCCACTGATGTAAAAACATGAGAAAATTTTTCAGGAGGATGCCCGATTCAACAATGCCACTGATGTAAATCGGAGGAAGCAGAGAGTAAATGATGAACTAGTGGAGATAACGCCGGCGGAGGTGGACCATCGTCAAGCAAATATAGACCACCATGCACTTTACCACATCCATTTGTCTTCCCTGTCACCAAATCCTGAAAACACAATGGGTTGGAAAAACATATGACTTTACAATTTAAATCCCAAGTAAGACTACTAATGGAGAGCAGATTGGTAGTAAAGATAGGGATATGTAGGGTCTGTTTGATAAAACTTCAGATTCTAGATTCTATGGATCTGGCTCCTAGGGAGCCATTTTGGAGTAGAATCGCATTTGATAAACCCGGTTGGATTTGAGCTCCCACAGAGTGAACCTGATTCAAAATGGCTCCAGAATTTAAAATTTTGGAGTAACTAATACTTGCTCCAACGTGTTGGAGCAAGTTTTTGGGAGAAGAAAAAGAGTCCGACTCTCACTTGACTCTCACTTGACCACCACCACCCACCACCACCCCACCACCACCACCACCGCCCACCCACCACCACCACCGCCACCACCACCACCGCAGCCACCACCCACCACCACTGCCATTACCCACCAGCCACCACCGCCACCTCCCATCACCACCATCACCACCACCCATCACCCATCACCCACCACCACCACCACTTTTCTAGACTTCGATTGGGAGGATAGTGTTTATCAAACATGTTTCTGTTCCAAAAATACTCTGGAATCCATTACAGAAAATGCGTTATCAAACATGTTTTTACTCCCAAATAATTCGGGAGTAATCTGAAGTAGAATCCAAATTCTGAATCGGAATCCAGAATCCAGAGCAGAAGTTTTATCAAATAGACCCGTAAAACAAGAAGATAAAATAAGAGAAGGAGAACAACAAATAGAACCCTTTCCAAAGACAGAAAAGAGAGACCCATCGGCCACTCGGACTTTGTCTTTCCCTAAGGAAGGAGAATACTGATGAAATAAACTAGAGTATCCAATCATGTAATCAGTGGCACCGGAGTCAATAATAGAGACTGGAGACCACCGATGCACAATGACCACCAAAATGAATACCAAAATAGGCAAAAGTGTAACCTAAAGGAGCAGACGTAGTAGAGGAGGCTTGGAGAAGCAAACCAAAAGCCTGGAGTTCATTCAGAGAAAGTCCAACATCAGAGGAGATAGTAGGTGGAACTGTCTCATTATGATTGGCCTTGTTCTTGGAGTGACCATGACCATACTTGGCTTTAAAATCAGCCGGCTTACCATGAAGTTTCCAACAAGTAGCATTCGTATGCCAAGGTTTGTGACAATGTTAACACTTAATTACCTCTTTGGTACTATCCTCACTGCGTGGAGGTCCATCAATATTAGGAATAGAACGGGAAACAGTCTGTAAAGCTAAACGATCATAGTAGGAGTATAGAGCATGGTAGAATGGTGGCTCTCTTCAGTATGTACCAAAGCATAGGATTACTCCAACGTGGGAAAAGGTGATCTGCTAAGAACCTAAACATGAATCTGATCATATTCAATGTTCAATCCAGCTAGAAAATCATAAACTTGAATCTTATTCAACATGTTTCTTGTAGAAGACAATGTCGATTGCACTGGTAGGTTGGTAATTAACATAATGATCAAGTTATTGCAATAGACTTCAAAGTTCAGCATAGTATTGAGAAATAAACAACTCCTTTTGGGTTGTGTCATGAAGTTTCTTATGCAATTCATACACCTAGGCATCATTCCCTAACTGACCATAAATTTCCTTGGCAGCCATCCAAATCTAAGTGGCAGAGTCCAACAAAAGACAACCTCTGGCAATATTGGGTAGCATGGAGTGGAAGAGAAAAGACAAAACCAAGGAATCATTAGAGATCCATCGATCCTGAGTGGAACCAGCAATAGAGGCTTCTCAATCGTACCATTAAGATATCCTGTGAAGTCACGACCACCAATGGTCAGATAGGTTGATCAAGACCAAATATAGTAATTGGTGCCATCAAACTTGATAAAAGTAGAAGCAAACAGTTGGTACTCATGCCGATTCTATCCATCAGAACCAGAAGAGGAGATATTAACATCTGATATTATAAGATAAAAATACTTGAACCAATTTTAACAAACCAATTTGAGAGGATGATATCGCTGAAACTGGATCAAGTTCCTTGGTAAGGAGAACAATGTCTGCTGCAAATATGGATCAATTCTGACCTGGTATGGTGGAGATCGATATGATAGGGTTTGCAAGAAAAAAAAAAACCAAGAAAAATATCCTAGATCAATATCGCAAGGAAGGAATGAATTCTGTTCTTTCAAATCTAAATTGATTATATCCAAGGAGTATGAAAATCGATGAAACATGCTAGATCAATATCAGAACCAGATAGAAAATATCTCCTCCAGATCTAAGTCTATTCTGATTTCTGACCAAGGGACACCAAAATTGATGAAGCAGGGTTTTGGAAGAAAACCCAAAGATAAATAATATCATAGAGATCTGATCTTAGTTCTTGGAAATAACAGATGCATCCAAAATTACAAACTTGGGCCCCTAATAGGAGAAGATTAGACCTTCAATAGAAAGGAATAACTCGATCATCAAACAGAGAGAAACCCAATCGCACAGCAATTATCAATCTTCAAAAGAACAAATCATGCTAAAATCAAGGTAAAAGTAGATGGCAGCAACTAGATCATAAGAGATCACCTCATTAGTGCTGCCATTTGGAGAAGAAGAGCACTGAGAAAAAAGGTGTGTGGTAGGAGAGACAGAGAGAAAAAAAAAATATGGAAAAAGCAAAAAAAGTTTTGTGGGAAAAGTAAACCAAAACAATAGCTCTGGTACCATGTTGAAAGCACACAATTGGGACTGAATGCTTGGATTGGACCAGCTAGGACTTTATTAATAACAAAGAGTAGGGACGTAAAAAGACTACAAGGACCCCCATTACCGACTCTATTAACTAAGAGTCAATTATATTGGGAAAACCAAAATATGCCCTTGCGGCTTACATAATTCAACAATTACCATGCACATGCTGATGATGCCATCTATAGGGTCCCTGAGCACTAGTTCAAAGATAGTATGACATGGGTGTTATATGTGATACAATTAGAGGAACTGATACATCAGTTCCATGAGCGGTATCGATCTTCTAGTTGTTCAGACCCTCCCCGAAACTCTATGTGGTACTAGGGTTATAAATTGTAATGTATAACATATTAACAAATAATAATAAATGAAAAACAATTTTCAATTTGTAAATTATGTCTATGGTGACAACACAAATCCAACTCAACTCAGCCTTAATCCCAACTAAATGGAGCTGACTATATGGATCCTTTGTCTCTAATCAACTCTATTCAAAGCAATATGTGAATCCAATCCTAAGGTATATATATCTTTCCTCACCACTTCTCCTAAGGTGATTTTAGACCTTACCTCAACTCCTTTAACCCCTACAATTTGAAATAAATCAATTCTCTATACTGGAGCATTTAAATGCCTCCGTTTCAAATGTCCAAACCACCTCAAATGAGTTTCTCACAAATTATCTTGAATTAAGCCAACTCCTAGGTTTGTTCTAATTTGCTTGTTCTTTATTTTAACTTTTCTAGAATACCACTCATCCACCTCAACATCATCATTGCAGCTACACTAAGTTAATAAGTTTGTTTAAATTTTTTTCTTTACAGCCCAATATTGAGCCCCATACGTCATTGCTGCCTACTGGTTGTATAATTATTCCATAAAATTTTCCTTCTTGAGTTTCAAAGGTATATGTCGATCGCACAATAGTTTGGATGCACCCTCCACTTAATCCACCCTACTCTAATTTTTTTGTACAACATCCTCTATTTCTCCTTTATATATGATTGAACCTACGTACCTAAAGTTATCACTTTGTGGTAACTCTTTATAATCATTTTACACCACACCACTCTTAGTCTTATTGTTACTATTGTTACCCATCATATACTCTATTTTTGTTCTACTAATCTTAAAGCCTTTTGAGTTTTGATTCCAAGGGGGATCTCCATAAATCCAACTTTGCATTTATCCCAGCTTCTATTTCATCCACAAAAACAATATCATCGACAAAAATCATAAACCAAGAGATCTGATTTTGAATGGCTCTAATCAACTCATCTATGACAAGCGCAAGCTTACAATTGATCCTTAATGTAATCCAGATGTAATTGAGAACTATCCTGTTGTCCCCCCACACAACAATTTTACGCTAGTCACTACTCCATTATACATATCTTTACCATGTCCACATATTTAACTCTCTAGATAATCTCCTAAGCAAATAGATAGCTTCTGCGGTTGATCTCCCTGGTATAAAACCAAATTTGTTAACTACTTATCTGAAATTTTAGTTTCTTGTCTCAAGCGGGCTTCAATTACTCTCTCCCATAATTCAAAATATGGTTCATAAGTTTAATTCCTCTACAATTATTACAGCTTTGAATATCACCTTTATTTTTTTTAAATCAATACCACAATGCTTCTTCTCTATTCATCTTGCATCACTCTTTCAAAGCTCTATTAGGATACCATCGGGACCTATTCATCTTTTTTAAAACTTCTCCTACTTCATCCAAACAGCCACCCTAATTTTCTGTATACATCCAAAATTTGTAGTTTCTTAATGGTTGTAATAACCTTCTGTTGCACTGTTATTTGTATTGTTTTCATTTAGTAAAATGTAGAAATAATTTGTCCACCTCTCTTTAATCTCCTCATCTCTTATTCAAATACTATCACCCTGAATTTTAATACATCTAATATGGTTAAAATGTCTACTCTTCCTTTCCCTCAGTTTGGCTGGTTTATGGATATCTTGTTCCCCCTCCTTTGTGTCTAAGACTCTAAATTGTTATAAAGAACCTCATATTTCTTAGTTCTTGCTTTCCCTACTATCTTCTTTACTTTATTTTTAGCAATTTTATATCTTTGAAATCCTCTTCAACCTCTGTCTACCAAGTTTTAAAACTATTTTTCTTGGCCTTAGCTGCTATTTGGACCTCATCACCCCCACCACCAAGTCCCCTTAATGAGTGCCATATTCCTTTAGAATCTCCTAGAACTTCTATAGCTGTACTTTTAATATGAGCAGCTGTAGTAATCAACCCTAAACACAATACACAAAAATAAAATGAAATAGAAAGAGACAATCACACAACACAAAGATTTTACGTGGTTCAACAAGGGTTTCCTGCCTACGTCCACAATGAGATGAGATCTACTTTACTATCAATTGAGAATAGGGTTACAACGGTCATTCTTACATCTCTCGTCTTGTACAGAGAAAGCCACCACTAAATATCTATAGCGAACCCTATACGGGTGTATATACTGAAATATCCATATAGACCTTCCTCCATCTTATCTTTGCAGAAATACTCACATCCCCTACGATTCAGTGTTTTAAAACACGTCTATGGTCATTGATCTATGCTGCGTGGCTAAGCTCTGTCCTTGGTATAATCTTACAATCTTTACATGATAACCAATCAACTCGTCTAGCTAGAAAGAAATCTAGTTGGCTACTAATTTGTCCACTTTTGAAGGTTATTAGATGTTATTTTCTCTTTTTGAAACATGTATTTACTGTTAATAAATTGTAGGCAACCTCATATTTAGACTAAAATTATATACCCCCACCCCCCCCCCTAAAAAAAATAATAAAAATAAAAACACTAAAATCCCCTCGTCGTTCCTATCTCTGAAACCAAATTCTCCATGAATTCTTTCACAGCCTCTACTATTCCTTCCAACATTCCTATTTAGATCTCCTGCTATTATCATCTTTTCATTTTGACTAATTCCTTGAAATAGATTATCCATGTGTTCCAAAAATTGTTTCTTAGTGTTTTTATCTAATCCTCTTTGGGGTATGTAAACACTAAATATATAACTTTCATAATCGTGGAATGCCTTCTAATGGTATGTGATATACATGAAAACTGTCCGCCAATGGGTAGTCGACAGGTGGCAATTACGTTAAAGCTATGGTGACACTTAGGTACTCAAACTCTTCACCGCTCCTATGAGGATAGGATTCATTCTTACTCCCCATCCCTAATTAGGAGGGTGGGGCATAAGGTAAAGCAAATTACTCTTGCTCTTTCAGTTTCCCAGTTGATATTATTCTTACTCCCCATCCCTAAATACAAAGGTGGGGCATAAGGTAAAGCAAATTACTCTTGCTCTTTCAGTTTCCCAGTTGATATTACTGTTGCTCAAATTTCTTACTTAAACATCGGAGAGTCCCCCCTTGGACCCCAGTCCGACCCTCTCTTGTTCAGTTCTAGGTTCCTGGTGCAAGGTTTCCACAGAGTGACGATTCAGATTTCTGCGGAAACAGTATGGATCTTAATTCCTAATGCATATTTCGATCGTTTTTATTGACTGTTGGGTGCTCTAGGACTAAATTATGTGTAAAATAGGTTATATATAGGAAACAATACAATAGGCTATGGCACACACTAGCAACCTTAGGGTCAAAGCCAAATTACCATTTTTGAGTTTTTTTTTCAAATCTAATGATGCAAACACAATACTAAATACTAAAATAGGCAGTCCCTAAAGTTTCAGGGGAAAATTCCAGGTTTTGGACACCAAAATGGCTATTTCTCATTTTTCACCGAAATGGACCAAATTTCAGTGAAAATATTTTGATATTGGTGAAGAACAAAATCTGAAATTTTCAACCATAATTTAACCTTGCCTTCGGAATCATATCTTTCAAACACCACTAGATTTCTTTTTGTTTCAGTTTTGCCATTCCTGCTGTCCATTAGCATGGTTCTGTATTTTACAAACAAAAGTAATGTTAAATTGCCAAACTAGAGTTGGCATATTATTCTAAACCTGCCTTCCCTAGACCTCCGATCCTCTATGTGGATGGGAAAAAGCAATTTTCTGTTGGCCCTGATATCTTAACGAGAAGACAACTCTTAATGCAGCCACATCAGAAGCATAAACTGACTTGTCCACAGCATCAGTTAAACAGGAGAGCCTCTACATTGGCCACCTATGCAGTTCCTCTCCATGTAAGTGTATTTGTGTATGGCCCAATATGTATATGACAATTCTGAATGCAAAAGCAGCCAATGATATTTTTTCCCCCTTTCAAAGATAAGTAGAAACCAAGGTTATAAGTATCGTATATCGTATCGGTATCGGAAGGCCTCGATACAATACGATACTGATAAGATACTCAAAAACAAAAACTGAATCTTCCTTGTATCGACCGAAACAGGAGTGATACAGCTAAGACACACTCGATACAAAACAGAAACCAGGAGGGGGATACGAATCTGTGAGTGAGTTACGAAACGGAGAGCGACTGAAGGCCTTGGAAACTTGTTTTTCTCTTCGATCTAAGTTGGGGGAAATCATCTAGCATAAAAAACAATCTTAATCTTCACCATTTTCAACAAGTTTTGGGGGTTTACATTGCTCAAATAACGAATTGAAACAGGCTTGGGTAAAAAAAAGAGATGAAGACGTCTTTTTTTCTTCTTTTTTTTGTGCATCACTAGGTTAGGTAAAACAACTCAATTCATTGCATCAGACTGTCATATATTTACATACTGCATAATAAGGTGATTTATGCTTCCAAACTGTATTTTGCATGTATCACAAGCATTTCCATGCATAGTTGTCAAGGCGTCACAAAAGGCATCCGGTTGAGTCAGATTGGGCCAATCAGTTGGTCGCCTTATTGTATCACACCTTGTTTTTATTGTTTATTTATTTTTTGTAATTAATGGCATTTGAAGCATTTTTATTGGATGTATAAAGTGCATATATATAAACCATAATGCATGAAATCATGCATATGTATTAAAAACAATAAAAAAAAATGATATGCTAACTCCCTATTTTTTGTATAAATCCTCTTATTAATATTTACCTTTACAACGCCTTAGGTACACCAAGGTGCCTAGGCACCTCTCCAGTGCCTTGGGTCTCTTGGCGCCTTAACAACTATGTTTCCATGTGTTTTCATGACAATATACCAACGTATCTCATCTTGCATCTCTCCAATACGATACAATACGTGATACAATTACTAATACTTTAAACCATGGTAGAAACAGTAGCCGTTTAAGCTTTTTATTTATAGGGTTGGGTTTTGCCACAGTGAATTTGGGCTGGATCTTATGACCAAAGGTCAAATTGCTAAAACATAAAGACCTTATTAAGCTGTCATGTAGTATGTTGCTTGGGATACACTGAAAAGTAAACATCCAATACAGATGGAGTGAAAAATGAATAATTTGCTACAGCTAATTGTTTCTAGTTTTGTAAGGAAAGAGGAGGTTACTTGCCTTGATATAGAATGGCCCCAAGCGGATTAGAGTCTCTCGAAACTGCAATCAACCAAAAGAGTTAAAATGCCACTTTGTGCTGGAGGCAGGAAATGATCAAAGCAGAGCAACTTTTCTATAAGACTACAACAATAAAAAGATGATGAAACTTTAAACAACATTCTAAGTAAATAAACTAAATTGCATTGAAGATCATTAAGATGAATATGGTGCGGACTTGGTCAGACCCAGCGTCACCAGATTCGCAACAAACTACATTGCATTGAAGAGGCTTGAGACAAAGATGGTAGGCCTCCGACCTATGTCTGCACATGAGGAGTGGTTTGGGTGGAGCGTCAGGTTTCCCTGATGGAGTGGCAGCAAAATCTACCATTGCTTATGAGAAGTATTGACAGCACCTGAAGAAAGTGGTGACAATTTTGGAGCCAATGGTGAAGGTTATGAGGATGGTGGACACTGCTTTCAAGCCCACCATACCACAGTTGTATGTTGCTATCGACATGATGAACGAGCGTCTGCACACCGCGTTGCCACGGCAACAAATCATTCTTGAAGATTATTAAGGTTCGTTGGAAGCTCCAACTTATGCATCCACTACATAAGGCTAGTGAGTAATACTATATATATATATATATATCATTTACAAGTTAAAGTAATATTAATACTATACACTGACAATATCTGTGTCAATTGACAGCAAACTATTTAAACTCCAAGTATCAATATAGCTAAACTTGGTTTGAATCCAAACCTTGTAGAAGCAGTGAAGCAAGTGGTTGCCAAGTTGGAGCCAAGCTCAACATTACAGGCTATTCACAACTATGAGGTGTGTTTTGTAGTTCATTAGAAAAACAATAAGTAATTACTCCAATGGGTACTGGCTAATAACGTCAACAATCCTCAAAATGGGTATAGAATAAAGATTTCAGGGATGCCTTTGGAAGTTTTAGAACCCCCACTGCAGTGGCTGGCCAGGCAAATACTGATCTTGGTATGCAATTCAATATATGATTCTCTTATTGTTGTAATGCAGCAAATGATGGGTGATGTATGAGGGTGAAACAGAAGAATTGAGGAATAGCAATCAAGGTCCTCTCCTAGACATGTTCCACCTCCGGCTGTGACCGAAACTGGAGAACGTTTTCACTCATACATTCCAAGAGGCGGAACCAATTGGGTTCCAAACGTTTAAATGACTTGGTGTATGTACATTACAACATGAGGTTGAGGATGCAGCACCTACACCTAGGGCAAGAGAATGAAAATAGCCCAATTGAGCTCGCCTACATTTTCCAATTGGACTCAGATGATGAGGATCCCTTGATGGAGTAGATGAGGTATAAAGCGGTACCGATGATGGATTGTCCTGGAGGAATGCCCGATCCCAATTTAGCCAGTCCAATAGATGTTAATGTGGATGATTTCATTGCTTCAGTGGAGGGTCACATACACTCACAGTCACCCCAACCATTCAACCCCCTGCTGGTAGGGATCATAAGGACCTCGACTGGTCCCTTTCTAGTGAGCATACTCGCACGCCATCACAATCTGATTGTGGATGTGGAGATGATGATGATGCTGGTGGTGGTAACGATGATGGTGGTGGTGATAGAAGTCTCCGAAAGCAATATTAGGTGCCAAAGTAGCGGAAGTCTAAGCGAAGGCCAATTTGATTTATTGGGGAGACCTAATTTGATCACGCCACATAGGATCGTGACCACAGTGCACATCCATCGTCCTCATGTGAGTGCTACATAAGAAGGCCTCATCACCATTTCCAACCAGATGAGGAGGCTGATTCTATCTTCCAGTGTTGAAGTTTTTGAGTATAGAGGACAGCATTGAACATAGGAAGTGGCGTACCCCCATCTTTTCCCGCATATAGCAACGGGTTAGAATAGAGTTCATATGGATATGGTGGTGGTAATGTCTCCATTTCCAGTGCATATGGTGGCGGCTATGACACCCAATCACAGACTGTATTGTCCCTTGTGGACAACTTCTTCGGCTTCTCAACCAGCCAGCAGTACAAGCCATAGCCGGAGACACCATCCAGTCACAGGGGCTCAGTGGTTGGTTCTTCATATTATACCCGTTTTTCATAGTATGGTGACTCATACCCCAGATTACCTTCACAATGTAGATGACAACATTTATAGCAGTTGTGGAGGACTTTGAGCATTTCTTCCCATGCATAATGACGTGGCCTACATTTGTCATACAATCAGAGGAAAATTGGGGCAGACAAGTTCAGTCTGTAAGTGAGCACAATCCTCCCCGTCACTCTATATGGCATTGGCCATTTGGATGATCTGAGGGGGCCTTATTAACGCGAAGCGATAGCTTCGCTCTTGCTTAATGCTTCCCGAAGCTAAAGACGAACCTAAGCCGTATCAAACCCGTGGACACTGAAGCTAGACCGGTTGCCGGGATAGTTAAGGGGGTGTCGATACGCCCGGCGAAGAAAGTACTTCTATCTATTCTTATTTGAGACCTTTGCTGACCCCCTACGGGCCCTCGCCCGCGGCTTCTAACTGCGATAGTGTGGCGCTTGATATTTCACCAATAGTAGGGGAAGCAAGAGAAGAGGAGAATTTGCTTTCCCTAGAGAATGGGCACGACTCCCCCTCTCCCCGTTTTACCGTCCAAAACAGGCCGGCCGTTCTAAGTTCCGGGGTTGGGTCGGATAGGACCAGACCCAATCGGCTGGATCTGTGGAATCTGAACGGATCAGATCCAATCGGATCTGAAAGACGCCACTAGACCGAAGAGGTGTCGCTTAACGATTTCATTATGGATAGTGAAACTACTAAAGAACGGCAAAGGCATGATTTGCTTCTTACGGTTCATTACCTCGCCGTCTCATGTGGAGATCCACAGTATTGTACTGTTGGGACTCCAGAGTTGGGTTGGGTTTTTTATGGTTCCATCTTACATGTACTTCAAAGTTTGAACTTAATTAATCAAAATTATGTTTCTTCATTCCTAATGCATAATTTTTTTTCCTACTAGTACTAAAACAATGTGTATAATAAGCAATATTACACTAGGTATACAAGAGGGTTCAGTGTATACTATCAACAATGGGTGCAAATCCAAACTACCATTATGTGATTATTCTTGCAATATAATGGTTTACATATGTTTATATAGGTTAAAATAATGGTTTACATATGTTTATATAGGTTAAAATATAGTTTCCCCCAAGAATCAGAACATAATATGGCCATTTAGCCCCTGAAATGGCCAACCGAAACATACTGCCAAAAAATGCAGTGTTACAGCAAAATTTCAGTCAACTCGGTCGAAATCTCAGATTTCAGTCTGACCAAAACGAGACCGAAATCCGAGATTTTGAACCTTAGAGAGAACAAGGGCTCCATGCCTTTCATGTGTTGCTTTAAGAAAACAACCAAGAAAGAGAGAAAGGGGGGGAGATGAGAAGCCACATCAGAGTTTCTTATTCTTTATTAAAGTCTTGTCCACTTTAAGGGAATGAGCAGCGCCCCATGTCGTCAGGGACCTTGGAGATTCTGCTACCGTAGATGAGGAAAACACTATCCATAGCATAAGCAATACAAAGATATGTTCATATAGACAATTCATGGATACGAAAGACTCTTTCTTGTGTTAAGCAAAATCAACGGACAATATTCGGGTATACTGTCGGACAATTGAAATTTTGATTGTTTAAGAATTTTCTCATATATAAGACTGTGTATGAAAACCAGCCCCCATTCTTAATGTATATTAATTATACTTAATTGTATGTTTATACTTACATAGTGCGTGTTTGGTATGAACTTTTAGGAGCTACCTTAGGCTAATACCCTAATATGTAAAAAGATTTTTCTTTTACAAATATTCTTGTTTAATTGCTTCTTATCACTTACTAGTAGTTTGATATTGCACATTTGCACTTGCCAATGAAGATTTGAATCACATAGATGCTGAGAAGGCAAAGATAACCTTCCATTGGTTGCATGTCATTATTTATTTCTTATTTATAATGCACAATGCTTAAAAACATGTTTTGCATGTATCTAAGCATATACGTCATCTCTAAGCCTCTCTCTCTAATACATCTATGACACATCTCTTAAAAACCAGCTTTTTGACCCGTTGCCCAATACCGATACTTGACAACTTGCCACAAAGTAGCACTGTGGCCTTCTTTTTCCCCATATGCTTCCAACATGCGGAAGAACAGGGGCCAGCTGCATCACATACTTCATTCTTTCACATGCAAGATTTATTCCATCTAGGATCTACTCTCTTCAATGAATATCCCTGAGAATCCACGAAAGTTGAAAGATCGAATCTCTGTACGAAGTTGCAGCAGGGCAACCCAGTTCCCTTTGTGAAGCCGAAGTCCTTTGAATTTTAAGAAATCATTCCCACTTCCTAATCTAGGAAAGGTCTCCAGTTCCAGGCAATCTTATTGCAACTTCGAATTATTATGATTCAAACTTCAGAATTAGCGTACGAATATAACAAAACTCCAAATGTTGCGGTTTATTACACTAGGATGAATAAGCAGGAAAAAAAAAACTATATTGATCACTAGATTTCAACTACCCAAATAACAATCTATCTATTCACTTTTAGTGATTGCAGAGCCAATATATATGGAAAATAAGGAAAGGAAGCCATACTTTCCACCATTGCCGACAGTGCAATATATGATTAAACAGGATACATAAGAAACAATATTAATGTAGACCAAAAAGGGTACCTTAATGGCACGTTTTCGTATATCTTTAAGGAAAAAGTGCCATATGCTTAACTTCACCACATGGAATGAAATATATGCTGCTCGGTACAAGGCCAAGAATGGACCAAAACGAAGGTAAACTGAAAGACCAGAGCTGTAAGTTCCAACTGCAATTCCAAATTCACTCTCTAGTGATTCTTTCCTCAACTTTGCATACTCCGCTGATGGCCTTTCACCATGGATGCTGGTGAAACCAGTTGAAAAACTGTACAAAAGCAACAAGCCTAAGCATAACAGAACAAAAAAGGCAAAGCCATTGAGAGGAAATTTACAAGTTCATAGCAGTCTAAAAAAAATATAAGTACCCATAGAGCAGTGCTACCCAGACACGGCAAAGGATACAAACTTGGTAAGGCAAAGAATCCAATCCTTACATTATCATTGGCTCACATAGTGTGGGACAGAGGTACAGATAAATATTTGAATAGCCATAAGCAGCAATAGTAAACATGTTCCTCTATAGTCCGCTGTCAGCATTGATATAAGAGATAGCTATGTCATAGGAAGGTGTTCACTTACTGATTTCTTAGATCCAAGTGAGATGGAAGCAAATCAAAACCTTGTCTATATCCAAATCTAATATTTTCATCCCCCATGAAAAGATATCTGCACATTTTGGTTCCAAGGGTAGTTTCATTTTGCAGAGCTGGAAAAGAAGGAAATTTTAAATTAAGTAACAGCAAATAGCAATTGGACATATAAGATAGAATTTATGAAAAATTATCTCTCCACATACCATGACTCAAGAATATACTATATGGAACAGAGCCTACAAATACTAGCAAGACAAATCATTACTCCAGAATCAAGGAAGACAGACTTACATGAACTTGGCTTTCCTAACCATTTTCGTTCCCTCAATGTTTTCAATTTTTTTTTTCCTTCTTTCATCATTCCCATTATCCCAAGTATTTTTCCCAGTCATTGCACTCAAGCAACAGCCATATCTTCTGTTAAAGACCTAGAGCATGAGGATTCCAACTTGCTGATCCATGTCCCATCTAACCTTGCCCTTTCCAATTAGGGACACCACACAAACAATCACTCAGATTAGTATACCTATTTCTTCTTCTTTAACATGACTCAAACTCTGTTGCAACACAACCACAAGAGGAGACACCAGACGCATTCTGCAAACCAGCATATTTATATTAAGGGCATTAAGATAATATACAAGAGGAATGAATAAAAACTCGTGGTTGGTGTGGAGGGGAAGATCTGTTCCAGGCGCACGCGTAGAGGCATGATTAGTTCCACGAATCTCACTGCACTGACCATAGTACACTCCTCGTTGTACTGAAATAGAGGAGCTCTTATGGTCCTTTAGTTGGGACAATCATCAATAACAGTTCCAATGGGTAAAAGAGGAAGAGAGAAGAAACAGAATTGTTGGTATCTATTTGCAACATGAGCAAGAAAAAAAAAATTAAGCTCTTCGTCAATGGGTCACAGTGTCACACACATGGGGTTATTGCAGTTGGAATTAATTCCATTTAGGAAATCCCAAGCTAGTCTAGTTATAAGAATATTTTACTGCTTTACCAATACAAAGGAGATAACGAAAACAAAAAAGAGTCATGAGGTCGAATATCTAAAAGAATAAAATCAAAGTTTTATGCATTTTGATCTTGTAATAAAATAGAAAATAAGGGAAGAAATTCTGGAAGAGAGTGTGTGTTTATTCCTCATCCTCCTGCTGTATATATAGAAAGCAAAAGAGAGCAAAACCAGGACGTACAACTCTCTCCTTTACAATCCAACTAGGTAGAAAGACCTAGTCAACAAGACACCAACTCCCAGTCTACTTAAGACAACCGGTAATGGGCCTTTATAATTAGGCCCACTACAAACATAATAAAAATAAAGCCATAGGTAATGGGGCTGCTAATCAAGCCCATTACTTAAATTATTTATAATAACTAAAGGAGGGGGAATGGGCCTAAGTTAAGTGGGCCCACTCCCTTATAACAAACAACCATTATATCTTAACAGATCTGATTCTCTCTCTTGGGTAAAATGCTTTATCATACCACTATACTTCAAACTCAAGTTCAGATCCGAGGTTTCTCTTGCAAGCATTTGAAGTCTAACCTTCAGACAGAGAAACACTACCAGAATCTGTAAATTTTTAGCCCCTACACCGTTTGTCAGTCAGCCCCTTAACAGAAGCCCTTTCCCAGAACAACCTATCCGTCTTTACCAGTCTATCCTGACAAGTGACAAGCCTTTCAAATCAACTAAACCAAATTCCCTTCCTTATCATCTGATCATTATCATTCGCAACCATTCTATCCCTTATTACAATAATTGCATTTAACTCATAATTTCCATTCAATCAACCCAACCCCATCATCGGACATCTTTGTCTGTCCTACATTAATCATCAGAAGAACCTCCCAAATTCAAAACCTATTAGAGCTCCAAAATATACATTCATTCCTTATAATTTCCCTCTTAACCTTCTCAGTCATCCATTTCAATAACTCATAAGTCTGCTCATTCTCTTGACTGCTATTATTCTAAATTTATGGTGTTTTAGTTTATTAGTATTGTGTAACATGCACAAGAGTCTGGGGCATTTGCATGTGTAGGGGTAAGTTGTAGACGGAGTCCACTATCAGTTTTTTATTCAGTTTGTGTAGTTTTTGTCATTATAGTCAATGGTGTACGTATCTATTGATAGTTATTTGCGTAGTTAGTTTTCTGATATGTATTTAAGGTGGCATGACCACTCAGCAACTATGTCATCTGAATATTAAAGGAACTGAGTAATGGGTTTTCCCTCGAAGCAACCCACTCTGTACTTGATGAGGACATCATTCAAGGATTTAGGACTTATTAGAGGACACACAGCCATATGTCATTTCATTATGGCTAGATGAGCAGTATTATGCGTGGTTTTAAGTTTACTTTATTTGTAGTTTTATTTGGGGCCAGACTCTTCTTTTTACATATATGGAAACCAAACTGGTATGTTATTATGTTGTAGTGTTAGGTGGGGGAAGTAGTTACATGGGTAGTTATTTTAGGAAATAACTGTTTTAAAGATTTAATAAGTGGATATATGGGTAGTTAATTAGGAAATAACTGTTTTGTGTTGTGTGATGTTATGAAGCCCTTTGTACTTATTGTGCAAAGTAATCAAAGCATTTGGAACTTGTGAATTTTTTTTTTTTTTTTTTTTTTTTGGGGAGCATGAGTAACCCTATACAACTTGTAACAAAATATTAAAATAAGAGAATATGAAGAGAATCAATGTGTCATGCTCTCTCCTTGTAACTTGTATTTATAAAAAATAGAAAACAACTATTAAATAGGATCTAGGACTCAATAACTCAGAGTACTAGTCACAAATTAAAAACAAAGTAAACTCAAAATAGGAAAAGGAAACTAACAAGCCTAATCGGTAAAAAAAACTAATAAACTAATTAGGAGTCCATATACTAATAGGAGTCCAAGTCCTAGAAAATAGCACTAATTACTTTGACTAAGTCAAAGCAGTGTACAGTTATAATTTTATTACGCTAACAACCCCCCTCAAGCTGGAGCATGGGGGAATGTGAAAGCTTCAGCTTGAAACAATGTAGCAGTGGAAGCAACAATTGTTGTAGTAGGACCAGTAGCAATAATAGTGGCAGCAATAGTAGTAGTAGCAACAATATTAGTAGCAGCACAGTATAGGTCACTGTAAACCGAGTAATAGTAGTAGTGGTAGTAGTAGTAATAGTATTAGCATAGTATAGGTCACTATGAACCAAATAATAGTAGCAGAACAATATAAATCACTATGAACCAAGTAGTAGTAGCAGCAACAGCAGCAGCAGCAGCAGCAACGGTAGCAAGAGTAGCAATACTGGTGGCTACACACCTAACGGAGAACCTTAAACGACTCTCAAAACAGCAACCCAGGGGATTGCTCTAATGCCATGTAACAAAATAGAAAAATAAGAGAAGATGGAGAGAATCAATGTGTCATGCTCCTCTCCTTATAGCTTATATATATATATATATATATATATATATATTGGAAGTTTGAAGAGTATTATGATTCGTCGTCAAAACATAGAGGTGTCTACGGGCGAGATTGGTTTCTTCCTCCGTGGTTGGATCGTGTTAAAATTCGGATATGTTAGAAAGTACATCCTAGAGACCATCTCCTCTAAGTTTGGTGTTTTTCTAACAGACAGATTTCAAAATAAGTGGAATTTACTACTCTTACAATTCTATTTTGCTATTTTCTACTGAGAAAGTACTTGGACTGATGTAAACGATCCCCATTGCAAGATTTTAGGTTAAATTTGAATTAGATCTTTGCTTCCGTATCATAGTTAGTGCTAGTTTCTAGGACTTAGACTCCTAATTAGTTTATTAGTTTGTTTTATTAGTTTTCTTTTCCTATTTTGAGTTTACTTTGTCTTTAGTTTGTGACTAGGACTTTGACTTGTAGAGTCCTATACAGAAAATAATTGTGGTTGAGTCTCACAACCGAAGAGACCCAACCCAACGAAAAGTCGACAGCACTTTCTAAGGGTTCAAATCTGATTTCCTTCTTCTCCTATATTCTTATTTATAGAGCTTAGAAAAGTTACAACTAAGGAAGGATTATTACCTTCAAGGAATAACCAAAAATAAACTTAAACAAGAATAAGAAACTTACCCTTATAGTTTTAGGAAAGTTTCCAAAACAAAAAAAAATCTAAAACTGACTCATAAAATAAACCAACTTAGGAAACAAAATAAAAACTAATTTTATGAAATAAATCTAAGTTATTGAATTTAGGAAGGAAGCCAAGATCTCTAAAAATCTGTTGGCACTGTTCACGTGAACAGCACCACATGAATAGTGTTGGCTAACTGACTTCTTTAGCTTGGCTTGGCTTGGTGGCTTTAGGCCTTTTATGGTAGTCAATACTGCATCAAACTACTTTGACTAAGTCAAAGCAATGTACGGTTACAATTTTGTTATGCTAACACTACTACTACTGCTCCTACTCTACAACTACTACTTCTGCTACTACATTGTTCCAAGCTGAAGCTCTTACATTCCCCCATGCTCCACCTTTGAGGGAGTGTTAGTGTAATAAAATTGTAACCGTACATAGTTTTGACTTAGTCAAAGTAGTTAGTGCTAATTTCTAGGACTTGGACTGTTATTAGTTTGTGGACTCCTAATTAGTTTATTAGTTTGCTCTATTAGTTTCCTTAACCAATTAGGCTTGTTAGTTTTCTTTTCCAATTTTGAGTTTACTTTATCTTTAGTTTATGACTAGAACTCTGACTTGTAGAGTGCTAGATCCTATCTAATAGTTGTTTTCTATTTTCTATAAATACAAGCTATAAGGAGACGAGCAAGACAAATCGATTCTCTCCATCTTCTCTTATTCTTTGAGTGAATCAAATATGGTGAGAAGCCAAGATACAAATCAATCAATCCTCCTTTTCTCTATCATTTTTTTCTTCCCCTATCAACTCTTCTTTTTTCAAACTCTATATCTACAGCAAACCATCCCTGATGAATCCCCAAATCCATTATTGTTTGTTCCATCAAATTTCTCCCAAAATATGTTTTCATGTCTTAAGAACCTTCCCATTTTTATTTCAGCAACAGCAGCCTCTAAAGTCTAAACCCCAATAAATCATACCTTTTGTTGGAATAGGCCGATTGTGATGAAAGATGTGGTATCCCAAATTCCTTTGACTCTCCTTAGCCAAATCTTCAAGAAACCCAATTTTCCCTCCTTGCCTATACTTGATTTTTATTAAATTTGTTACCAATTCTTGTATCGTTCCTAAATTTCCCACTTTGTCTCAACTTCAGCCCCCAAATGGCTTCGATATTCTTCTACCAACAACAAGGAAGCCTTGAGTGTAGAAATTTAGCACTTATTCATAGCATTCTAACTCATGGGCCAGTGAAGAAAGAAACTGATCTATCATGTTTCTTTTATTAAATTTTATTTTGCATACTTAAGCATGAATTTCTGCACATATTAATTGTTCGTTTCTTTATTTATGGCTGTATTTAGTAATAATTTCTACATGTATGCTGAGATATATGAATAAGCAACCCTTCCTATTAACTAATATTATTGTAAAGGTATGGACCTGTTTATTAAGGGTCATTACCGATTAGTTTAAGTGTTTAAATATTTAAATTTTTAGTGATGGGCCTGATTATTCAGGCTCAATACTGATTTAATTAAGAGACTATGTGGCCTATCCTATTACTTCTTACTTGTAACTAAGACTCTATCCTTTAGAGTTCTAGCCTCCCATGCTCTCCTTAATTAGAATATGATTACTTCTCTTTATTAGAATAGGACTGCTTTTCTTTATCCTTTTGGTCATGAGAGTCCTTGCCATGTTGACATGTGGAACTCCTATTTACTTTGCAACTAGGACTCCTTATCTTGTGGAGTCCTAGACCTATCACATTACCCCTTTTATTTTGTCTATAAATAGTGACTCCATCTTCTCTTATTTTCTATTTTGTTAAACTTCCCAATCTTCCTACCTTTTGATGAGGACATCATAGCTGACCCACTTTCAAAGTGTACCAACGGAAGAGGCATAGGCTTCAGCCTCCCCCCCCCCCCTCTTTTCTTGTGGTTCGATAACGAGTTCGAGGATACCACTTAGCCAGGAGCGGCAGTTAGTTTAGTAGTTTTTATTGTTTTATTTATTTCTATTTATTTTAAAGAAACTAATTGTTTCTATTTATAGTTTTTGTTTCTGTTTCTATCATGTTGGTTATTTTCTTTTTTTATTTGTAAAAGGGCATATAAATCCCTTACGTACTAGCTAGTGGCCCCATCCTCACATTTTATTAAATTTGTTTGTTTGTTTGTTTGTTGTTAATGGGCCCCACCCCCATTTATTTTATTTGTTTTTTTTTAATTATTTGTGTTAGTGGGTTAGTGGGTTACTGCCCACAAAACAAACTGAGTTGCAGTTAGGTCTTTAAGCCTTTAAAAGGCTACTTTTTCTCAACAATAAGATTGATGATTATTTTGAAGAAAATTGAAGTGTCCTCTCTCTCTCATTTTCTCAATATTTCTTTTTTCCCTTCCCTCACGGTTAAACCCCCCCCCTCTTTCTCTCGGTATTACTTTTCCCTTTCACAGTTATCTCTCCTTTTCCTTCTCTGTAAGTGCTAATCTCAGTGTTTTATTTTATTTTATTTTCTTTCTATTAAATGAATGTGTAGCCTATCACGGCATGTTCCCCTCTTATGAATTCTGTTGCAGTAGAACTACTGTGAGTGCATTTGCTGTTACAGCGTGGATAGGTTAAAAAAACTTCGTAATCCTCTATTTCTGTTCTGTTCATCAACCATACTCTGATCCTTATGTTGCAGCCCTATTCTGGTTAGTATTAAACTGTCTCTTTAAGTCCCTGCATTGACTTGTTGCTGATTTACATAGAATTGGTTTCTTATGCATTGAAACTTAGCTGTTATTATTTTAAGAGTCTTGAAATGTCATGCACAACAACTTGTTGAATGCTGCCTAATTAATGCTGAATCTTATGCCACCCTATTGATCATTGTCGAGTTGGTGCATTATTGTTAGGAGTATATTGTCCATTGGTTAATAAATCCAGCTCTAAAAATCAAAATGCATGTCATGTATGCAGTTGTTCCCTC
The DNA here is from genome assembly GCA_028583415.1 of Protea cynaroides. Classification (NCBI taxonomy): domain Eukaryota; kingdom Viridiplantae; phylum Streptophyta; class Magnoliopsida; order Proteales; family Proteaceae; genus Protea; species Protea cynaroides. Next base: position 17,380,493 of record CM053272.1, on the reverse strand, counting down.
CCTAACTAGCTAAACTTTAGGTAACTTAATACCTAGCCTAGTTGTAAGTGTAGGAAACCTAGTCCCTTAGGCTGTCCTACATCACCTTTCAATTAGAATAATTTTCTAGGATTACCAAACCTGTCCTGCACCAGTACTACTATCATTCTCAAATTCTTCTCGTTTTGTCCCTCCATTTAATCCACAATAGCCCTAGGAGAAAAAGAGGGGCACGACAAGGTCATTCAGGCCAAGTTCCCGATAAGGAACATGACATATTGACCAGTGAAAGAAAACAAAAACAAGGAAGCACATCTCCACAACAGCAACATAGCCCTATGACTTTCCTCGATCTCCATCTTCTAATAAATGATTGTACCAAGACAGAAAAGAGCATTCACTTTGCTGTATCTCCTGGATATCAGGCTTACCAAACACCTAATTTTACATGTATAAATAGGTCACAGGAATCTTTTTCTGGTGGGAGAGTTTCTAGTTCAGAGAGAAACACAGAAAACTTCAGAATTCTGAAGCTTGAAGAGCAAAAAAAGTTGGAGTATAAATTTTTAGAAGTCAAGTCACAGGGTCTGCTCAGTCAACGTTGTGGTCACTTCCTAACAGGTGTTATAAAAGAAAATTCTCTACCCAATATAGATTAGTCCTGACCTTGTTTATGGAATATATAGCGATCTAATGAAACCACCCGACAAGTTTGGAAGCTGGCATAGGAAGAAGAACTCATATGGAATCGTTAAAGACATTATGATCCCCCAAATAGATGGCAGTCACACTCCACATGAAAAAGTACCTCCAATTTCACAATGATGGATCACATGACAACAAGAAGATGAGACATCCCTCATTGCATTATGCATTACAATGTAACCCCTATCTTGGCAGTTTCTCATTACCAAAAAGGCACCCATTAGAATAATGCTACATTAAAAGATGACCAAAACGTGGAGTAACAAAAGCTCCAACAATAAACATTATGTTGCAGGGTTGAAGGATCTCATCCTATTTTGCCTGCTCATACTCCAGGATAGATCTCATTTTTCATTCTGAACATTATTTAGATTGGGTTTCAAACAAAAAGCCCGTGTGAAATATAGGTCATTAAAAGGTGACCAAAATTCTAAAGAATAAGACCAATACTAACGGTGGTGCAAACTGAACAGTCAGAATCTCTTCCTCGTTGCCCATTGTTGTTTCAAGTTATTTCTTCACCATTCTTCGTCTCATTTTGAACGTATCAAACAGTCAAACAAAAGCTGTCAATATAAAAGATTTTCAACCCTACAACCATCAACAAACCAGAAGCAATGCCGCCAAAATACAGCACAGAATTCCCATACGATCTTTTCATCTCCTCTAATCAAATTACTTGACAAATGCAAGCTTAAAAAACGAAATTGAAGTTGAAAATGCAGACTAGAAATCCGGAAAACTTTCCACTATATGAATACAGACTAGAAAAGAAAAGAGAAAAAAGATAGATTACTGGGATGATTCAGGCGAAAAAAAGCGGTGAGGCGCCGACAGTTGAGAGCTGCAGCTTTCCTCATGGGCTATAACCTCTTTAAAAGATTCGTGACTTCATAAAACACATCTCATAGGTGGATTTAACTCTTTACATTTCGATCTTGACGACGATCCAATGTCATTTCCATAAAATGTTCGAGGAAATGCTTGAAAAGAAAGCCGAAACTGAGGCTTCAGCCTAATGAAGTGAGAAGTACACAGCGAGGGAGAGACCCTTTGCTTGGATGAGGGGGAAGACAACGAGAACTGGAAACCGAAACGCTTCCATCAATTGCCACGTTGCGTCAACTTGGCGCCTCGTTTAGCCACCGAATACGAGGAACGCGCGCTCTCTGCCTCTCCCCCACCTTTGGTCCGGTTGTTTGACCGAACCGGCGATTATATGAGAGCTCGTATGACCATGATGCAAACCGATAACTAAAATCTGAATTTTTTTATTTTTTTTCTTTTGGGTAAAACAGATATCTACTGATCAGCAAAATCACGGGTTACAGCCAAGGTTTCAATCATGCAATAGTTAATCAGCAAGGAGTGAAGTTTGGTCAAATAGTCTTTCTTGAAAAAGACTCGGTCTTGCTAGCCAAGGTATGAATCGTATTATTAGCCTCCATTGGAACATGAGAGGCATGACATTTTACACATTTCGAAATCAGAAAAATAATGTCTTCCTTAATGGGCTGGCAGGTAGTCACAGAAGAAGATTAACTACAAATACATTGGACCAGCTCCTTACAATTTGATTCAAGCAAGATGTTTGTAAATCCCTCTTCCATCGCAATTTGAAAGGCTGATCGAATGGCCAGGGCTTCTGCATGAAAAGCAGAAGAATAATTGAATCTTTGAGAATAAGCTTTAATCGGATTAGCCTCAAAATCACGAACAATAACTCGTCCTCAAAAACCACATCTGTATTAATTTTGTAGAATCCTCTAGGTGGGGGAATCCAAATCTGCTCCTGACCATTGGTGTTCTTGTCGCTTGCTAGGATACCTTTCGAGTGATCTTTTCTTTTCTTTTTTCTTTTTTTTTTTTGGTAGAAAACTTTCAAGTGACCTTGAGTAGAAGCAAACTCCCAAAAAGCGTATTCTGCTTTGTCAATAATTGAAACGGGGTTAATTTGGGTATGATGAAAAATAGATTCATTTCTATTCTTCCAAAGAAACCAAATAATAAAGGAGGCCATGGACCAAGCCAACTAAGCACTGTTTCTATTTTGATTGAATATATGATTCCAATGTGCAATCCATTGATGAAATTTAGGGTGAGGGAGATCAAGTATCTTGTGATTGAGAGAGGAACCAAACCACACAGCCTTAGCAAAAGGGCATAGCAGCAAAATATGGGCTTGGGTCCCCTGCAACCGTGCAGCCCATCTGGGCCATTGAGAGCACATCTACATGTGCAGCCAATGCAATCCAACGGCCCAGATGGGAGGCCGCAGGGGCTACATGGCTGCAGAGGATTCAAGCCCCTATGAACTCCACCTAAGCTCCACATCTCTTACAGCCACCATCGATAGGAATGCTTCTGTTAATCAAATCCTCACCAGAAGCCACGCCATGAATACAAGCTCTCCCTAAAAAATTCTTAATTTTTGGGAGAGTAATGGAAGACTAGATCCTTTTACGAATTTCGAGAGTTACCGAACTCGAAGAACTAATTTTGGAGGAGGATGCCAACTCATGGTTCTTATCTTCAAAATAATTTGAAATAAGATAATATGCTGATTTCACATAGAACTTACCAAATCTGTTGGCATACCATTTAAGTTTATCTTCTGAGTGGCATATTCTAATTGGAATTTTAAGAATCTCTTTAATTATTTCCTTATGTAAAATATCATCCAGAATATCAAGTTTTGATAATTTATTTGATTGATCAATCGTAAACCCGTAACATATCACAATTCATAGGCTTAAAAGTAGAAAGGTTTGAAGCTAGTAAGAAAGGAATCTAGATATCCTCCCAAATTCAAATATTGCTGCCAGTGCCCACTTGCCATATAAACCCTTTAGAGAGAAAAAAAATATATCCCTTCAATGATACTCTTACTCCATGCCCAAGATGAATTACTTCCCAATCTTGCCTGCAAAAAATCTTCCCAAGGAAAATATAAACTTTTGAAAAATAAAGCCCAAGGGGAAGAGGGAGAAGACCACAGAAGCCAGGCCAGTTTTGTAAGCATCACCAAATTTTGAAATAGAGGATCTATAAAGCCGACACCACCTCTTTCTTTTGATTTACAAAGTTTGCTCCAGGCCGACCAATGGACACCTTCTTCTTCCCATCATTCCAAAAAAAACCTGCAACATTTCTCCTAATGAAATTGTGATGAGAGATAGGGAGTTTAAAGTGCGAGTTGGCATAGTTTGATATTGGAAGAAGCACTGACTTAGTAAGAATCTCCTTACTTGCTTGTGAAAGCATAGAGCTTCCCCAATTTGAGACCTTCTTTAAGATTGATCTTGAATATCCTTAAAACACCTTTTCTTAGAAATGACAAACTTAGAAGGTAATCCCAAGTTTTTAATTGGTCCATCCCCATAAGGTATTTTCAAAATCCTTGAAAACCATCTTTCTATTTTTGTCTGAGTATTTGGGCTAAAAGTGATCATGGATTTCTTCAAGTTGATATTTTGCCCTGAAGCTTTACAATAAAGGTCCAGTCATTCTTTAAGATAATTGATTTCATTCAGATTTACTTTGGAAAACACGAGACAATCATCTGCAAATAAGAGATGAGTAATAGGAGTAAATTTGTTTCTAATTTTAATTCCCATCATGTCACCATCATCCATGGCCTTCTGAAGAATACAAGGTAGGGCTTGGGCACAGATAATGAAACGTGCTGGGGATAATGGATCCACCTGTCGAATTCCTCTACTTGGAATGAAGCTTCCCCTTTCTGCACCATTCACCACTAAAGTATAAAAAATAGAAGAGAGGCATTTCATAACCAAATTAACCAAAGATTGATTGAAGCCCAGTTTCAAAAGCAAGTCTTTAATGAAAGGCCATTCAACCCTATCACAAGCTTTTTGCATATATAATTTCAAGGCCAAAAACTGTTGTTTTCCTTTCTTTTTCCTTTTGATATAGTTAAAAGCCTCGTGTCCTATTACCATATTATCAAATATACTTCTATTGGGGATAAAAGCCGATTGGGTAGGAGATATGGCTTTATCCAAAATCAGCTTAATTCTGTTAGCCAAAATCTTGGATATAATTTTGAAACAAACTCCAATGAGGCTAATAGGTCTAAACTAGTCAATCGTCTCTGAATGACTAACTTTAGGAATGAGGCAAATATAAGTTTTATTTAACTCATCCAAGAAATCACCCCTTGAGAAGAAGTCTTGGACAAAGATGGTGATGTCTTTTTTAGTTAAATCCCAAAATTATAAAAGAATATTGATGGGAAACTGTCAAGACTAGGGCTCTTTAAAGGAGCCATGTCAAATAGGGCATTTTTTTATCTCAACCTCATTTGGGGATTTTATAAGAAGATCATTATCATCTGTCGTAACAGTCAAATCAACAAAGGAGAGGATTAAGGATAAAGCATTTTCGTCAATGGCTGAAGCTGTAAATAACTGGAAAAAAATGGTTTTGAATTACCTCATACACTTCGGCTTTAGAAGTTGTCCAGGATCCATCGGCCTTCTTGAGTTGGATAATTTTGTTATGATTTCTCCTCTAAATAGCATGAAAAAAAAAACCCTTATTCTTATCCCCACTTTTCAACCAGTCAATCTTGGATTTTTTAGCCAATAACAACCTCATACAACAATAAATCATCCAATTACTTTATCAGATCTTCTTCCTTATCTTGAGGAAAGGCCGAGCTTTGAATATTCTGTAAATCCAAAAGCTTCTTTTTTAATAGGTCAATCTAGTATTGCATATTTCCAACACATCCACATTCCATTTTTTGAAAGCTTTCCTGCTATTCATGAGTTTGGAGGAAAGAATATGGTCTGCCGAACTATTGCAATCTGAGTTCCATCCATTTTTAGCAACTCTTATAAATCAAAATGCCTAAGCATCATAGATTCAAACCTAAATGGCCTCCTACCAAGGCTAATACCTCATTTACTGTCTTAAACAACAGGATTGTAATAAGAGCCAATGGCAGGTTTTACCATAATGACAGCATCCCCAAACTTTTCCCTTCATTCGACATTATAAAAAGCCCTATCCAACTTGCATCTTATATTGTCATCCCTTTTTCGTTTGTTACTCCATGTGAAAGTAGGGCCTTTAGCATTGATCTCCAAAAGATAGTAGTTGTTGAGCATTTCACAAAATGAACTATAATCTGCATTGATGACATTATTTCCTCCAATCTTTACCTTCCATGAGAGAATTAAATTGAAATGCCCCATACATAACCATTTCCCAGATCTCAATGAGCTAATTTTCTCTAATTGATTCCAAACTAAGGATCTTCTTGATTTATTTTGGTTGTCATATATGGTGGTGAGGAAGAAGAAATCTAAACCACAAGGGCAAACAACCATATCAATCAATCTAGAATTTGAGAAAAATCTCAATATGATTATCCTCCTTCCAAAAGAGAGACAACCCCAGAATGTCCTTCAGGATCCACTCGAAAACAGTGCTCAAATATGAATTTCCTTTTTAAATCCTCCATCTTGCTTTGTTTGTTTTTAGTCTCCATATAAAAAAATGATACTTGGTTTTTCGGTACAGAGGAGATGATTCAAGGATCGAACTGTCTAGGAGCTCCCCATTCCTTGACAGTTCCAACTGATGATCTTCATTGTCTCCCTTGGGGCTGTTTCTTCCCCAACCTCCACGAGGTTTATCGTTAAAAAATGATCGACAATGGTTATTTTCAGTTCTTCCTAAGAAGAAATAGCAACTCTGGCTCTTTTGGCATTTGAAAGAGAAGAATTACGTGAAGGAGAAAGTCCCCTCAAGGATTCTAGATTGAGATTTTGGTGCCTTTGTTGAGAATGTTCATTCCGTATCTATTCATTTTGATTACTTGCTATACTTTCCCCTTCATTGTTGTGGGAATATTTATCGGCCTATATTGGAATCGATATATTCTGTTGGTGTGATTGAGTTTCGGCCCTTAAACTCTGATCATGAAGGTAGGGGAAGTCTAGTACTCCCCAGTAATCTGATCAGGTGAGCTTACATTGATCCTTGAAACTGTAGAAGAAGCTTGAGAACCGCCTTAGCAAAATCATGATTTTTTTAGCACATACTCGGCCATTTGGAAAGCCTACTCTAGATAGCCTTGAGATTTGTTTGATACATTGGGACTTGGTGGCTGTAAACACGTCCCTTCATTCATAATAGTTGGCTACCTTGAAGAAGAAGCCAAGTCTTGGTGTATCTGCAAAGCCGATTTAATGCTTGTTCTTGTATGGGATGTATCTAACCTGGACAATGAGTTGTTAGCATTTATGATTTGTCTCTTCAACTTTTCACCATTGGTTTGAGTCTCATGCGATTGGCTAGTTCCACCATATTGATTTGTTGGAATCGAAACTAGCTGCCGACTTATCATATCTCTAGGAAACTGAACCATTTCACAAGGTGTTCGGTTCCTCTCTGAAGTGGATAGTTTCTCCTTTGATCTAGATTCTCTGGTGGGATTTGCAGAGTTACTGGTGACCTTTCCATCGATGTCAATGTTTCGAGCTTCTTGAAACATCTTTGTTGAGAGAGTCATCCCTTTTAGGTTTTGATCATAAATTCGAATAATGAGCATGGGGCATTTCTTCATTGGATCACATCCATGATCCATGTAATGAAGTTGATCTGCTTCAAAACATGCGTGACCCTTTGTTTGATCATGACCTATTAAACCACAACAAAAGCAAAACACTAGCAATCTTTCATACATTATTTGGATCTTATGATCAGCTCCATTAGGTCTTCGAACTGTTATGCGTATTTTTAACGCTACTTCAATAGAAGCAGTTATTCTCCCTCTGAAATATTGTTATCTTTTGAACAAAAGCATTTCCTTTAAGAAGCATAATTTGTGATGGAATGCCTATACTTTTCATCAGTCAGATTGCAATATGGGCACTCAGAACTTCTTGTGGGAGATTGTGGACTTGAGCCCATATATCTATTTGGTTAAATTGCCAATCTTGCTTAGACTTCCATTGTTCAGGGATAATTAAATTACCCGCCACAAACCATGGTGATTTGTGCATTACATTGAAGAGATCTATTGCATGGTGAAAGTAGAGGAGAAAAACGTATTCCATGCATTTGGAAGAGCTTTAGTTATCGACTGTTGCCTGTATGGTTTATTGGCAATAATCCGTTCGACTAGTGCAGGAGAGTGATCTGCAGCCACATCCTTTGGAACCTCCTCTTCAATGATGAAGGGTTCTTCATACTCCTGAGCTTCGTAATCTTCCATCATTCCTTCATTTGTGAATCTCTGATCGGTGCAACGCTGTGAAGATTCTAGTTCTTTACTTTGATTCATTGCAGCAAGTAGATCAAAGTAGAGAAAAAGAGCACTCCCATGAAAGAAGGAGGAGAAGTCTAGTGCCATATTGGTTTGGCCTTGTGGTGCTGGTGTAACGTTGGTAGTGGTAGATATGTTTGTCCCTAATCCAGCTTGCAATTCCATTAGTACTTGATGTTGTTCTTACACTTGACAGGCCAGATTGGTCACAATTGTAGCCAAGTCCCCTGGAGAAGGTCCAGGTAAATTATTTTGTGTGGCCTGGACAGTTGCATCTTGATTTGCTCCAGTTTGATTTTCATTATTCGGTGTCTGCTCAGCTGGGTTCTCATTACCCGTGCCCAATCCAGGTGGTGGTGGGGTCATGTTGTGGCCTCTTCGATTACCTCTATGGCTTGCCATTTCAGTCTAATAGTACCTAAAGGATCAGTAGGGACACGACAACTATGTATGAGACAATTTACAAAATCCGACGATAATATACGGTATTAGTCCCACACATGCATGAAAATCCCAGTTAGAACTGAGCAACACAAACACATATAAGAACAAAATTTCCCAGTCGCCCTTGATCGATCGCGGGTCTGGGAGGCCTTGTCCCACCGGTCATCCCTCCAGACATGTTCGATGAGTTTGAAAAATTTTGTCCGATCTAGCCAATAGCCACGCTTGACATCAATCCAGACAAACTCTGAAATGCACCTGAGAGTGTTCGATCGCATGTCTGATCGCCTATCCTATCGTTTGTGAAAATCGAAAAGTTCGACCGGACAAGCAAAATTTCCTTTTTAAACCCACGAGTTGGGTCATTTTTCTCATCCCTTTCTTTTTGTTTTCCTTCAGTTGCGACTCTACTTGGCTCCGATGCATTCCTACTCTCACACTCCAATTCCGCACTATTCAGAATGGTGTGATGAACCACTAATTAACCAACGGTTCAACCAGGATCTCGAATAGGCTGTGTCCGTTTGCTTAAACCATACACATCCACAACAATAATCAGAGTAAATACACAATAGCGGAAGTCTTTATACTAATGAACTGAGAGTCTAACAATTATAAAATAATAAATTATCTAATTATTCTCCATTGACTAAGACATAAAATAAAATATTTAATCAATTACATCGTCTGTATAAATTGAATAAAATTCTAATCGAAAATACAAGAGTTACATTCGCATGACGAATCATGCGACTTCACCATAACTTCAGCGTCCATCGCCGCCGCATGTCCATACATAGGAGCATTCATATAGTCTTCAACCGTGATACCTGCATCATCAACTAAAAGTATTCAACGTCAAAAGGGTGAGCACACATCACGGCTCAGTGAGCAAACAAAACAATGCAACAAACATATGCATGCATTCAATTCATATCTTTGGTCTAGTTCATAAGTTTGCAATGTGCTATAGAAAGGTTCGGTGGCTGCCTCACCTCTATACACAGGGTGTGTAAGCCCACCCAATGGATCAAACACCATTGTCATCCACATCCACCCCACCATGGAATAGAGATGGAGCTAAAGTGCTTAGGACCACACCGCATCACACTTCCCTTGATGTTCTACCCATACCAACACGTAAGCCCCTGTTGGCAAGGGCTTGCAAACTGGGCTCGCAACTAACCAATCCTAATGTCAAACAGTGTATCCAAGGCATCACCCTAGCATCCCTCAATACATCCATAGAGATAGAGCTAAGGCCCCCCGGCAGAGTCAGAGACTACACGGTTCGAGACCACCTCCCCTGATGCCCTACGACGTAATAGTTCTGCTAAGGTAATGGCGATACAATGATGTTAGTAGACAAGACTTGAGTAGAGATAGAGCTAAAGTGCTTAGGACCACACCGCATCACACTTCCCCTGATGCCCTACTCGCATCAAGTACACTAACCACACACATACAATCACATGTCTATTCCTAGCATCATCATCAACATCATATTATAAATAAACGAAAATTAAATATGCATGAACAATAATAATAGAAATATTGGATGACATGTAATATGCACATTACAATCATACAAGCATAGAATCATTCATGGTATTGGACTCAATAAATGAAAACAGTTTATTATTAGCCAATTAGTTTAGGTCTTGTTCCCTCACCTTTGATTGAGTGTAGATCCCCATTCAAGCTTTATGAATCACCTTTAAATCACTAGAAAGGCCTAACAAGTCGATAGATTTTAATTATAATTAATTCTAACAAATTTAGACTAGCTGAAATTGTAGGGTTGCAAGTAGGGCAGCACCTAGGGTCGGTTACCAATCGACCCTAGGGTGTAGGGTTGGACGTGGGGTCGGTTACCAATCGACCCTACGTGCGACCACACCCTCCCTGGGACTTTTCGAGGGCAAGTGATCGATCATGTGGTCTCGTAGGTCCATTCTAAGATTGTTCTATGGCTCATAACTATGATTTTTACACACTTTTCATTGCCTATGATGATTACTTTCATGGATTCCTTTCGAACTCATCCATGGATGGATGATTTGGGTTTCTTAATCCTAACTTCTTCATAATCCATTCTAGGTTCTTAATTTATGAAGGGACTTAGATTCATACCTGAAGTTGGCTGAGATTCAGAGGTTTCTCTGAACTTCCTCCTCTTCCTTAGTCTTTTCTTCAATTTTCATTCTCTTCTTCTTTTTCTTCTCTTTCTCTTTTCTCACTTTCAATTAGGATTCTAAAAGGAGTGAAAGAGGCTAAGGGACGTTCTATTTATAGAGAAAAACCCTCCAAAAAAAGTCCCATTGAGTTTAGGAAAGAACCCCTTTGAATTAGGAAAGTTTTCTAATTTACGGTTTCTGTCTGTCATCGTAGGGTCAGACGTAGGGTCGCAGGATCCGTCGACCTTATGTTTTTCTAGTCATGTGACCCTACGACTAGAAAATCATAGGTTGGACTTCTGTTGAGGTGGGGTCGACCCTACCTGTTTAGGCATGCGACCCTACCCTCACATTTACTATTTTTGGGACAGACTCATACCTGGTCTTGTGATTTCCTTCACGCACTTGGTCCACTTGGCTCGACCATGATAGGTAGACCTGATACAAGGTGGTAAGACCGGTTAATTCGATACGGGTCTTACACCTACGGTCCCTCCGGACATGGAACAACAATTCCCCTTCGGTCAAAGTTTTCGTTATTGTCCCAAAGGTAAGTTTCTTCTTCCTCTTGGAAATTTTCTAGGGTTTTCATACCTATTCTACCATTTTTCTTCGATTAGAACAATTCTAACCATAGAAACTTTATTTCTCGTTTTAGAACTGTTGTTGGGACCTCAACGAGCAAAACCCCTAAATCGATTTGGGGTTTTATCGGTTGCTTCTTCGTACCCCCAAAAGGATTGGGTTTTTGCCCTAGGTTTTGGGGAAAACCCAAAATTTTAGAATTTTCAAAAATTCTTTCAATTCCTTAATTAATTGGTGGTTTGTTTGGCATGTATGTTTGTTTCCCAACTGATGTAAGTCATCTTGTTTAGGAAAAAAAAAAACACAAACCCTCAAACCCAAGAAAGGGGGAGAGGGGGGGGAGGAGGGGGGGGGGGAGGGGGGGGGCGGGGGGTTTGGGCGTTTACCAGTTCAAGGCTTTTGCCCCATTTTACGTCGTTATGCTACCAAATTTTTTGAAAATTCTACTCACCTATGATTTGTTTTGGTTGATTCCTGCAGGTTTAATCATGTTTAGACATCGAGCGGCTGCTAAGAATGTTGGACCTTCTGGCTCTCAAGGTCCACCCCCTTCCACTTGACTATACGATGGGCGCCGGTTCCGTTTGGCAAAGACACAGGCTCAGTAACCTTGGTTCTAGGATAAGAGCGTGGAGGTGGGACGGTTTGTGAACCTGCAACAGTTGAATAGGTTTGACGTGGAGGCAACATTTAGTGCTTTGGGTTGGCTGCCAGTGACTCAGTATGAGGCAACCACCCGTCCAGACTTGGTATGACAGTTCTACTGTAATTTGGAGTTGGTGGGCAACCCCAACAATTTTGATAGAGGCAGAGAGCTCCGTATTATCAGTAAGGTGAAAGGTGTGGACATCTCCTTTAACACCCAGGAGTTAGCAGATCTGTTGGGCATCTCCAATGCCAGTAAGCTTGTTTACTGTGTGCCTAAAGAGCGCAAGTATCTAGCAAAGCACCTTCGCCAAATCATATGGAGCCAGATCCTCCAGCCAGGTTATTTGGAGATGAAGGCAGTCAACTTGCGACCCCTTCCTTGTATCTACTATCCAATCATATAGCATAACATACTCCCCCAGAGCGGTCACTACAACGAGGTCTCATAGCTGGCCCAGTACCTGACCTACTACGAGGACACAAGGCACGAGGTATGTCTTTCATATCTCATTATCAGGACCATGCATCATGCAATGACGCCCAGGTTGAAGGCAACTTGCCCTATGAACGGCTTATTACTACTCTCCTGGATAGTCTTAGTATGGACATGGAAGGAGAGTAGATGTATGAGGAGACGGTGATGGCAAATCTAGACTGGGAGGCCATCTGCAAGATGGGCATGTACGACATCATCCTTATTGATAAGGAACTGGAGGCTCGTCAGCGGCCGTTGAGAGGGGCAGCAACACCTGTCGAGGGTATGGGGGCAAACATGCATATGGATGTGGACGATATTCTAGCCCCTATAACCTAGCCCATTCCTACGGCTAGACCTTCTTAGTCGGTTAGTGACCAGATTCTATCCCATCTCCTTGCCATTCTGGAGGACCAGCGGACCCTACTTGACGCTCAGCAGGCAACAGACAGACAAGTGGCGGATCTCGCTAAGAGTCTCAGAGTGGCCCAAGAGCAGGTGCATTCGCTTCGCATTGCTTATAAGCAGGATTATGATCGTGATGGGCCGATACCTACACCACCTCCCCCACCAGCCCAGTAATGGATCTACTTTTATTTTTGTTTTGTTATTATTTAGGATCACTGTCTGACTTGTAGACCGTACCCTGTTATTATGTACGAACTTGTTTGGTTTTCTTATATATATAGTTCTTTTCCTTCTATACTTGTGCGTTATGATATTGTTAGTTTTTGTCTCAACCAACATACGTGCTTATATAATGTGTTTGTAGTAATGTTTTTTAGCTTTAACTTATCTCAGTTCATTGACACAGCTCAATGTATATTGGTTTGATAGGTAGAGCCTTTGAGCTCTGATATCAAGTTGTCACACTCCAATTCTGGTCGAATCAGAAGCGTGAATGAACCATTAACAAACCACAGCTCAAGCTAGGATCACAAAGAACCATGCCAACATTCAAACCATACATTCAACCATAATTAAAATATATAATAATCAGCGAAACTCTTTATTAATGAACTGAGAATCTAAAGTGATAAATAATAAATAATCTAATTATCCAAATGTTAACAAAAACATAAAATAATAATAATAATCCATTACATGTCTTATAAATCCAATCAGAAAGAAAACCCCTACAGATAGACACAGTAATGGCACTCGCATGATGAGTCATACTTGTTCTCCACTGACTGCATGTCCAAAGTTGCTACTCTTTCAAACGTAGGTGTATTGACATAGTCGTCCACGGTATGACCTGCATTATCAATTAAAAGGATACGACAACGTGGGGTGAGTTCACAACTTAGCTCAGTGAGAAACAAAAACATGCAACAAGCAATATGCATGAATTAATATTTTATCTTTTTGGTCTGGTAAAGTTTGTAATGTGCTATGGTAAAATTAGGCTTCGTATCGCACAACTAATCCTAACTTCCATACACGAGAGTGTGAGTACACCCAATGGAAAGGTTACAACCAACTAGGATTGCAAACTAGGATCGCACACCGCCAGCACCCCCCTGATACTCTACCCTATACCAGTACGTACACCCCTACTGGCGGGGGCTTACAAACTAGGATCTGTTACTAACTAATCCTACATGTCATCAATGGTATCCATGGCCCTATCCCAACATCACTTCCTACGAAATAGAGATAAAGCTAGAGCCCAAACGGATCACACACCACCAGCACCTCCCCTGATACCGTGCCTTGTAACAAGTACGCTAAGGTAGACGATGATACAACGGTGTCAGTGTGTTAAATGGTCCAAGGCTCCAAACTTTTTCCACCCATCACACCAACCATATACAAACACATGCCAATCCTCAATCACATCATACAAGAATAAATAATATGCATGGACAATAATAACAAATATTGGATGACATGTCATATGCACAAACAAAGCATATCAACAACAAGCAAAGTAGTTTATTATTAATCAATGAGTTTGGGGCCATGTCCCTCACTTGCTGAGTGATGTTTAACACTCTCTGAGTTGTCGAGTCTAGCTAGGCTTGTTTATGAATCCTAGACAAACAATAGGATAAATTTAAATTTGATTCTAGCAGTTTAGTGTTCTTCGGATTGATTGCTCGGATTGGCAGAAGTCACTCTGGACATTGTCAGATCGCATGTCTGGTCTAGCAATAGTCACGCTGGACATCAATTCGGATAAACTCTTAGTGTAAGACCCGTACGCCACGAATCTAGTTTAACCTTATGTTCTCGTGTCGTGACCGGTCTTCCCATCATAATTGACTCAAGTGAACCAATTGTATGAAGAAATCATAAGATGAGGTAAGCAATAAGTCCAATTTAGTTGGTATGGTTGACTGTTTAAGTTTGTGTGGAAGCAACCAATCAAAAACTAAAAATTAGTAAATTTTGGGCCAATGGTGGCAGTTTGAGGGCTACGGTCGTACCTATGGTCGAACGTAGTGAGACCGTATGACCTATGGTCGCATGTTTTGGTGGTATGTTCGACGGTTTATGTGACCATATGGTCGACTGTACGAACCCAGAACAGACTCCGTGTTTAGGAAACTTTCCTAATTTGAGGAGGACTCTTTCCTAATTAAAGTGAGACTCTATATGGAGGTTTTTTCTCTATATAAGGGACGTTCCTTAGCCTCTCTCACTCTTTTAGAACCCATATTGAAACTCTAAACCTAAGAGAGAAAGAGATAGAGGAAGAGAAGGAGAAGAAGATTTAGAGAACAAGGTTGAGAGGACGGTTTTGCAGAGAAGAGTTCTATCTCTCTACAATAAGCTTAAGGTATAGACTTAACTCTGTGGGATAGATCAGATAGGATAGGTTTCGTTTCATCAAGTTGATGTGTTGAATCTAATGTAATGATTTCGATTATGGAATTTCTAAGCAAAACCACGAGAGAATAGGTTAGGGATAATTGATAAGGATAAACTATGATCAAAGGCCATAGAATGATTTTAGGATGAATCCCATTGATGATCCACGAGGAGAAACTCATATGAGAAGTAAAAATTAACTTGACTACGTATGGTTGCAGCTATGGTCGACCATAGGATGAGAAAAGAGTCGACCACAGCTATTCTAAAAGAATTCAGGAAACATACAGTCGCAGGTACCATAGGGTATCAACTGTATGTCCTACGGTGGCATATATTGCGACCATTGGATCGACCATAGCATCGACCGTAGGAAAACATGAAGCATATTTTAAGACCAAGCAAGGTTTTTGACTACTGTAACTTGGTAAACTTGAACCCTAACTTACATACATTAATTGTTTAGGTTTCTAATAGATTCAAAGTGACTTCCAAAGCTTGGGAGAGGAATAAGGAGAGGAAAAAACATCGATCAAAGGTGAGGGGACAATACCTAAACTAATTGGATAATAACAAACTGTTTCTTTTATTGAGTCCAATGCCATGATTGATTCTATACTTGTATACTTGTAATGTGCATCTCACATGTCATCCAATATTCCTGCTATTACTGCTCATCCATGTTTATTTCTATTTATTTATAACATGATGATGATGATGATGCTATGAATAGGCATGTGATTATATGTGTGTGGTTGATGTATTGGATGCGAGTAGAGCATCAGGGGGAGGACGTGACATGGTGGTCTTTGACCTTGTCACCAAACTCTAGCTCTATCTCTACTCAAGTCTTACCCACTAACATTGTTGTATCGCCATTACCTTAGCAGAACTATTACGTCGTAGGGCATCAAGGGAGGTGGTCTTGGACCGTGTGGTCTCTGACTTTGCCCAGGGGCCTTAGCTCTATCTCTATGGACGTATTGAGGGATGCTAGGGTGAGGCTTTGGATATACTATTTGACATTAGGATTGGTTAGTTACGAGCCTAGTTTGCAAGCCCTCGTCAATAGGGGCTTACGTGTTGGTATGGGTAGGGCATCAGGGGAAGTGTTGGCGGTGTTTAATCCAAACTCTTTAGCTCTATATCTATTCCATGGTGGGTGCATGTGGGACGACAATGGTGTTTGATCCATTGGACAGATTCATACACTCGTGTATAGAGGTATGGGTGTCACACCCCAATTCTGATTCAACCAGAATGGTGTGAGTGAACCGTCATTAAACCAACGGTTCACACCAGGATCTCGAATAGGCCGTGTCCACTCATACAAACCATTACACATAACCACAATCAGAATATAAATATACAGCGGAAGACTTTAAATAGAATGAACTGAGTATCTATTGATAATTTAAATAAATATCCAATTATCCGAATTCAACACATAAAATAAATATCTTTTACATCCCTTTAATATCAAATGAAAATAACTGAAACAAATAAACAAAAACCCGATCACAGGTACACGCAGAAAGGGCACTCGCATGAAGCGTCATGCTCGTCCTCTCCTGCCTGTACACTCAAAGCAGCAACGTCACCATACGCCGGAGCGTTCACATAGTCGTCAACAGTGTAACCTGCATCAACATCTAAAACAATGTGTACACAAAGGGTGAGCTCACAACTTAGCTCAGTAAGACAATCAGACAGTTTCACAATATTATGCATGAGTAACAATCATTTTATGCTGTGGTCTTGTTTTAAGTTTGCAATGTGCTATAGAAAGGTTTGGTGGCCCCCGCACCTCTATACACGAGTGTGTGGCACCTCATGGATCACACCCCCATTGGCCCACATGCACCCATCATGGAATAGAGATAGAGTTAAGATACCCCCGTACCTCCCCTGATACTCTACCCATACTAGTACCTAAGCCCCTACTGGCCAGGGCTCGCAACTAACCAATCCTATATGTCATCAATGTACGCTCTATCCCAGCACAGCCGTCTACGGCATAGAGATAGAGCAAAGGCATTCCCACACCTCCCCTGATGCCCTATCCGCAACTAACCCACTAGGATAGAAACAATATGCAGATAGACCCTATCCCAACATAACTCCCTACGGCATAGAGATAGAGCTAAAACATTGTGGACAAGCCAGCGTCGACTCGGAGACCACAGTGCCACATAACCATGGCCAGGCCAACATCAATGTCGGAGACCACCGTACCATGACCTTCCCCTGATGCCCCACCCGTACCAAGCATGTTAAGACAGAATACTACAAAAGGTGCTAGTGTGAGGAGCGATCCCAGGCCCATGCCCCACTCCACACACAAACGAAAACAATCACATGCTTAACAATCACATCCTAACAATGCATGAACAATAATAATAACTGAAAGTAAAGGATGGCATGTGAATATGCACAAACATCACATCATACATAATTAATGATTAACAATGATTTACTGTCCATTAAATTATTAGGTTTAGGTCAAATCCCCTTACCTGACGCTCGTTTGTTAGCTTGCTCCACGTCGCAAGATCCAAACGGGAAGTCACAAAGTCCTACAATATTATTAGGGTTTCATTAGAATATTTTTCTTAGGGTTTCATGTTGGTCGGAAACCAACAAAGTTACAAAATACCCTCACAGAGCTGACCGGTGGCATGTACCGGTCGCAGTTCTGTGGGGAAGACTGGTGACCGGTATGGTCAGCCGGTCCCCACAGACCAGCCTCCCGAGGGATACCGGTGGCAACATACCGGTCGCACTATGTGCAACCGGTATAGTCGACCGGTATGTCTCCGGAAGACCATACATGGGTTTTCGACTGCCGTCAATCATCCTCCATGGATTTCCAAGGTTTCTTCTATCTATTCTAAGTCTAATCACTGAGTTAGAGTTATCCCCAACTCATTCAAGTCTCGTTTCGATGAATATCATCTCGAAACTCGAATCTAGGGTTTGACGGCAACTTAGGGTTTATTGGCCAAAATAGGGTTTTAGATCAATACCTACTTTGCATGGTATTGATCCACCCACACAACTAACTTAGGGTCACAGGGTAAGAAGATTGATTCAAACACTTACCGTTGACTGGCGTAGAGTGAGCTTCGTCGAACGGCAATGGCGGCACTTCTTCTTCTTCCTAGCTCCTTCTCCTTTCCAACCTCTTTCTCTTCTCTAGGGTTTGCTAGAGACAATGGAAAGGATTTGAGGAGGTTTAAGGGTGTATTTATAGGCTAGAATTAGGGTTTAGTAACCCTATTAAGATTAGGAAAGTCTTAGATTCAAAATCAGAAAAGTGGGACCCTCAGAAGTCAATTTCTGGATTTCCACACTTAGCTGCGCAGACCTGACCGGTCGACCGGTACCAAGACCGGTACCATCGACCGGTCAACATAAAATTATGTTGATTCGATCGTCTTTGGTCCATACCTGTTTGTCATCCGTTCGTTCCGTTTGGCCCGGTGATGATCGAAAGACTTGTCACGACATCAAAACCAAGGTTTAGACCAGGTTTACGGAGTACGGGTCTTACAGCGGGGGCCACCAAACCTTTCTATAGCACATTGCAAACTTAAAAACCAGACCAAAGATATGAATTGAATGCATGCATATGTTTGTTGCATTGTTTTGTTTTCTCACTGAGCTCAAGTTGGAGAGCTGACCCTCTCGCGCGTAATTCTTTTTAGTTTCTAATGTTGCAGGTGTTACGGTTGAAGATTATATGAATACGCCAACGTGTGGACATGCAACGACTATGGATGTGCAAGCTGTGGAGGACGAATATGGCTCGTTAAGCTAGTGTTTCAACTATGTTTATGCTTAGTGGTTAACTTTTGTATTGTGATACTTGTATTCAGTATTAATTATGTTTTTGTTACTTGAAGATTACTTGTTAAATATTTAATTATCACTGTAGACTCTCAGTTCATTATTAATAAGACTTTCGCTATTTACTTTATTATCTCTGATTCTTACTGTGGAGTATGTTTTGGTTTAACATGGTTGGCATAGTCTATACGAGATCTTGGTTTGAACCATTGGTTTATTGACGGTTCATCACACTATTTTGGTTAGTCCAGAATTAAGGTGTGACACTTAGATACTTCTCGAGAGTGTCTTGTCACTTGTACTGTAACACTTGGAATTCGTAAAGTCAGATCGGACAAGTTTCAGACCTCTGTGAGTTTTCCCGGGGCATGTCCGCTTTGACAGTAGTGCCATCGGACATCCTTCCAGACAACATCCCAGAATGTTTCAAAAGGTGTCCGAGTTAACTCTTTGGTTTGTCTCTCTCCAAAATAGATCCCTCGACTCATTCTAGGGCTCATCCTACACCGTTCTATGGTTTGTAACATGTTAAGGTTAGGTCTTCCATTGTAACCCTAGCTTATCACAATGTTCTTGTTAATGGATCTTTGTGAACCATCCAACAATACAATCTTTAACATATTGGGATCAGTCAACAATCGTTAATGGTTGTGATCCCAACCTCATGTTCATCCTAAGCTATCTACAATGATTAGGAACTTACCGTTGGTTTTGTGATGACGTAGATCGAAAACCGACGGTGAGTTCTTGCTTCAAGGACGATTCCCTCTTCATAGCCTGCTTCTTCTCCACAGCTCCTCTCTCAGATCTCTCTCTCCAACTCTAGGGTTTTAGAGGAGTCAATAAAGAGATTTAATTAAAGGAGAGGGCCTTTATATATAGAAGAGTGTCCTTATAAGACTCTAACTCTTGTATGGAAAGGAGTTCACCCAAACTAGGAAAGTTTCCTATTTTTGGATTTGATTATGGGTTTGTCCGGTCGTATGTCCAGTTGCATAACCCGCAAGATCGGACAACTCAACCAGTCTGATCGGACAAGGTATAAGCTGACAATATTTTAAGCTGTCTGGATGCACTGTCCAGTGGCAGAAAAGTGAGATCGGACAATAAGACCGGACAAGGTAAAACAACTCAAAATATTTACCTTGTTGTTACCTTAATGCGTAGCTACGTAATCCGACCATCTCGTCCGACCCGATTATGATGGGAAGACCTGTCACGACACGATAACCCATGTTAGGCTAGGTTCGTGGAACTCTAAAGTTAAAACCTTCTTCCAGCAAGCACTTATGGAGATTGTATGGAATTCGTTGTTTTGTCTTTGGATTTAGGTTTGTGATATCACTAATCTTGAGGTATATGCACTGAGCAACAAAGGTAACATAGGTTGGATAGCCAAGCTCGATCCTAAGTAAGGGTCAGTCAGGGCCAACCCGGCTTGACCCAATCAGGGTCAATTAGGACGGGCTTAGGTTAGGCTGAGCCCTACAGGGTAGAGCTTGGGTTGAGATTGTTAGGCCTTGAGTTAGGGTCAGGGTGGGTTTGGGTTAAGCCAAAGGGTCTCAAGGTTGGGTTAGGGTTTTAAAATAACCGGCCCAACCTAGTTCTGTTGCAGTTCTACCTAAACTGATATCCAAGAAGCATACTTGAGAACCTGAGGAGGTCGCCGCTAAAAGCCCGCCTAAAGATGGTAGATGGAGAATGGAGATGAAGCAGTTGCACCAAGAGAATGGAGAAGAAATATGAGAATGAAGAAAGAAGTACTTGTAGCAGGTTGTAGCTGGCCGCAGACATGGTTGAAAAGTAAACAGAGAAATGAGTTAAGTATCCAAAAAAAAATGAGGAGTAAATATTATTCAAATGGAACTAAAATTTCTTGAGTGAACGAACCTGAAATCGAGAAAGATTTTGTTTAGATTTGACCGTAGATCAGAGTGAAGTGGTCACCGAGACTCACATCTGCTCAATGCGCCAAATGCTGAATCGGTTGGAACTCAAACTAATGGATATGAAGTTGGAAATGTTTATGGTGATTTTGGTGTTGAAGGTGATGATCAAGGGTTTTCGAGAAGATTAGGGAAGTTATGGAGGTACGACTGATGAAGGACAACCAAACCGGGAAGAACAAAGCGAGGTATGCTTTTGCAACCAATGCACAAAGAGCTTTGACTGAATGAGGTACTATATTCTTTCCCACTTCCAGTTCAGAAAAAGATTCTTTCTAGTTTATGTTGTTGCCTTTGTGGAAATATGTTAATGATGTAAAACAAATGGATTCGGCTGGTTTCTCGCCAATGATGCTAGGAAGGAAGACATGTGGCGGCTCTGAAATCCAAAGGTTATTCTTCAGTGGAGTATAAAAAGTTGGGAAGAGAATAACTTTTCTAGTTTATTGTTGCTTACACTTTCCATTTTATTTGAAATACATGTGAATATAGAGTCCTACCATGTGTACGATGTCCTCTGATATTTCTAAAGCTAAAGACATCTTATTAAATATCTCTTCCTAATTTTCTGGTTGCAGAAGCACTGGTCGATTTGGGCAAGGAGGCAATTGATAAAGAAGTGGTATAAAATGAAATATAGTAGAAATGAGATTAACAACCTAAGCTGCAAACACCCGCTTGGATGGCTGTCATAACAACAAGAGACAGATTTGAGAAACTAAACATCAATGAATCGAAATACGATTCGATTCGAACCTGACTGGTTGTGGAAGACTGTGATCGAGGGATTATGATCAAAGTTTGGAGCGTAGAGAAAATCAACCTTCAGAAACAGGTATGTCTTTATGATTCATAGATTATGACTTCTCCATTGTGTTCTATGGTACTTGTATGGATTGTGATGGATTTGATTGAAACCCTATTCACATAAATGTCTAACAACTTTGATACCACTGTAAGAATTTTCTACTAGCCAAGAACACAAGAAGTTAAATAAAATAATGTAAACCACTTACCCGGATCCATTGCTTTTGAGAGAGTAGTCCACGAGTTTCCACGCGATATCAGCCTTGTTTACTCCCCTTTCTGATATATGTTCAACCAACATCTATCAATGGTTTTTCGAAGGAGGTTAATTTGGTCCTTTTTTTAAGGAACTGAACATCAATGAATCAAAATATGATTTTATTCGAATCTGACTGGCTTTGATACCACTAATCTGACCGGGAGCTCGGCCCAATCAGGGTTTATGAAAACAACCAACATAATGTCTAGCTGTAATGGCAAGTAACACTCTTTCCCCTGAAAAGGAGGTTGGTTAGCAAGCAGGATTAGAGGGGTTATGGTGCAAATCGTTTTGAAATGGGATCAAGCTTAACTATGTAGGCAAATAACACTCTTTCGTCGGAGAAGGAGGTTGGTCTACAAGAGGGAGAAGAGGGGTTATGGTTGAAATCGTTTTGAAATGGGATCAAGCATAACAATGCGATAAAATTAAAGAGATGAGAAATGAAATTTTTTTACTTTGAAAGGAAACTTTCACAATAATTACAGCAAGTAGCACATGTATGAAACTAATTCCAAATAATTCTATATTTATTTATTAACTTACACTTCACTTTTCATCCAAGTCCTTGCATTTAAAAAGTAAAATAAATTTTACATCTAATAATTATCATTATTAATTATGGTTATAAATTTAAATAGTTTATACAATCGTGGTGGGTTATACCCATAGTTAGTAAAGTAAGGTTTTGTATGGAAATTATACGTCTCGAATTTTTTGACGTATTTTTACGAACTATCACATTGACTTTCAAAAAATCGTATTTTTTATATTGAAACGTATTAAATACGTTTTAAACATGTATTCTGTATAAAACATGAAAAAAAAAAAAATCCCCCACCCCCTCTATTTCACTTACCATCCATTTGTTTTTTATTTTAGAAAACTTATTTCTACTTTATCGTTTATTGACTTATTATCCGAAGAAGTTCCACTAGAACTCCTTGGATCATCTTTGAATGGCTACTCCAATCAGTGTATCCAACATACAGGAAATTGGAGGTAACATTCTACCGATGTCAGGTAATGGAGGTAGCATTCAGCCCAATCAATTTCGATCACGTAAGGGCTCAAAAGGAATATTAAGTAGAAAAAAAGGGAAAGGAGAAAAGAAATTCTGATTCTATATTAATTCTATGTAGGAATGAAGAATGGAAATATAACTTTTCCTATTGTTCTTGTTCCCATAGCAAGTACTTTTATTTTCAAATCAGATAAATCAAATAACTTGATCTATGATTCATTGGAACAAAAAAATAAAAAGGACCCGACATGATATTGAGAAGGCTAGGCTGAGGGAATAAAAGGAAAAGAGGACATGAAATCAAAAATGTATTCTTTATTTTTTATTCTTTATTTTTTTTTACTGAAGATATTTCTTTCGAGCCCTCACAGTATTGAAATTGATTGGGCTGAAGGAACCACTCCATGACTTGACTAGCTCTGATACCATTGAGAAGTTGAATATGATTACTTTGGTTATTTACAAGTAAGGACAGAACTTCTATTATTTACTCAAATATCCTTTACATAAGTTATTTCTATTTTACCCGTCTTTTTTGAAATTCTAGAAAATTCATGTCTTACAAATTAAATTATTATTTGACCCTACATTCTATTTGTCCTAATCAAAAGGTCTCAAACTAGTCTAAAAATTACAGAATTGTATTGTTCACTTTATTTGAGATTTTTTACATGGGGTGGGCCCCTAATTACTATTAGGCTTTCAAATCTTAGGTTGCACGAATATGGTATTAGAGCCTATTCTAACCTTGTAGGATTATCTCACACTCTAAGCTTCACAGGCTATATAAGGAATTACATGAAAACTAACAGTGGGATGAAGCTAAACTAAATAATGTCATGAAAGAAAAAAAAGAACTTTAAGATATGAGATTTACTGTTTACGTATTATCATCCATTGTAGAAGTATCAAATTTCAATGCAAGCTTGAAAAATGGTTTAGGCGAACAATCATTACAATTCATTGCTGAAAGAATTGACATTAATAAACTTTTGGTCACTAAAGTAAGAAAAGTGGAGCATTTATGGTGTGGCTATGGGTATCAAATCATGGGAAATTGATCAAATTTTCAAGAATAATTTCGATACAGATCCAACAATCAGATTATCTGATGTTACTCTTCAAAACCTTTTTGCAGCATAGACATGGGTTTAAAGAATCCATCTATACATACTAGTGAACAATTGAACGAACATTAAATAAAAAACTGTAAGTTATGAAATTTACCATTTGCATATTCTCTCTGATTGCAAGTGTATCAGATTCCATTAGGAATTGCAAGAATAGTGTAGACAAATGTTATTTTTGTGACTCATTAAACTAACTTTTAGGTCTTCCATAAATTTAAACAATATACAATTGCAACATACATACTAGTAGCATCAAATGATCAAACTTTTTATAGTGGTTATCATAATAAAGAGATTATAGGTATATGACTTGATTGGCTCTGATACCATTCAATTCAAACCTGACTGGCTCTGATACCATTGAGAAGTTGAATATGACCACTTCTGTTGTTTACAAGTAAAGACAAAAATTCTATTATTTACTCAAATGTCCTTTACATAAGTTATTTCAATCTTACCTGTCTTTTTGAAATTTTAAAAAATTCTTGCCTTACAAATTAAATTATTGTTTAACCCTTCATTCTGTTTGGCCTAAGTAGAAGGTCCTATACTAGTCTAAAAATTATAAAATTATATTGTTCACTTTATTTGAGATTTTTCACATGGGGTGGACCCCTAGTTACTAGTTAGGTTTTCAAACCTTAAGTTGCACTAATTTGGTATTGGATCTTATTCTAACCTTGTAGGACTATCTCACATTCTAAGCTTCACAAGCTATATACAAGGAAGTACATGAAAACTAACTGTAGGATGAAGCTAAACTAGATAATGTCATGGACAAATTTTTTTTTAAGATATGAGATTTACTGTTTGCATATTTTCATCCATTATAAAAGTATCAGATTCCATTGCAAGTTTAAAGAATGGTTTAGGCGAACAATCATTGCAATTCATTGTTGGAAAGAATTGACATTAACAAACTTTTGGTCCTGAAAGTAAGAAAAATGGAGCATTTGTGGTGTGGCTATGGGTATCAAATCACGGAAAATTGATAGGATTTTCAAGAATGATACTAATACAGATCCAGCAATCAGATTATTTGATATTACTCTTTAAAATCATTTTGTGGCATATAAATGGGTTTAAAGAACCCATTTACACATACTATTAAACAATTAAATACACATTAAATAAAAAACTCTAAGTTATGAGATTTATCGTTTTTATTTTCTCTGTCATTGCAAGTGTATCAGATTCCGTTGCGAACTGCAAGAATGGTGTAGGTAAATGTTATTTTCGTGACTCATGAAATTAACTTTCAGGTCTTTCATAAATTTAGACCATATACAATTGCAACCTACGTATCAATAGCATCAAATGATCAAACTTTTTATAGTGGTTATCATAATAAAGAGATTATTGGTATATGACTTGATCGGGTCTGATGCCATTCAATTCAAACCTGACTGGCTCTGATACCATTGAGAAGTTGAATATAACCACTTCTGTTATTTACAAGTAAGGATAGAACTTCTATTATTTACTCAAATATCTTTTACGTAAGTTAATTCTATTTTACCTATCTTTTTTGAAATTCTAGAAAATTCTTGTCTTACAAATTAAATTATTGTTTGACCCTACATTTTGTTTGGCCTAAGCAAAAGATCCTAAATTAGTTTAAAAATTACAGAATTACGTTGTTCAATTTATTTGAGATTTTTCACATGGGGTGTGCCCTTAATTACTAATTAGGTTTTCAAACCTTAGGTTGCACCAATTTGCTATTGGAGCCTATTTTAACCTTGTAGGATTATCTCACACTCTAAGCTTCATAAGCTATACAAAGAATTATATGAAAACAAATTGTGGGAAGAAGCTAAAGTAGATAATGTCATGGAAGAAAAAAAAAACTTGAAGATATGAGATTTATCGTTTGTATATTCTCATCCATTGTAGAAGTATCAGATTCCATTGCAGCTACAAGAATAGTTTAGGCGAACAATCGTTGCAATTCATTGCTGGAAAGAATTAACATTAACAAACTTTTGGTCCCGAAAGTAAGAAAAGTGGACCATTTGTGGTGTGGCTATGAATATCAAATCACGAGATTGAGAGAGTTTTCAGGAATGATACCGATATAGATCCAGCAATCAGATTGTTTGATATTACTCTTTAAAACCTTTTTGTGGTATAGACATAGGTTTAAAGAATCCATCTACACATACTAGTGAACAATTGAACATACAATAAATAAAAAATTCTAAAGTTATGAGATTTACCGTTTGCATATTTTCTATGATTGCAAGTGTATCAGATTTCATTGTGAACTACAAAAATGGTGTAGGCAAATTGTATCAAATTCTCAGATGCCATATCTATAAAGAACTTCGAGGCAAAAAATTTAGCTACCTTGTGCGAGGTGACCTTTGCCACAGCCTTCACTTTGATCCACTTAGTAAAGAAGTCAATCGCCACCAGTATGAACTTGAGCTGTCTTTTTGTTTGTGGAAATGGTCCTAGTATATCCATACCCCATACTGCAAAGGGGATAGATGCTGGGATTGGTTGTAGAAGTGCTAGTGCTTGATGGGGCACATTTGCATGCTTCCGGCACTGCTCACAAGTTTTAGCATATCGTTCATAGTCCTTCAACATGTTCTGCCAATAATAACCTCGTCTGAGGATTTTGAAGCACAAGGCTTGACCACACTGATGTCCCCCGCATATCCCTTCATGTACTTCCGCCATTGCATATTCTACCTGAGAGAGTCGTAAACATCGAAGAAGTGGTGAAGATTTCTTGTACAATTCCTCTTCATAAATCACATAGGCATGTGACTTTGCTTGTTGTCAGTACCCCAGTTTTGCCATTATGTGAGTCTCAATTTTTGGTCATTTTTTTTATAAGTGAGTGTAGTCATTTAGGCAATTAGAAAAATGAATTGAAAAAAATGAAAAAAATAATAATAAAATGAGTAAAAAAAGTAATAATAAAAATAATAAAAAAATATAGGGAGGAGGGCTGCTCGGATTGGGATTAAGAGAGGAAGAGACACATAGAGAGAGAGAGAGAAGGGCAGCAGCCAAAGCCCAACACCTCCACCTTACCGTAGCCGCCATCACCACCTTGCCTCTCTTTCTATACCTTGCTGCCACATCAACCAATACTTATATGATTCCCACATCTAGCCTCCCATTTAGAGCAGCACCACCACTCCATCTCCCTACACCTACGGCCATGCAAATGCCTACAATCTCGAGCCCAACTCCAAGGTCGACACATCACCTTCTCTCCCATGCTCATTAAAACCCAACTCCTGCACTTTGAGTCTCCCACACACGCCACCTGCATCCAAATCTCATACCTCAAATACTCGATCTCCCATGCCCATTAACTCTAGCCGCCTTGCTGTCCATGAGTCGACACAAATTCCTTCTTTAATCCCAACAGACACAGCAGTCCAAAGTCTGTCCACACTCCACCTTACCTCCTCCAAAGCCCGCATCTCCCATGCTTCATAAACCTCCACCGCCTGTACACCTGCTCACGGATCATCTCCCTACACCTACGGCCCGTGCCACCCGCCTTATCTCTAACACTCAAACCCCCATCCCTCTTTAACTCCTCACCAACAGTCCACGCAACCTCAAAACGGACTGCACCCACTTGCCATATCTTGAAGCCAATCAACCACCCAAGAGGAGAGGAGAAGCCGACAAAAAGAAAAGAAAAAAGGGAGCAGGAGAAAGGAGGAAAGGAAAAAAAAATAGAAAAAAAAATCGGAGAAGAGAAGAAGTGAGAGAGAGATCAGTAAGAGAGAGGAGGCAGTAGAGAAGAAGAAGGAGGTTGAGGCCCAGATGGCGGCGACGAAGAAAAGGAAGGAGTTGCAGTAGCCTCCATCAGTGTCAATTCAGGTAGATTTCTTCTCCTTATCCTAATTTCCAACCATCTAATGTCGACTTCTGCTCTTAACATTGGTCTTGATCACGGTTAAAATGATTCTGCCACTCTCTCCCATGAAATTGATCCATTGGTTTTGATTGAATCATTTACCAAGAAATTGATCCATTGATTTTAATTTTATACCGTGAAATTGGTCCATTGATTTTGATTTAGTCATTTACCATGAAATTGATCCATTGATTTTTATTTAGTCATATACCATGAAATTGATCCATCAATTTTAATTTGGTCATGTATCATAAAATTGATCCATTGTTTTTAATTTGGTCATATATTATGAAAATTGATCCATTCATTTTCTTTTGATCATATACGGTAACATGGCATTTGATTTAGAATTTTGTGAGTGACTGAGCATGGCCTTTGATTCAGAATTTTAATGAGAACAAGATATGGTCCATTAATTATGAATTTTGGGGACATAAATTTAGCCTTTGATCTAGAATGTTTTTAATCTGGCCATCGGTCATGGATGTTTTAATGATGAAAATATGGCCATCGATCATGAATTTTGATGATCAAATCTGGACCATCGATCTTAGATACATTGATGCTTGATCTGATTGGTTTTTTTTTATCATAGGTGTCTTAGATGAATCTGGACCATTGGATCTTCATCATGGGTGCTTAAAATGAATTTGAACGTTGGATTGTCTTCATGAGTATTTTAGGTGAATCTGGACCATTGGATCTTCATCATGGGTGCTTAAAATGAATTTGAACCGTTGGATTGTCTTCATGAGTATTTTAGGTGAATCTGGACCATTGGATCTTCATCATGGATGCTTAAAATGAATTTGAACCGTTGGATTTGTTTTCCTAGTGTTGTAAATGAATCTAAACCGTTGGATGTTCACCATAAGTGTTTTAAATGCATCTGAACCATTGGATGTTCACCACGAATGTTTTAAATGAATTTGGCCTGACAGACGGCCTACCTAGGTATCCCGAATGTGGGATGTGAGTGAGATTTAGTGAAACCCCATGTGTGGGGAGCCGAGGCTTTGGCATTTCCTGAGTGTTGTCACGCGTATCCATAGCTCGTCAATCCATGGAAACTACGCTCGACCTGATTCTTGAGGGACAGAGGTCTTGAGAGATACGTAGGCTGCGGGGGAGTTTGGTCACTCCATGCTCGGTCAAATTGAGGTAAGTTCCATGTATTATGGGATTACCTCAACGAAGAGATTTTTCTGTGGAAAAGAATACCTCTACACTAAGATGGGTCCCACTATTGTGGGGACATCTCACCATCGATCGGATGTGCTCCATGATTATGGGAGCATCCATCGCTTGGGATGCGTTCCAATATTTTGGGAGCATCCCTCTTCTTGTACAGACCTGGTATGTACACACCCGTCCGAACTACGTTTGACCTGATTCCCGCAGCACAGGGACACGTAGGCAGTTTGGGATTTCCCCAGACCTCGGTCATATGTTGTATATCATTTTTTCTTTTCTTTAGATGTATGATTAGGTCATTCATTAAATTCTTTAATTCATTTTTGTGATTATTTTCATATTTAATTTTGTTTAATTTCAGCTTATGCCATGCGTAGTTAGTAAAGAATTAGATATCAAATTAGGATTTTCCCTTGTATCTTGTAGTTTAATTAGATAACCCCAAGCGTTGATAAACTGTAGGAAAGGATAGGATTTAGGGAGACCGATTCAACCGGGCGAGTTGGGTGTCTTACACCTTCCCAACTTGTAATTTTGCTCTTACCTGCCTCTGGTGAGACGAGATAGTCATTCCATTATGTGAGTCATTAGAGTCCCTCCAAAGAGGGACAACATTTATAGATTCTAAACCTTATCTAGGTGGCGACTCCAGTCTTCTTTCCCTCCACTGGCATGAGTGGATGGGATCTGAAGGTGAGAACTTTCTAGATCCCAGTTTGAGTGTAATGAGGGTAGACAACTTTAACTACATGTAACTTCAAATTTAAAAATGAGGATAACAAATTTTCAAATGATTTTCCTGGTCCTCACATTTGTATACGCTGAGCTTTTTTCGATCAACTGGCAGAACATTTTCCTTAAGATATGTCAAGATGGGATCCATTTAACACGGCTTAACCTCCATGGAGAAGACTTCTTTGGTAGGATCTGTACTTCTATTGGGCAAGAATTCCACATATACCAGTACTTCAAAGCTACTGAGATCAGTCTGTCCCAGCTTGGAGAGAGTGTCAACTTCGACATTCTCCTCTCGAGGTACATTGTATATCTCAAACTTTTCAAATGGGAGGATTAGTTGGTTTACCTCTGTGAGGTACTGTCATACCCCAATTTCGACTGAACCAAAAGTGTAAGTGAATCGCCACTAAGCCAACGGTTCACATTAGGATTTCAATAAGACCGTGTCCACTTACACAAACCATTGCACATAACTATAATCAGAATATAAATAAATATAACGGAAGTCTTAATATAAATGAACTGAGTACTTCTATTGATAATTAAAATAAATTATCCAATTATCTAAACACCAAAACGTAAATAAAATATCTTTACATTGTTTATAAAATCCAACTGAAATAAATAATTAAACCAACACATCCTAGAGGTACACGCAGTAAGGGCACTCGCATAAAGCGTCATGCTCGTCCTCTCCCGCAGTATGGACACTCGCGTGAAGCGTCATGCTCGTCCTCTCCTGCTTGCACTTTCAGAGCAGCAACCGTTCCATATGCAGGGGCAACAATGAAGTCCTCCACAGTATAACATGCATCAACATCTAAAAATAGTGTACGTAAAAGGGTGAGCTCACAACTTAGCTCAGTAAGAAAATCAGACAATGCAACAAGCAATATGCATGAGTAACATTCACATTTAGTCTGAAATACTTGTACAGTGCTATGGTAAGGTTTGGCGGCCACTGCACCTCCATGCACGAGAGTGTGAGCAAGTCCAATGGATCATACACCTCTGTCGCCTCACATCACTCACTCCGATATAGAGATAGAGCTAGAGTCTGATGGGCAGGCTGCACCTCCATCCCACATCCTCCCCCTGATACCCTCTATCTACCAATACCTACACCCATATTGGCTAGGGCTTGCAAATGGATTCATTACTAACCAATCTTATATGTCATCATAGCAGACCCTATCCCAGCACAACTCCCTATAGCATAGAGATAAGGCTCGAGTTTGGTGGCCAGGCCGGAGACCACAATGCCACGTCTTCCTCCTGATACCCTACCCACACCAAAAATGCTAAGATAGTAGCGATACGAAAAGGTGTCAATGTAAGGAATGATCCAAGACCCTAAGCCCTTCCCATTCCACACACCAACGAAACAATCACATGCCTAACACATAATCCTAGCATAGCGAGTATGCATGAACATATATAATAACTGAAAGTAAAGATGACATGTGAATATGCACAAATAACACTCTATAGAAACAATGTAATTATTAGCAACGTTTTACTGTTATTAGTTAATTAGGGTTTAGGTCTAATTTTCTTACCTGACGCTTGATTGCTAGCTTACTCTGCGTCATAGAGTCCAATCTCGCTATCACAAGGTCCTACACAACGTTAGGGTTGATTAAAATTAGTTCCACAAGGTTTACATTAGTCGAAAACCAATTGGGTAAAAAACCAACCCATTCTAGACATACCGGTCATATATACCGGTCACAGGTCACTGTACAATGGCGTGACAGGTATAGTCGACCGGGCAGCCTTGGCAGGCTACCCAAGAGGTACCAGTCACATATACTGGTGGCACCTAGTGCCACCGGTATGGTCGACTGGTATGCCTCTGGAAGACCACCAACTTGGTGTTCATCTTTCGTCAGTCACCCATATGGCTTATAGGGTTCCTCCTATGCATTCTAGGCCTAAGCAATGTAATAGGATTTGTTTTATCTTCCATTCAAGTCCTACGTTCTAATGAACCTTGGTCTAGAATTCGAATTTAGGGTTTATCAATCGAATTAGGGTTTAACTGTAAATTAGGGTTTTAGATCAATACCTAGCCTTGCATGATATTGATCAATCATCAACAACATTTAACCTAGAGAAAAGTACAGGTACTTACCATTGGTTTACGAAATATGGTGTTCTTCGTCCAACAGAATCTCCTTTTCTACCTATCTCAGCTCCCTTCTCCTTTTCAAATCTCCTCCTCCTCTCTAGGGTTTGTGAGAATCAATCAAAGAGGTTTAAGGAGGTTTAGGAGCCCTTAAATAGACTAGGTTAGCCTTTAGGGAGGTTTTTCACATTAAGAAAGTCTCTAGGATTGAGATTTGGCAAGCAGGACCCACAGAGATCTGTTTTCGGATCTGACTAGTCTGCCCATGCAGACATACCGGTCGACTGGTATATAGACCGGTATCATGAAACCGATATGAAAGTTATCAACCTATTTATCTATTTTTTTTACCTAATTATCATCCGCTCATCCCATCGGGTCCAGTTATGATTGGAAGACCTGTTATGACATGAAATAGAGGTTTAGATCTGGTTCATGGAGTGCGGGTGTTACAGGTGCTTTGCTAGGTGCTCTTGTCATGCCTCATATATCCCCAATACTTGTCGAATTACTAGCTGTGATTCACCGTATATGATCAATCATTTGACCATTAACTTCCTTGCCAGCTTTAACCCTTCTATTAGAGCTTCATATTCAGCAGTGTTATTGGTCGTGGAGAACCCAAAAAGGATAGATGTGAGCACTTTGAATCCTTCGGGGCTAACCAGAACAAGCCCTGTCCGGCTTCCTCCTTATTCGATAACCTGTCCACATACATCAGGAAGGCTGTTCGGGGGTAATGACGATCTTAGTCCACGCCACTTCTATGGCTCGCTCGGGTTTGATCCTTTTTCTTTACCATTCGGGTGAATACTTTCTAATAGAAAGTCCGCCGATGCTTGTGCTTTGATGGCTATCCTTGGTTGGAATTTCAATTCAAACTCCCCGAATTTGACTGCCCAGTTGACCATTCAACCTGAAACATCAGCTCGAGCTAGAAACTTCCTCAATGATCAATCCGTCAAGACAGTGACTAAATGTGACGGGAAATAGGGATGAAACTTTCTGGCCGCCGTGACCAGGCTAAGGTTAACTTTTCAATAGACTGGTATCTGCTTTCTGCATCTAGAAGGACCTTGCTTATATAATAGATAGGGTACTGCGCCTTTTCCACCTCTTTGATGAGCACCGCACTAATAACTTTGGGAGACACAGTTCAGTATAGAAGGAGGTCATCACCTGTTTTGGGCTTTACTAGAAGGGGTGAGGTGGACAAGTACTCCTTCAGGTCATAAATGACTTCTCACACTTTGGTGTCATTATAAAGCTTTGGACCCTTTGAGAGTCTGGAAAAAAGGCAGACATTAGTCTGGAAAAAGGGCAGACTTCTGTCTGCTGACTCTGACATGAACCTTCCTAAGGTAGCAATTCGACCGGTCAACTTTTGTAATTGCTAGGGATTTATGGGGGACTTCATGTTTTGAATAGCTTCGATCTTGGTCGAGTTGGCTTCGATCCCTCTTTGTAAGACCATGAATCCCAGGAATTTCCCATAATGAACCCCGAACACACACTTCATAAGGTTGAGTTACATAGAATTTTTTTTGACAAAGACTTCAGCAAGGTCATCTAGGCGAGTTTGAGATTTAGAACTTTTAACCAAGAAATCCTCAACATACACTTCCATGTTTCTGCCTATTTATTTTTCAAAGACTTTGTTGACCAATCTTTGGTAGGTTGCACCGGCATTTTTTTAGGCCATGACCGTATAGCAGTATAATCTTTGGTTGGTAACGAAGGTCGTGCTTCATTTTTCTTCACCATTTTTATTTAGTTGTAACCGGAGTAGGCATCTAAAAAAGACAATAACTCATGCCCAGCAGTGGCATCTATTAATTAATTTATTCGAGGCAAAGAGTAGCTATCTTTGGGGCATGCCTTATTAAGGTCAATGAAATCAGTACATATGCACCAATGGTTTCCCGTCTTTGGCATTATTACAACATTGGCCAACCACTCTGGGTAGTTGACCTCCCTAATAAAGCCTGCTTTTAACAACTTTTTGACCTCCTGGTTAATCATAGCTTGTTTTTCTGGGACGAAGACCCTCTTCTTCTGGCGGATGGCTCAATGAAGGGGATCAATAATAAGATGGTATTCCATGCTAGTGCAGGGAATACCTAGCATGTCCTTAGTTGTCCATGCGAAGACATCTGCATTGGCCCGTAGGAATTCTATGAGTTACTTATTCTGCTATGTGGGGAGTACCGATCCTATCATGGAAGTTTTATCAGGATTTTCTTTAGAAAATGGCACTGAAATGAGATCTTCCACAGGAGTGTTCCTTTGCTGGGGGAAATCATCCCTGAGATCTTCTAGTTGAATCGTCAAGATTGGTGCGACCATCTCGTTTGCCACCAGATCTTCCTAGTAGCACTTCTTGGATACAGCCTGGTCAGCTTTACGGAAACCAACCCCTACAGTAGTTTGAAACTTCACCACTTGATAGTATGTGGATAGGCAGGCCTTCATTTAGTTGAGTCCCGATCGCCCAAGGATGGCGTTGTGGCTGGAGCGAGTGTCCACCACCATATAGTTCAAGTTGACACAGCTTTTCACTGGGTAAGTTCCCACCCCGAGTTTTTAGTCAGATCGCTCCCTTTACAGTAACAACATCTCCATTGAAACTAATCAAAGAATACCTAATAGGATGCAGTAGTTTGTCCTCATATCCCATGTGCTTGAACGTATCATAGTACAAGATGTCGACGACACTCCCCGTGTTTACCAGAATTCGGCATACTTCAAATCGGTTCCCGATGGCCATCTTAATCACCAGTGGGTCCTCGTGGGGGTCACAACATTGATGAGATCGTTGTACCCCAAGTAGATGTATCCTTTATCCCGTAGTTTCTTGAAAGATAATTCATCGACCTCTTCTTCTCGACCTTTAACCAGCTTTTTCTCGGTTGGTTCATCTACGGGCTCGATGACGATTGGAAGCACCTCCCTTCGCATGTGTTCAGGCCATACTGTGATAGTAAGGCATTATTCTTTATCATGGTTCAGGTACTAGTCGTCATCCATACCCAAGTCTTGTTCCGGTCTTGCTCTTCCCAATAACTCCCTTAGGGGACTCTGGCAACGTATCTTTCATGGCATCTCCGATGGCTCAATGCTTGGGTGCTCAGTACCTTTCCATAGGGCGATGTTGATGAGACCCAAATAATCTCTTTTAGCAGAACGACCACCTTGTAGCGCATGGTTCCTTTCGACCCCAGCAAGAACTTGGACAAGAGGGTTTCGAGGGGCCGGAGGAAGTGGTGGGAGCCTTGGTCCCACAAATTTGGTCCAGTATCCATGCTGGACAAGATCTTCTACTAGTCCCTTGAGGTGACGATAGGAGTTGGTGTCGTGGCCATGATCTTTGTGATGTGCATAGTATAGCCGTGGGTTTCGTTCATTTGGTTTGGCCAACATTGGTGGTGGAGAGACTAGCAGAGTGTCTCCCTTCTTTATTTGCATGATCTCAACCATGGTACGATTGAGCGGTGGTATGGTTGAGCGGTGTGTACTCTAGAGCCTAGTACACAGGCCTTGCGGGATATAAATCCTTTGTTGACTTCGCCTTCTTACTCGGTTCACCCCTCCTTGAGGGTCTTGTCGGACTGTTCTGACCTCTTTTTCTCTGTGCCACTCGAGCTACTGGCAATCTCATTGGGGAGCGAGGCCACTGCCTCTACTCCTGCAGCATATTGCTCGCCCTGGCTTAGAATTTCAGCATGGGTACGAAGAGGTTTCTTGTTTTCGTCGGGGAAAAAAAGATTATGATCCCAAACGACTTTGGATAGGGTTGCTAAAATGACATCGAGCTACAGGTTTTTTTTATCTTTGCAGCAACAACATGGAATTGGGTGATGAAGGGTCGAAAGGGTCATTTCCACCATGCTTGATCTCCATGATATGTGACAGATTCTTCTTTTGTACCGTACTCCCCTAAAAGTGAGAGAGGAACAGACTACTCAGCTTCTTGAACGACCCCATCGACTTGGGGGGAAGTTTGTTGAATCAAGTCCTTCCAGCGTCTCTCAAGGTAGATGGGAAGGCCTGCAACACAGTGCATCATGATGGCCATAGAGCACCATCCCCACCTTGTAGTTGTCGAGGTGGCCCTCAGGGTCGATCTTTCCGTCATACCATCCCACATTCGGGATCATATAGTTGCTCAGCAATGGGTGTTGCATAATCTCATCAGAGAGGGCCGTCTTGGTGTCATAGTCCTAGAGGGCTTTCGAATCGACCCTCCTTTCCACCCTTTCCACTTGCTGCATATGTGCCAGTAGATCTTTCACTTGTTGCTCCAGAGCAAAAGTGTGGTTATGGGGAGCAGGAACACCTGGAACTAGAGAAACAATCGCAGCAACTTTCTCCTACCTAGCTGAATCGACCCGAACCTATACATTGTCCCTCTCTTGTCGAGTCGCATCGACCCCTTTTTGTGTTTCTTCAGCTGCATTGTGTAAAATGGTTGTGGTTCGAAACCTTGTGATATTCAGTGGGAGAGACATGACTACTTGAGATTACCTCTGTTGGTTCATACCTGAGAATATAATCTTTGCTGGCTCCATGACGTCTCTCTCCTCGAGCCCTTCTGTGATGTGAACTTACTGGACGATAAGGGTAACTTGGGGTGATAGGAGCTGCTCCCTGAGAATGATGGGACCATCCTAGGACTTCCCCAATGTCCACCGGGGGAGGAGATGTTATAGGGGCCCCAAATAATAGTCGTCGTTGTAATAGCTCCTTCAGTGCAGCCAACTGTTGCGCTAAATGGTAGAACTGGTCCCGAGTAACAAATTAAGGAGGGTCGTCTTCTCTTCATCCTGCCAAGTTGACATCAGGGATTTGACCGTCCAATCCTTCTGGAATATCTACTCGTTCTTGACGAATGTCATCATTTACACGATTGTCATTCATCCCTTGAAGGTTGTAAGCACTTTCAGCTCTTCTTAGTGGAACCATGGGTAATATATGAAAAGACTAGGTAGAGTTGAAATTGGGTCGAATAAAAGAAATAAGGAAGGTAAAGACTCTTAAAAAGCAAGACACGTCAGGCCCTACGGTGGGCGCCAATCTGTTATCGCTGGATTTCCCCTAGTGCACTGGATGCTACCACATGTAATAGTAGATCAAGAACACACAATGAGGTGGGCGGGTTTAACCCCATGGCCACTCCAATGTCTAAGTCAATTATGGTCTAGGACAAGCAAATGAAACTCAGGGATAAGATACCCAAGTTCCTTGTAGAGAGGGGACTGAGATGTTTGTTTCACTAAGATCTTTCCTTCCAAGGCAAGCAGAGAGTGATATAGAGATAAATGCTTAAGAGAGCTGAATATGGAACTCTGGAATGAAATGAAGATAGTAACAATACCTTGGAGTGAACCCTCTTTCTTCTTACTATGATCTTCTATTTATAGACCAAGAGGGAGGAGGATTAAACACACCTACAACCCTTTTTAGCCAGCCTGTCCCTTCTCGAGTAGCCATCATTGCTCTATGGACTAAGATAGAGGGTGTACAACCCCATATGATAGGGTGCCACCCTAGTTTACTATCTCTTTGACCCCAATAGGTCCATGTCATCGTGTCTGATTGATATAAGTGGCCATCTTTCGGGCTGTATTGAGCTGATGTGTGACTCTTTTTCTCCAGGCCTTTCAAAGAGAGGTGATATGGCTTATCTTGTCAGCAGGATATGTATTTAATGCATATCTATTAGCATTTATTATAGTGCATTTATTACACATCTGTTACATTTAATGCCCTTAGATTTCCCTGACACCAAACCAATTGGGAGGGATCGTAGCCGCCCAAATATTGAACTCGATCTATGTTTTATTTGGTGAACACGTGGACCCTTCTGATGAGCACCACGTGCATGGCCCTTAATATATCTCTCTTGATTCCATTGTGTGGCCAGGATTTGTCAGGTTGTATTTTTCCCTTATCATCGGTCCTCTTGATAGTTGTGCAATAACTGTGAAGGGATAATGGCTCTCAGAAATCTCACTACCTTTAGGTGAATGAAACCCTTAAAACCAAGATTTTTCACCCATGTGAATGAGTGTATAAATCTTTAACACTGACACCTTTGGGTGAACAATATTGCTCTTTGCTGCATCCACAAAAGTGAGAATTTTGAAAATATCACCCTTGGGTGATCACTTCCTTCTTTGTTGTAGTTTGTAAATGCATAAATATTAGATTTTAGCATATTATGATAAAACCAAGTGTGCCACTTTGGTGGTCCCACAAAGTCCTTACATAATAGTTATAAACCCTAATTTGAATAAACTTGGACAATGCCACATTTGGGTGTACACTATCATTTTTTAAAGCATTTATAAATACAAACACTTGAATTTGAACACATCATAATAAAATAATGTGTGCCACTTTGGTGGTCTCACAAAGTTCCACCACAATATAAACAAAGAAAAAAAAATCAGCTACTCCCCATAATAGTTTCGAAACATCACCTACTACCCACACCTTTCAAAAAACATCAACTACACCCAAGTAACTGACGGAGGAGACGAAAATCAGCGTTAGACATTTTTACCCTTTTTGTTTTTAATTGAAATTTTTAAAAAGCTAATAAAAGTACTAATATAACCCTTTTCTTTCCTTTCCTCTCTCCCTCTCTCATCGTTCTCCCCTCTAGTGTAGCCATGGCATTTGAACCATGGGGTCTGGCTTGAAAATGCAAAGAAGAAGACGAGAGAAATTTTTTATTTTCTCTCCGGAGATGGCCCCATTGTCCGATGAAAATGGTGATTTGGATTTTCTCTCCGGCGATGGGGAACCACTTGAGCAACCACATGGACAGCCTGAAAGTTGAGTAGGAGTGTTCTTGAGTCCATTAGGGTTCTGAGTAGGAGTGTTTTGTTATGGTGTTCTGTTTCTAAGATTTTGCCATGGTGTTCTTGGTTTATTTCCAACATACTAGTAATTGATCTGTGGGGAAAAAGACATAGAATATATTCTTGAAATTAAACACCATTTCTCAACAACAACCAGCGGGATCTCCATCCCTTGCTGTAATTGGTCCATTTGTAAAGAACTTTGGTGACATTGCAGTTAGATCCCGTTTCCTTCCATGCATTGTAGTCAGATCCGACAGAAATCAAATAGATACCTCTTGTAATTGCTGAAACCTCGGGCTATCCGTCTCCAATCCCAAGGCTTTCCAACGAGAGAAGTAGCTTGGGAAATGGAGAGTAAAAGCTGCGGGAGTAGGGGAAATCAGTGAGAGACTGAAAGAAAGGGAGTGGAGCAGATGGAGATGTAGCTGGGAAGTCAAAACCGTAAAGAAGAAGAATAGCATAATGGGGAATCTGATTCTGTAAGAAAGGGAGAGGCTGATTTTGACAAGGGGGTTTTTGGTTGGCTAGGAGGTTAGGAAGAGATGGGGTTTTCCATTTTAGAAGTAAGGAGATGAAACAGTGAGAGAGAAAGGGGTTTTTGCCAAATGAGAGAGGGTTGCAGACCAAGGCAGCCACTGTAAGGATGAAATTTTTGTAATGGTATGAGCTATGATGAAAGAAATAGAAATGGAGTCGCCACTTAGATAAGGTCTAGAACCTATGCATAGAATTTCTCAAATGAAAAATAGTAATGACTTACGTAATGGATTAAGGCTTATGCTCAAACTAGAGAAACAATGGATACGTGTCATGTTACAATTTGGGAAGTGTTAGGCACCTAAATTGTCTAATCCGAAGATTAATCTCCATATACTGTCCTTTCCTATCCTAATTTAAATTGCAGACAATGACTAAACAAATTTTAATAGGCACCAAACCTAGGTTCTAGATATATTTCAATCTAGGAGCAAGCCATACAATTGTGAATATAATAGAAAGAAGAATTTAAATGTGATATATATCAGAAATAAAATGATTGGATGACGGACCAATCAACTAATTTCGGATAACAAGTGTACAACTCTCAACACGTTAGAAAAAAAAATCATTTTTAGCTATTGAAGCGTAGTCCAAAGTTTGAATGCAATGACTTTGAAATTAATTCTAAAATGAAAAAAAATATAAAATAAATTAAAGTAAATTAGTTTAGGACTGAACTCAATGATAAGTACTTAAACTACCTACGTATCTCAGGATAAGCCCAAGAATCAAGCCCAACATAGTTCAACCGCTTGGGTTGGTAAGATGGTAGATCCCTATAACCACTAGTCAAGCTAATAGGTCATCTAGGTTTAGGATATTGAATAGACTCCTACTGTTACTAGTCAAACTGGTAGGCCGTCTATGTAAAGCAATCGAATAAACTTCTACAGCTACTAATCAAGCTGGCAGACTGTCTATGTAAAGCAATCGAATAGACTTCTACAGCCATTAGTCAAGCTGGTAGACCGTCTATGTAAATAGGATTTGAAAGGGACTTCCATGCGATGATGGAATGCTTGCCGATGATCGAAGGAACTTCCATGCGATGATGTAATGCTTGCCTAAGGTTGAAAGGGACTTCCATGCGATGATGGAAAATTGAAATGAAATTTGAAATTTGAAAATTGAATTTGAAATTGAATTGAATTTGAAATTGAAATTGAAATTGAAATTGAATTGAATTTAAAATTTAAATTGAATTAAATTTGAAATTGACATTGAAATTGGAATTGAAATTGAATTAAATTTGATTTTTCTTGAAATTTGAATTTTTGAAATTATGCTTGATGATTGAAACAGTAAAATTTGAAAAAAAAAAAAATTTAAGCTAGTGTACTAAATATAAAGTACATTATGATGCAAATTG
This sequence comes from Protea cynaroides, assembly GCA_028583415.1. NCBI lineage: Eukaryota > Viridiplantae > Streptophyta > Magnoliopsida > Proteales > Proteaceae > Protea > Protea cynaroides. Next base: position 17,339,618 of record CM053272.1, on the reverse strand, counting down.
GGTATTATTGCAACCCTCATTGCAAATGGACTAAGCTTGGGTGATGGATCCCCAAGCAGCCTACGTATCTCGGGGTGAGGTAAAAGAATCAAGCCCATACGTAATTCGGAATGAACTATGTAAAAAACAATATGGAAATGATTTCTACTTGTCAACATGTGAGAGTATGCTCTCGACATGGAAAAATAGGCATCTGAGCCTCGCTTTATTTTACATATACTTACACATTCACATTTATTCGTGCATCACAAGCGCATGAATCCTCATGGCATGGAAATAACTACAAAAATTATAGAAATTCCTACGGGATACATAAGTAGGGATTGGAATCAAAACTATTAATATATTTTCCTTTCGCATTATAGGATACATTGAAGGGGTAGGGGACGTCTTAGTCTATCCCGTCCGTCACTACACTAGGGATGGTAAGTGCCGCATGCATATCGTGTTACCCACCCGCATCGAATAATTATGGACGCACGATGGCCAAACCCATATACCACATAAAATAAGGACATAAAATAGAGGCGTTACCTGCCTGTGAGTAGAGGTGGACCTTTGAGATATTAAGAAAGAGGCGGCATCTATCCAATGTTGTGACAGTGAATGGAAGTAATCAAGTGACACATTTGTCACTCAAAGACATGAATACAAATAAATAAAATATCCGAGAGTACAAGACCGTATGTAAAACGGATTATCAAACAAACGATCTAATAAAGCACATCTAAATTAATGAAATTAGACCGTGTTTAGTGTAAACCAATAAGCTGAAATAAGAAACCAAATTAATATGATGCAAGATAAACAATTAAAATGAACTAATCCGGTAAAAATGGGTTTAGTTTAATCAAACATGAGACCCAACGAATTAAGATGAGTTTAACCCTATGAAGTAAGAGATTAGTCTTATAACGATGGAATTGACCCCAATTTGATAAGAATGATCCAATTTGATCCAATCCGAGATGGACTTTATAATTAAATTTAATTTCTTAGGCTTCGTGTATGACTGCTTAAATTAATATGAATTAATCAAGTAATCAGGAGATCATTGGTTGACTTCCCCCAAGCTAAACTAAGCCTATCAAGCAACAAGTCATGGATCAATTAGTTTATGAAAATTTACATGAATATGAACAATATCAATCATAAACATGGGTTTGCACCGAAGTGATGACCGAACTATTGAGGTTGATCTAACATATACAATTAAACCGATTATCATGGGATTGGACCAATATGGGATGGGATTATTCCAATTAAGGTGGGAACCAATCAATAAAAATGGGTAACTAACCCAATAAGATAGAAAACAAACAATTAAGATGTAATTGATCAATCCGATGATTTTGAACCATGACGGACCAATTTGACAAAGGAGTGACTTAGTTTAAGATGACGATTGGAATGTAAATTTTGACCCGATAATGTTTAATGGGTTCGATTTACCTAGAACGTGCAACTCAGATTTAAAGTTAGATATCTAGTTTGAATGAGAATTAATTTAAATGAGAAATTAATTTAACATGATGGTTAAAGTGGGACTGGTCCGACAAAATTAAAGGTTTGATGCCATTAGACATGTAAATACTAGTAAAAACAATTTTTTTAAAAAAATGGTGAACTTGCATAGAAGGAAATGAGCACCGAGATTTAAAATAAAATAAAAAAAATCATTCGACAGGGCTGGAACTTTGAATCAGGTCATTAGTCATGAAAATAATAAATAAATAAAATAAAAAAAATCATTATTGAATCATGAAGCCGAAACTAGTTTATTGAGGTTGAAAAAAATTGTGAAATTAAATTATCACACAGAGATCTTGGGATTAAGCCAACGACAAAAAAAAAAAAAACTCGAAAAATTAACCACAAGAATTAGAGATTCAAGAATCACATCGCCGATCCAAGAAAATACCAAATTAATTATCAAAACTCAAGAATCAGATCTCTGAACCATAAATCAGAATAGTAGTGTTGTTACAGATGTATTATTGAGATTTAAAAACCTGAATTTCATCACAGAAATAAAACGTCTGATCTTAGATTCATACTGGAATCAAAATCCAAATCTCAGATCTATTTTTCCAATAACCTCATATCAGATTTCAAGAATTAGCTAACAAGAATCTTGGATTTAATTTCGAAAAGAAAGAAAGAGAAGAAGAAGTTTTATCAAAAAAATAAAAAATCACAGACAAACAAACAACAACAAAACAAAACAAAAAAATATCATATATCAAGAAACAGAGATCGGTAAATGAATACCTATTTGGAGCTAAACGTGAAAATCACACCACTGCTTGAATGTCAAGAACATATTCCCTGATTGAGAGATGCACTGAATTGTGTTGGAGAAAGAAAACCGAATCTTTGATCTGGATTCAAGAACCAGATCTGAGAAATACACCACGTTGGAGAACGTTGGTTCTCGTCGGAGAGCACCAGATCAACACGTTCAGAGGAGCTAACTTAAGTTGTTGGAGAGGAGACAATCAAGTTAAGAACATGATTCAAAACGCATAAAAAAAAAAAAACTAAAAACCAGATCTGAGATATGGTTTCTTTCAAAATACCTAAAGGAGGCTCAAATCTCAGATCATTGGAGTCTTCCGCCGCTGCATCGTGCCGCCGTCGCGGTCGCCGTCGCCGTAGCACCGAGTAGCCGTCACCGTCCCCTTCTCCTTCTTCCCTCTTTCTCTGCTCTCACCTCTCTCACTCTCTAACTCTCTGTTTCTCTTCGTTTCTGAACAACTGAAAATGACTTTGCTTTTTGTTTGTTTTTGTTTTTTTTTCTTTTATATCCAAATGGTCCATGAGATTCCTAAAATACCCTTTAAATCAAACCCCTTTGTTTGATTCTACCGTAAGTCTAGAAGTTTCCCTTCTTTTTTTATTTATTTTTATTTTTATTTTATTATCATTTTTTAATTATTCATTTGAATGTTTATTTCTTCAATTTCATGGATTAATTAATTAATTAGAATAGGTTTAGATTTTTTTTATTTATTTGTTATTTTATCATTATTTTTTATCCTTGTTTTGGTTTATCTTGTTTATTTTATTTTATCTTCTTCTTTTTTCCCTTTTTTTTATATTACTATATATCTATTTTATTTTATTTATTTATTTTATTTATTTTTTTGTTACCTTGAGCTAAGAAAATCAATTTAATTTGCTCGACAAACTTGAAGCGTCTACACCTACACGAAGAAGTTGCAGCAAGGGTTTACGATTAAGGGGATGATTCGGAAAAGAGGGGAGTATGGTCGGTGGAAAAAGAGCAGAAGAAGAAGAAAAGAAATAGAAGATTCCGAAGAAGAAGGGAGCAGAATAAGGGCAGCCATCACCACTACAGTGATCGACATTGTTGGACTGGCTCTTGGCTGGACTGCCCTCAAAATGGTTAGCAAGCCCTCTCTGATGCGATCTGCTCTGTTCCTTCTTCTTCATCTTCTACTTCTTATCCCTTCATTTTTCATTCCTTTCACTGTAATTTTTCTTCTTCTTTCCCTATACCTTCTTGCTCCCTCGTTTCTCCCTCGCCGGCAGAATTAAATCAGAAACCTAAGAAGGAAGAGGAGGGTAGATCTGGAGAAGAAGAAGAGAAGGAAGAGGAGGGTAGATCTGGAGGAGAAGAAGAAGAAACGTTAGAGATTTGGGGTTTTACCCTCCTTAAGTGAAGGAGGGTAAAATCGTCTTTCAACTTATTTTTAGGGTATTATTGTCCGATTCAAATTTGCTTTTGGATGACATCAACAACTAACAGGATTCATTAAACGGAGTGGATCTATTTGATTAACGATGGTAAACGTTTGGGTGGTAGTTGATGTTTTTTGAAAGGTGTGGGTAGTAAGTGATGTTTTGAAACTATTTTGGGGGGTAGCTGATTTTTTTCTATAAACAAATCCCAACTTGCAGCCCTTGTGAGATATTTTACCATGAATGTTTCATTAACATAATTTTACGAATCTAAACATTCATATAAACATACACATAAGCTCAACAATCAATTTGATACACTAACTTTAAAAAATTAGCAAAAAACTGCAAATCGGGTTCCCGTAGGACATTCTTCTATGATAACATGCTTCCCAATGTATCAAAATGTACCAATTTATATGTCAGATTAAAGAGCATCGTAAGAAGAGTACAATGCAAAAAATCGCATGTCAAACAGGTACTCCACGTGCCCATACGTGCTGTTTAATGCCGCGAGTGGGTGCTAGGCAAAAGTTTTAGGCCAAACAAGCCCTCCACGTGCATTCATGCATGGATTAGTTCGAACGTGATTTTACTTGCGGTTGGACTAGGGATAGACCATGAACAAACCAAACCAAGTTGGTTCAATCAAACTTTTCGATTCAACCCCAACCAACCAAATGGTCATCGGGTCAATCTTTCGTGCTTTCAGGCCGGGTTCTTGGGGTGACCCATTAGGTCAGGTACTTGGATCAGCCCACCTGGTCAGGCATTCGGGTCATTATGTTCGGGTTAGGTTAACCCATTGGTTAGGGCTGGCTACTAGTTCGGGTTAACCCTATAGCTTGGGTCGCAGGTCCAGGTTAGTCCAAGTCATACGTGTTGACCCGCACATGTAGCCAACCACTGGGTCAACTATGTTGACCAGGCGTTGACCCCGTCGAGGTTTGGGCCAACTTGGCGTGTCAACCCACTAGGGTTTCCAAGTAGGCCATCGAATTTTTTTTTAATTTCTTCCATTTGTGAGTGCATTTCACTCTCCGCTTCCGGCGGCGCATTTGACGTTGAACGGTGGCGATTTTTATATCGCCATGACTGTCTCGTAGAGACCAAGCACTGTGTTTGGTATCATTTTTGTTTTTGATTTTTGTTCAAATTTATAATTTTAAAGGGGTTTGACATAATTTATGAGTGCTATTTATGAAAAACAAAAATAAAAACAAGTCAAAATTCAAAAAGAGGTCTCAACCTCTTTTTGATTTTTGGTCAAAAATTATTTTTGTTGTGTTTTGTGCAAAACACTTAAAACATGTGTTAAAATAAAGGGTTAAAAAAGTAATTTACTTTCCTTTTATAAAACCACCCCAAATCAAACCCTCAAACACTCTTCTCGTTGACGAACGGAAGTAAAACACAGAGACGCAGACCTGCAACTTCGTCCTAGAAACGACTCTGACGGCGACGACGACGACGATGACGACAATCATTCCAACGAAGGCGACATCGTTTCTCCAAAGATGGTTCCTGATTTAATTTCTTTCCATAATCCCTTGACAGAGGAAGAGGAATAGACGCTCCATGACAGAGGAGAGGAAGACTTTCAAAATCATTTTTAGACATAGTATGCCAAATCTGTTTTTCATTCTACTATCTATTTTTATTATAGCTACCAAACAACATTTTATTTTTGAATAAAAATTATTTTGATAAAAAACAAAAACAAAAACAAAAATGATACCATAGATAGCCCTAATTTGGATCCATTTTTATTTCTATTTTTTACCTATTATGAAAAATCATTTTGGAAAATCATTTTGGAAAATCATTTTTGGTCAAAAATAAAACATTGTTTGATAGCTACAATAAAAAATAAATTATAGAATGAGAAATAAATTTTGGTATTTCTATATCCAAAATAATTTCTATAATTTTAATAAATAGATCCATCTACTGAGTACCATACAAATGAACCTAAACAATATGCATCCATTCCAAAATACAACAATTATTTTGGAAGTGCCGGCGAAGGCGGAAGGAATGATGCAGGAGATCAGGAGGGAAAAGCCAGTGTTCTGGCCATGGTCGGTCTTCCATTGGCCAAGATAACGTTGGAGCTACAGGAATGATGGTCGGGAGCTTATCGATCTATTCAGAAAAATAAAAATCTATTCATCTCTGATCTGATTTGTAAGTTACTGAGTTTATTTTGTCATTATCTTGTCTCTGTAAAGACCATATTTGTTTAATGGTTTTGTTTTCTTAAAATTAGTTGCAGAAGAGCTTAATTTGGTTACTCAGTCTGCTGCTGAGTTGGGTGCTTGAGTTCCGCATTTGTAGGGTTCATGTGCATTCTAAAATTGTGTTCTGACTGTCGTTCAGATTAAAAAAAATTCTTCAAGTTAATTCCTTTTAATGCTAGTCTTATGTAATATTCAAAATTTATGTTTCTTCGTCAGTGAGTGCGTAGGTTATCTCATAGTTTATCTAGAAAACTTTTTTGTTTTTTTGCGTGGATCTGTTTCATTTATGGTGAGGATCATTTATTCTGTTTCTTTGGTTCTTTTTCTGTTAACAAAACAAAGCTTAAAGGTCTGTTTCTCTAATGGAGTTTAGAGAAAAGAAAGAGAAAGAAATTGGCAAGGATGGCGTCAAATCCCCCGAGACGGATCTCACCTTGATAGTAGATGGCTAGAATTTTTTTTTTTTTTTTCCCTTCCAAATAAAGTATTTGTCGTTGGATCTCTTTATATATACCAGTTCACCCAGAATCATCCAAAATTTGACAAGAATGATCAGCAAACATTGCATAAGAGATCTGGTCAAAATGAAACTTCCTCTTCTCCTTTGCCTACATTTGATCACTTTGGGGTACTTACAGCTTTACTGAGAGGTTTAAAAGGCAGATGTCAATTACTTTCTCCGGAATTGGAGAGTTCTTGAAATTTCTCTTAAATCTGAAAGTTCAGTCCAAATTGTTTAACTGATTGTTCTTGAAATTTCTCTTACATCTCTATTATGGTTTTTTTTTTATTTTTAATATATATATTTTTAATGATTTTAATAATTGGTGTATTTTGGAGTAGATCAGTCCAAATTGTTTAAGGGCCCGTTTGATAACACTCCAGCTCCCATGGAGCTACTTCTGGTCCGGAGTCGTTTTCTACTTCTTCTCTGGAGTCATAATTTTTGGAGTAGAATGCTGATTGATAACGCTGCTCCAGAATGAATTCCAGAGCTGATTGGGAGTAGAATGCTGTTTGATAAAATTTACTCTGGATTGAATCCAAAGCTGTTTGAGAGAAGAATCCCGTTTGATAAACAGTAATCTGGAAGTCTTTTTTTTTTTTTTCAAATTACAATTTAGGCATTCAATTAAAAGTCTAAGTAAGAATATATATATATATATATATATATATATATATATAAGTTTAAAAAACATAGCAAAAAAGCAAAACAAGGTTCATTGCACTGCTAAATACCATACACTTTCTTTATAAATACCATATATGAAAACTAAAACATAACCTATCTATAGGACGATATTAGACTGCTGAACGTACACACACAAAGAAAGAAAACTAAACAGGAGGAAGCTTTTCTAAAAGAGGTAACAACAAATTAGAAGAAGCAAAGAAGTATGTGTAAAATATTGAATTACATCAAACTAAAAAGTAACAATTGTATTTTGAAAAAAATAAACATAACACAATCCTGAGTTAACCTTATTTTTTAAGGGGTAACACATCATATCTGGGGTAAATGATGACGTCTAGTTAATTGATTAGCAATATGCACTCTCAGTGCGTTCATCTCAGGTCCTGTGCCATGCAAATTATCGTTCTCTTCAACCACAACATCATCCGGCAATATTACATGATCATTATCTTGATCGGGTACAATGGCATCAAAATCACCCAATTCATTAAATGTTGCGTCGGCCATTTGTTCATCTTTGATGTAGTTATGTAGCGCACAGCAGACAACAACAATGGCACTTTGAATATTCAGGGGATATGATGGCATTAACTTCAAAATTCTGAACCTAGCCTTCAAAACCCCGAATGCTAATCTAGGGGGAGAGAGAGAGAGAGAGAGAGAGAGAGAGAGAGAGAGAGAGAGAGAGAGAGAGAGTGTTAATGTAAGTGAGGCTTCATTAGTTGAATAAGAAGGGAGAGGGAGAGAGAGAGAGAGAGAGGGGGGGGGACAAGAGATAGGGGGTTATGACTTATGATAAGAGAGAAAGAGGGAGAGAGAGTGAGTGGAGGAGAAAAGAGGATAGAGAACTAATAATAAAAAAAAAGCGAGAGAATCCAAGAGGAGATTTTCTGCTTTCTAGATCTTTCATCGATCCCAAGGGTTCTGTTTCTATAAACTCCCGGCTCGATTCTCATCGGAAGGGAAAGAATTGAAATCTATTTTCGAATATTGATAAAAGGTGATCGGGTTTTGTGGAAGACATAGATCTGATTTGGATGCAGAAGCACTTGACCTCTTGCTGTTCTTGTTACACCACTTGAGCATTGAAATCCAGTTCAATGCCTTCACGAGGAGGCAGAAAGCGAGAAAAAAAAAAAAATGAAGAACAGTCTTCTGCGAGGTTGCAGGGGAAGTTATGTGTGAGGAAGATGAAGCTCAAACTTTTTACTGGGGAGTAAGGTTTATTAGTAATTTTATTAGTTTTTAAAATTTTCAAATTAATAACATAGAGGGTAAAATGGTCTAACGCTCATTTCCGTTACCTCCATCAGTTACTTGGGTGTAGTTGATTTTTTTTGAAAGGTATGGGTGGTAGGTGATGTTTCGAAACTATTATGGGGGGTAGCTGATTTTTTTTTTCAAAATAGAAAACAACTGTTAAATAGGATCTAGGACTCTACAAGTCAGAGTCCTAGTCACAAACTAAAGGCAAAGTAAACCCAAAATAGGAAGAAGGAAACTAACAAGCTTAATTGGTAAAGGAAACTAATAAAGTAATCTAATAAACTAACCAGAACTCCATATACTAATAGGAGATCTATTACGATAGGACTGTATAGAACTGTAGAGTCCTATTCCAACTCAATAACTATAGTCAAAGAGTCCTGCACCAACTATGCAGGTCAAAGAGTCCCACACGATGAGGACTGTGAGTAGGTCCCATCATGTGGACTGTAGTGTAGTTTAACAATTTTTCTCCTTGACTAATTCTTTGAACTAATCTATCTTTGTTTTCCCAAAAAATGTTTCTTAGTATTTTCATCTAATCTGATTTAGGAGCATAAGCACTAGTTATTTTGATTAAAACACAGGTGTGATGGTATTGATCCTATCACCAGATCCTTTAGCATCTACAACCTTTTTTTTTTTTTAAAAAAAATATTTATTTACTACTATTTCCACCTCACTTCTAATATTTTATCCTAGATATGCCAAGGTTTATAGTAATTTAATTCCTTAGCTTTTTTTACCCATCCATCTAGTTTCTTGTATACAAGCTATTTTAGTTCTTCTTCTTCTCGTTATATCTATCAATTTTAAATTCTTTCTAGTTACAGTTTCTATATTCCAAGATGCTAATCTATTCCTATGCTTTTGGGCTAGCTTTTTTACCTGCACACGTCCATGGTGCAAAAACCATTGCTTACTTATTATCAACCAGGCGCTGAAGGGGTGTGTCACTTACAGGGGATACCTTAAACCCTTGCTCACTACCCACAACAACCGGGATATAGTGCAGCATGTCACTTCTGGGGGAGGCTGTAGCATAAGATTGATAATATAAAATTCTAGTATCCTTTCAGAGGGGTTTGGCTAAAGTTTTTACAATGCCAGCAGCCGATCTGATGCACCAACCCTCCTTTATCTGGGCTTGGGACCTGCAACATAAAACACTAGTGGAGTTGAGGGTATACCATTACATAAATGATTGAATTTAAGGCTGAAATCTAACACTTGACCTTGCTTAACTATCCAATGGTCAGAATTGCCAATGTCATCCTTTGGGGATAAAACCTGTATTCCACAATTTAAACTCCATGTTCAACCTATATTCCACAATCCACAGAAGTCAAACTGATGATTTGACCTTCTAAGTTTCTAGCAGTCACATTTATTATATTTAAAACTTCCAATTGCTCTGTTGTTTTCGCAAACTTATGTTGCATGGTATTTGGTATGACTTATGGTTTCTAACTGGTTTTTCTATTTTTTTTTTGTTGATGGATGGTATCTTCCAGAACTATACCTCAATTCAGGAAACAAGAAGAAAATCCCCAACTGTTCATGGGGAGGAGATTCTGATCTTTAGACAAGAAGACTGTTCCCAATAAATTTTGTGTTCACTGTTCAATGGCTGTAATTCAAGCCAAAAATGTTGCGGCTCCGTTGATGAACATTGTTAGATTTAAAGGAATGCCTATATTAGAGCAGCTTCATTTGGAAGAGCGGATTTTCAGAACCTCTTCCAATAATTGGTGCATCATAAATGATGGGACAAATGCTCCTACTATTGTCATGGGAGTGAGCGGGTAATTTGTTCATTTTTTGTGTGTGCATTTAAAATTATTGATTGCAGAGTTGCCGTTGTTCTATTTCATCTGTATTTGACTCGTCATTCACACTGTTGAAGGGCTGATTTTATTGGTTTAAATGCTTGGCTCAAAGGGATGACTGTCATGGTGACTCAAGTGAGAAGATCATTGCCTTATTGTATGAGGCATATCAATACTTCATTAAATTTCTCACCCCTGTGAGTGAGGGTTGGTGATTCAGACTGACTTGCCTTATTATAAAAACTTCTCGCAGTCAAGTTGGCTTGTTGAATGTCCAACTTATATCAAAAAACGATGTTAATAATGCTGTTGTTGATATAATTGGCTGAGTTATTTGATTATCAATACATTTTAAAATTCAGGTGGACAATTGATTTTAATCACTATCTGCTCGGCTCATTATACAACTTGATAAGGCAAAGAATGATAGAAATTTTATATCACTTAGCGAAGTAGGAGATACATGCATAATGTTCAAAGTTTCTTCTACCTTTCAATTTGTTTTACCTTTTGAGTTGTGGTTCCATGTGTTCCTTTGCGTGTGTTAAACAAATTAAATACTTTCATGTCATACATTTATGTAGGAAACCTTCCGAACTTCTTGAACTTAAACTTGTGCTGCAAGATAAGGTTCCAGTGGTCAGAAGATTTACTGGGGGTGGCACTGTTATCGTTGATCCCGGGACCATTTTTGTGACTTTTATATGCAACAAGGATGCTGTTCCTAATGTTGAACTATATCCACGCCCCATCATGTCTTGGAGCGGTCAGATATATGAAGATGTGTTTCGAGGGATTGGTGATTTCCATCTCCGTGACAATGGTATTGGTTGAATTTTTGCATTGGTAACCCTTTATGTATTACTGTATCAGGTTTATAAAGGAAATCTTGTTTGTCTGTGCTGCACAGCTTGATTCTTTATTTTCATTTTAATGATAACATAAAGTGAATGTGGCATTCCTGAATCTTTTTTGTGCTAATATAGCTACTTATGACGGAAACATTCTAATGTAGGATTAGGTTAACTGAGCAGGGAACGTGTCACTTGGAACATAGGGTAAACTAGAAGCACATCCAATTACCATATGCTAAAATATCACAAGATATGATTTCTTAAATGATCAAAGTGTATTAAGTCGAGTACATTTGATCTGAAATTTTACTTGTGGCAGTACCTCTATAGAGTTTCAATCCAATAAATTTGAACCCCAAACTGATATGCCCTTTTCTTTCTTCTTCTTATTTTTTTTTTGGAGGCCGAGGGGAGGCTGATGGAAAAGAGGGTTCAAAGCAAGTCAAATTAACAAGCCCTCTTTGCTACAGGATCTTAAGTCAGTCCAATACAAAATCTGCAGAGAAAAGTAATGAAGAAAACCACTTATCTTGAAATCTAACCCTTGAAATCACTTGAAACTTGATGGGAAATACTCTTTAGGATGTACTTGAAGACATATCCAAAGTTGGAGATGATCCGATCACAGATGAGAGAGATGTGATTTTTTGAAAACTACCTATCATTTGAAAATGGGAGTGGTTTAGTTAGAGCTGGTCGATATGATTTTAATCTTTAATCCCACGAGCTTTCGTTGATCAAATCAGCACTTAATGGTATCACAATTCAGTATGCAATGATAAGAACTTGAAGGAATTAACAGAAGGACAAGAAAATCATAAAACAGAATATTTCGGTTGAGTCTCACAACCTATGAGACTCAACCAGAAAATCAGGAGCTAAACTCTCTTCTTTTTTCTGGTCTAAATCTGCTGTCTCTCTTCTTCTTTATCTTATTTATAGACTTAAGAAAGATTATAAAATAAGGAAGGATTTAGTCATCTTAAAAAAAATATCCTAAGATAAATTAAAAGGGAAACTTGCCTTTATAGATTTAGGAAAGTTTCCAATCTAAAAAAAATATCCTAAGATAAATTAAAAGGGAAACTTGCCTTTATAGATTTAGGAAAGTTTCCAAAAAAAAAACTTACAAAATATCAATCCATAACTTAACTTTAGGAAACAAAATCTAAGAATAATTTAGGAAAGAAATAACAAAAGAAGGAAAATTTCTGCTGTTGGTACTGTTCACGTGAACAGTACCGTGAACACTGTTCACGTGAACAGTGTGGGTTGGTCAGCCAATTGGGCCTGGCCCAATTTTGGAAGGTTCTTCTTTCGGCCCCTTCTAAAGTAGACTTGGGCTGCATCAGAGGCGGGAATGGGTACTCCAAACTTGTAGGTCTACAAAGGTTTACAATGTGGTTTTCTCAAATTGTTTCCACTTTTATTCCAGATTATCACCCAACTCTAGAATTTTTCTAATAATCAACGAAGCATCCTAAAATCAAGATGCTTTGAAGGTTTGATAAAGACTTCTGAAAATGCTTCTAACTTGTAGAGAAACTAATCTCCACAGTTTCAACCCCAACAACAAACCCTAGGTATATCTTCTAGGGCTCAGCCACAACAAAAAACAAAGATCAGATGTCACGACCCAAACATGTACAAGGTGAGAGTACAGCTCTCACGGGCGTTGATCTAACGACCGACCAAATAAAATAGAATTTAAACTTCACTAATATAGAAAGATCCAACTCGATGAATTCACAGTAAAAAGACCATCAAAATCTGCTGGTGGCAGTTGAATGTATGTAAACAAGAAATAAAAAGCAACTGTCTTTACACTTGAATTCAAATCCTACTACATCCATTTGAATAAAATAAAAATTACAATTATAGCTACGGGATAGGCTTGCGCATCTTCTACGCTTTTCCCTCTTCCTCTTCCTCTTTAATGTCCTTGTTATTTGAGATCATTTGTAAGGGGTGAGCTCAATAGCCTAGTAAGACAAAACATAACAGAAATACAACACCAAGACAAGAACAAAACATTTCGAATAAAACAATGCAAGAAAAACTCATTCTTATTGATTTTAAAAAATAATTCTCATTTAACTTCATATCTGGTCAACTGCTACGAATAACTGGCTACCATTGTCCTAATAGAGAGATCAACACAGCCACTCCTTGGTCACCTCTCTATGACCTTGGCAATTTGGTCACCCTCCCTCTATGACCTTGGCAATTTGGATACCCCTTTATGACCTTGGCAATTTGGTTACCCCTGTATGACCTAGGCTACTTTTTTCAGCCCTCTAGTATTAAATAATGATTTTTTAATATGAATCATATTCTATTATTATAATAACAGTCCCTAAGGATAATGTTACTCATAAAAAATCTCTACAGCAATAAAGGAATATTCTTTACCATCCTATGGTTAATACGCAAGGTGTTTTTGAGATTAACTATCTGATACCGTTGGATCGACACCAAATTTTCCCTGAGGGTCCCATGCTACCATAGATAAATTCTCATTTTCATATTTACAATTTATTCTATGCTAAACATTACCGTGCATAAATTATACTAGTCAAAACAAATGTGTGCTAAACAGCACTTAAATCCTAAATGCAACAAATTTTACTATTCACCAAAATAGAAAATTAGTAAAAAAAAATCTGGGGCTTACATCAGAACTCTGTTCTAATGTCTCTGATGAATTTATTTCCTGAAACATATCAATTTCAAAAGTCAGGAGTTTCCCCAACAGTAGTAACACCCCTGAAGTTTTGGAATGAAATATGATGAGAAACTGCATCCAAAAAAATCCCTATTGATGCGTTAAAGAAAACATACCTGGAAATTTAGAACAGCTATAACAATCATATAAGCAAGCAATAAACTAATAGTATTCAGAACAGCACTCTGGAACTTATAGGAATAACTCTCAATAGTTCTTCTCTATAAATACTCAGAACTTTCAATGCCATACAATACCCCAATTGGGGGGGGACTTGAAACTTGTGTCTTCCCTGCATGCGAACAACATCTAAGAAACGGCTTGCTCTTGCCACATTGATTTGCTTGACATAACCTTCTTAGCATGAAAAAGAATCAACACCTTGAAAGCAGAATGCTTTTGTCCTACATATATCTACTTTTCTTGAAGCTCCAGCCTTTTAAATGTAAAATATTTTCCTTGTAATTAAATTATTGTCTATAAATTTTATGGGAGAAGGTTTTCTGGTCTGACAATCCACATAACCAAGTCATTGATGTGTTGCCACTTCTGCCACATGGCAGATTGGATTCGGCTGAAATTTTGGGGACCTGAAACAGAGTTGGTTATCTGGCAAAACAAATTATTGAAAAGTCTAGGAATTTAACATGGGTCCAAAGGATTACCGAGGTGGTGCATGTACATAAATGGGAGGGTATGGCATTACATAAGGTGGGTAAATGATTGAATTTGGGTATGAATTTTATATGTGATCTATCCATATTATCTCCTAGGTATCCAATGGTTAGACTACCCTCTGATCCATCCATAGGTGGAATTAGCTATCTTGACTAATAACCCCCTTACTTTATCTGTTGACCTGGGAAACTTTTGCCAAATTTATTTATATTTTTCTTCCATTTATCTCTTTTTTTTTTTTGGCCGGACATGACAATGAAGCATATTTTGGACATGATTGAGTGAGTAAAAACATCCAACCTTATGATGAGGGTGGAGTTCTCCATTGGTGTCAAGTGTATCAATAATCAAGATATCATCACTAAGGGGTCATGAGTTCAACTCTACTTGGGGCTTACCTATCCAAAAAAGATACTCTTAATGCCGAACGGCGCCCGTCTTCTTCCGAGATGCTTTGGTACTGCAAAGGGAAAGAAAAGAGTTCGTGTGGAGGGGTCTGATGACCCTGAGACACTCAAGTCAGTAAGGGATCAAACAGTCGAGAACTCGGGAAAAGAAATCCGAGTTCAAGGATTGAGTGGGAGGGGTAGTTCTTTGAACGGAAAGAGAGGGAGTGAGCGAGAATGTGAAGTGTCTAACCCTTGAATGATAGTGCTGGTCCCTAGTTATAGCTGCAGGAGTGGTTTTGAGTAGGAAAATTGTGTGTCAAGTGCGATTGAGGTGGCACTTTTGTTTTTTTGATGTGTCATCAACGTGGCTTATGGGAAGCTGTTCATGTTGACATGCCTTGCCTTCGTCGGACACGATCCTACGGTCTGGACAGGTGTCCTCCTAATGCAAAATTAGGCATGCAAAATCCCGCTTAAATACGTGCTTAGCTGCCTAAAGGTAGGCTTAGGCATGTGGATTAGCATCCAAGACCATGTTCTTCGTCAGTCAATCGTCATAATTATGTCTGCTTAGTGGGCACTCACGTGCGAGTGGCTTATACACGTGCTTACTTTACGAGGCACGTATTCTTCTGTGATGGTGTCGCCTGCTTCTGCCAACTGTCATTTAGAATGGCTTCGAGTCGGACTCTGGTTACTCCTGTGAACCTGGATACTGAGTAGCTGGATGCAAGCTATGCCTCTTTGCCCACTCGGATTTTTGCCACGTGTCGGCTTGCAGTCAAGTGTATACTCATCAGATACCATCATTTTTTTTTTGGAAAACCACATTTTAAAATGTAAAAAGGAAATAGTTTTTAAATTTTTTGTATATCTTTTCAATAAATGTTCTTCGTTTTCTAAATCTTATGCAATGTGTTGCTTTGTAACAAATCATGAACCAGTGGAACCTAACTATTTGCCATAACCATTCTAGCATGAAAATAACCATGTGAAGTAGAAAGGAAAAAGTAGCACTGCTCTTATGGCTAGCTAGAATTTTCATTTTTCTATTATTTGCACTTTCAATTTAATTTTGGGAAAACTACAAGATTACCTAGTTTTGAGTTTTAGCTTACAAAACTACCCAAAACAATATCCCTCCTCTTTTTGACAATTTTTGCCATTGACTTTCCCTACCTCTCCCCCCTCTGATTATCACCTCCACCCTGCAGTGACCGACTTCATGTACCCTCGCGACCTTCCCCCCCAACCCCAACCTTGACCACACAGCAGTGATCAACCTCGCAGCCCTCCCTGCCTCCCATCTGTTGCGATGTCAACTACTTCCTCTGTCATCCGACCTCCCCGTAGCCTCTCTGCCCCATGACCATTCCATATTTCTTTTTACTTTCTATTTAAAGTTTGAAGGTTATTTCTATATGCTTAAAGGTATTCTTATTGTCGACATTATTAAATTGCAACTATATTCTAGTTATAAGAAGAAGCAGAGAATTCAGCTCCCATAAGTTACAAGTGCATGGAGAGTGGGAGAAACTACCATCATAAAAGTAGGTGAATCTGTCCTTTGAACTCATTTTAGCTGGGGAAATGCAACAATAGTTTTATTGATGCCCCCGCCATAGCTCCGAGTTGCAGAGCTCTATGTTAACGAAAGAAGGAATCGATAAATTTGTATTGTATTTGTATTTTGTACCAAAAGAAAAAATTTGTTAAACTATAGGATTTAATAATAGATCCCTGGTGTCTCTGCTAGATCTTTGTCTGGGTTTCTATTTTCTCTAGTGACCTCAACAGAATCACACTGGCCACTGAGGCACAGAGGTAGAACCCCAGATGTTGGTATCGCGGTATTTCCCACTTTCCACTTGAGGTAGTTTTATTGTGTACAAGTCGTTCTCCATGGAGGATGATGTCATCTTATTTCTCAAAGGTGTAAACCATTGCTAAGGCGTCAACTGATCCTGGAAGTAGCTCCGCTGCATTTTCAACGATAGTGTGGTAATGGAAACCACCAGCTCCTTACAGGAGGAAGGGAGGTGAGGTCACTGCAGGAATTCTGGGACAGGGAAGTAGGTCACTATGGTGAGGTCAGGGTCAGGGAGTAGTTGAGATCAGGGTCTGAGGGAGGCTACGATAATGGGTTGAGGTTGAGGTCGGGGACATGTAAGGCGTGAGGGTGCGTGGTCACTGTGGGGTGGAGGTGGTGATTGGAGAGGGGAGGTCAGGGGTAAAAATGTCAAAAGGCTGCAAAAAAAGAGGGAAGAGTACAGTTTTGGATAGTTTTGTAAACTGAAATCCTAAACTAGGTAATCTTGTAGTTTTCCCTTTATTTTTCCACTAACCTCCATTTTTTGTTTTTTGTTTTATTTGTGTTCAGGCACTGGTATCTCATTCTTGTTTAGGGGTAAAAATGTCAAAAGGCTGCAAAAAAAGAGGGAAGGTTACAGTTTTGGATAGTTTTGTAAACTGAAATCCTAAACTAGGTAATCTTGTAGTTTTCCCTTTATTTTTCCACTAACTTCCATTTATTGTTTTTTGTTTTATTTGTGTTCAGGCACTGGTATCTCATTCTTGTCTTACTGGAATTGCTAAATAGCTTTCTATGTGGTTTATATTTCTCTGGGTTCATTGGAAAACTTCCTTTTTTGTTAAGTGTTTGCTCAAGTGGGTGGAATGATGTAGAAATTCTTTCGTTGCAGATTATGTTTTTGGGAACCGCAAGTTCGGTGGTAATGCTCAATCTATATCAAGAAGACGGTGGATCCACCACACTTCCTTTTTATGGGATTACGATGTCCGGAATATGGCTTACTTAAAAGTACCAAAACGGGCTCCTGAATATCGATCGGTATGATCTTACTCCATTTTCCTTTTCGCCCAAGTAAGCTCTCTGTTATTTTGAGTCTTGATCTTCAATTTATTTGCCTCTAGAAAAAGATTCATCCACATGTATACAGCAAGGGGGGAATACAAAGAAAAACAAGTTATCGGTTTGCATTATTATCATTTGATTATTTTGTTATAGATTTATAATGTTCATACTATCTGCCTATTTTTGTGCAAATATTCATGAGATCTAGGTGTCCTCTTGCATTGTGTGTTTTCTGGAACTTCTGGTAGCCGTGTCCCACCATCTCATTCAGTCTTTAGTCAGTTTAATGGATTATGGTACATGCCTACAGAAGTTGGTTGCTTGGATGATTCAGTGCTCAACAATTAATTGTGTTCCAAGCCATTTGTGATACAAGAATTGGGCCATGCATTTGGTTATAATATGTCAGTGAGCATCTAGTCCAGGCATACAGTTACTGTCATATCATTTTCTTACTTTAATATGTTAAATTACACAATATGTAACTTGGCTACTAATTGATGGGATGGCATTATGCTTGTGACTGGATATGTAACACTCCTTATTTTGAGTATTGTGTAATTTCTTACTACTGGTCTTCTATTTTTTGAATAAATCTTCATTTTAGTTGACTTCTACTGAAATATTGCATAACTTACTTTCTAGGCAAGGAGTCATGTAGAATTCGTTTGCCGTATAAAAGACTATCTGTCAACATCAGATTTCATCAACAGAACTGTTAAGGTTGTCAGGAATCGTTTCTCATTGGCACCCATGCAATTGGAAGAAGTCAATATTCATGCCAAGACATCATTTGACCATTCCAGCAGGTTGCTGACAAAGGCGGAACTGGAGGCAGCCTTTGTATCTGAGAACTTATATAGGGAGGGTACTGGATTGAGTCAGGGACAGGTAGGGTTGAAACACATACAATCTAACTGAAGACAACATTGTTATGATTGGTTGATCATAGCCCTGAAAAATGGGAATTGCTAGCTGTTGTTCTCTTATTAAAAAAAATAGCAATTAGAAGAGCTGTCTCCCTCTGGTGTGGTTTTTTTTGTGAGAGGAGGGGGTTGGGTTGGGTTGGGGGTTTTGAGGAAGGAAGGTCTTTGATTTGGGTTAAGCCCAACAAATGAGTCCTTATAATATCTTATAAAATCAGAACTGTGTAATGTCTGGTTTGAATTTCAACGTGAATTTTTGAGGTCAATCATTATTCTGGTAACGGGTTAAAATATAAGATTTACCTTGCTGGTTAGTATTTAGTCCATAATCATGGCTGGACAGTTGTTCTTTTGGTTTCCAGTTATATTTCTTAAAAGTTTAAATTAGATTCCTATATTAACTAGGATTCCTCCGAAGTTTGTCAACAGCTTTGTAGGTTACTCTTTCTTCTTTATCTTTGTTTCCATCCTCAGTATAGGATTTGTTCGAGGTCTCAGCTCAGTCCAAATCAATCCATGTCTATGATGTCTATCCAGTCCAACCATATATAAATAGGTGCACAGTCCATAAGCTTCCCCACAGTTTTATGAATACAGTTGATTTTAAATTTCTTCAACCAACTTGGATTTTGGTGCTTCTCTGAGTTCATTTCTCAGGTTGAAGTTGGTGGATTCTGCCGGGCGAGGGGGGTGTTTAGGCGAATTTCTGACATGTTTCTTGTTTCTGTTCTATTTTATTTATGGACAATAGGTCAGTTTGCTCTAATTTTCATGCATTTTTCGTACCCCCTGTAAACTATCCATATTCCAGTAACATGGGATCGTTACTCCACGAATACTACTGAGTTTTGTCTCTAATTTAGCTTTTAAGTATCTGGTTATATACATACGATGCTTCAATGATTTGTTATGTTGAGTTTGACTAGCTAGAAGTCTCTTCTAGTTTCAAATTAGGATTGGTCATTGCATTAGTTATACCCACTTTAACTGGAAAAATGGTGTAATAATAACATAAGGATCCTAGCTTACTTTGTCATGATTCCACAGATTAACTCATTGGTCAATGATGGATCAAAGTTAGTAGTTTATTACATTTGCAGAGTTCCAAGCATACAAATTGTTTGTCAAATATCTCTGGCTACTACATTATTAAAAAAAATTATTTAACAATACCACAGATCAACACACCCCAAACTAGTGGAGTTAAAACTATAAAAAGAATCTAATATTTTCAGCACACTAAAAATATTTTACCTTCGGTAAGATTGAAGAATGTATATGTCACTCCTGAGGTGCCTTGTGGTACCCTTTCAAGGAAGTCTCTGATTTTTTTTGATTTTTTGGTAAAGGAAAGGAAGTCTCTGATCACCTGTAGATAACATAAGCATATGCCTCAATACTACCTAAACAATTACAATTCAGACACAGAAACATTCATTTAGTGGATTAGTTATGGCTCTGACCTCCCCATCTAACCATTCCCTTGCTTGCACAAACTTTGTGTACCTCTCCACAGAACTCAGCCCTATACTTGGCAGCACTCTTTAATTATAGACAAAACAACATCAAATAATGCCAATGGTTCAAGCATTTTAGTAGATGAAAACATATCTATCAAACAATGAAGCCAACTGTTGCATTGCATTTATAGTTGAATATGGGAATTTCATCCACAACCCTTCCTTGCGCTTATATATGATACCAAATGAAAGAGTTTGTAATAATTTTCAATTACAGAACTTTCTTTTATATAAGCTTCGCATGGAAACAACATCAATGAAATTAAGTCATGAGTTCAACTATCCTTGGCGACTACCTATTCAAAAAAAATAAAATAAAATAACGGATCAGAATTCACGTACACACATACTAGGGTTCAAGAATTCAATGTCACGACACTTTTCAGTCCATATAACAAAATTTTATCAACCTGTGATACATGTTCACTAACATTCATTAGCATTAACCGAGCACTGTATTATACTATCTAAATAAAATAATACTTAGATTTGGACATCTTGATCTCTGTTAAGGGTGTCCAGGAAAGGAAAATAACAAGGCTACCAACTTATGGAATTACCAAAACAATAAAATTCATTCACACCCAATAAATACCTACAAGAGAGGGGCAATGGACAACAATGAATACCTTCCCTTGGACAACCAAGTCTCACACTTAAGTTGCTTTCAACACCTTCACTTAATGAGGTTACATCAGAGGTGCCTGCGACAACAACCCCATAAACTGCATACAGACCTTATTAGTACTCTGCAACTGGTTAATTAGATTGCTACCATTTTCAACCAATTAACTCATCAGAATGTTATATCGGCTGAATATCCAACCATGCCAAGGGTTCTTTGGAGACACAACAGTGCTTACCAAGTTGCCTGCATTTGAATACCCACCACTCTATAAGCTTTTTGCCTCTATTGCTCTCTTCAGAAAAACAAGGGTGAGCCCATTTGATATCTCTCCTTCTTACAAGGTTTCTGCCCCTTTGATTTCTCCCTATCAGAAAGACTTTGTTTTACTTACAAGACCTTGACACCAGGAAGATAATGAAGGACCTCCTTGACATGGAACACCTTGAGGTGGTGTTTGGAGGAAACATTGATGAAACAATGAGAACATTGGAAGGGAAACTCAGATTCTGGCCCATAAAGTGTTTTCATGTCACCCCATGATTGATCCACGCAAACCCCCCTCCATGTGGTCCATTCTACTCTAACAGATTTTAGTGACTCTAGAGAATCAAATTTATTTGAAAGTCTTCTTGAGGAAAAACAAAGGAGAAAAAGAAAAAGAAAAATTGCAAAAAAAGACGTCCCAATCCACAAGGCTCCTGCTATTGCAGGGTTTGGGGAGCGCAGACTCCAATATAAACCAAACAAAGAAAGCGATTTGATGAATTTTGGTAAAGTACCATAATATTTTAATTGAAGAAAGAAATCTCCAAATTGAATAATGTCCTAAACAAATGCTTAAATTGTCCTGGATTATTAAGGAACTGAATGCATTTCATATATATTAGGTTGTGTTTGGTATGCATTTTCAGAATGTATTCTAGGTCAATAACTCATTATGAGATGACAAAAACAGTGATTGGTATTTTTGATGTCGCATGATGCCCGCCTCTTCCAGATTGCTCAAGTGCTACACAAGAAGAAAGAAAAGAGATCGTGTGGGTGGGTTGGATAACCTTGAAACCACTCTAACGTTCAAGTCCAGTATGAGATCAAAGTCAAGAACTCGGGAGGTAGAAGCTGAGTTCAATATTTTAGTGGGGTTTGCTCTTGTAAGAGTGAAGAAAGAGAGAATTCTTACGTATAAGAAGTATTCAACCGTTTGTCTTCGATCTGCAGAGTATCTATAGCTACTGGGGTGGTTCTGACGTGGAAGTACACATGTTGCATTGTGTGAGGTGGCATTCTCTAAGCATTGCATGACATTCTCGTGGTATCCGCACTATCTTGCTTGTGGCATGTAGTGGCTTCATGGAATACGATTTCGCCGACTCGCTAGCTGCCACCTTAATACATACTTAGGCATGCAACCTGATTGCTTAGAATGTGCTTTGACGTTGATTGTGGATTTTGGCACATGGGTTAGCACATGGCACCAATGCCCTAATACATAATTATGTCTGGTGAGTGGAGCATCACGTGCGGGTGACTTTTGAGCTGGAGGTCTTCTTGACAAGACACGTAGTTTACCGCGCTGTCTGTTTTTCCTTCTTGCAAGCTGCCCTGTTGGGTTATCCCAAGTTGGAAGTCGGCTTTGCTATGGAAGTCGGCAGTTGAGTTTGGTAATCGGAAATGTGTCACATGTTTTAATCCTCAACTCAGATTTATGCCATTTGTTTGTCTGTGACAAACTTTGCACTCATCAGGTATGCATTCTCTTTCTTGAATCATGTAATGTGTTGGAGAATATAACTCATTCTGGGATGTGCTCTTTAGGCCGTTCTACATTCAGGGACCATAACAGAAAGGTCTTGCTCTTTATCCCATTCTCATACAATTTTAAGAGTGCAATCTCCAGTCTAAGAATCTATTTTTAAGAATACTTTCCAAATATACTTCCCAAACGCAGCCTTAATAAGCTCATGACAGATATACTGACAGCTAATTTCATTTATAACTAATGGGATGATCGAAACATAAGCATAGAGTGTAATTTATAAATATCAGAAATTTTATTACATAGAAGGATAGATGATAAAAAACAAAATTACATAAATAAAAAAGGAAGTACACTTCAGAAAATAAAAATGACATAGAAAAATATTCTAAATGTTAAAAGATAATAATTAAAAAAAAAAATGGAATAGAATGCGTTCTCTCTCCCTCTCTCTAACACTCAGGGGCTAAAACTTAATAAGCTGATACATGATGATGTTGGCAACACCCCCTTCAATTTGAATGCCAATGTTTATTCCATGTGATGGATATTTGAATTGTTTAGAACAATTCGTTGTTCATCCTCAAATATATCAACGTCCCCTGCTGCATGCATTTCTGAAAGAATTTTATATTTGATGAATTCTACGATACTCAAATTAAAGTCTCATGAGATATTTGTATTGTATATAGGGAAAATATCTGTTACACCCTTTGTAGTATGGTTTAATGTCATCCACCCCGCTTTTGTTTGCGATGATATCCCTAACACCTCCTATTTTAAAAATACTAATGAAGTGTCACCAATTCAAATTCGTTAATGACAAAACTATCCCATTTATAATTTACAGTTTTAATTTTAAAAAACTTAAAAATTTATTTATTTCTTAATAGGTATTAGGTTTTCACTTCACAATTCTCTCAGTTTTCACCACCATCATCAGTTGACGTGGCCTGAAAGGATGACCCGAATCATCCGCGGCGAGTCTTCACAATCCTCTCAGCTTTCACCGTTTACAATCATCAGTTGACGTGGCCTGAAAGGATGACCTGAATCATCCGCGGCAAGTCTCCAATCTTTGCTATTGTGAGCTCGTCGGTTGTGAGTACTGTAGTTTCACCGGAAGATGAAGGATGTAATACGCTTGTCTAACCGATTGAATGGAAAGCCGGAAAAGGAAATCCAGGATTTGAGAAGGAATTTGTTTCTGATGCTGTTTTCCTTCTTCGCCGGGAGTACATTTGAAGGGGCTCCCAAAGAACAACATGCCCTATTGGAATTGGAGGACACAGTCACGAGGTTGAAGATAGAGAAGGAGACATTGAAGAATATACTCTTAATAGAGAAGAGGCAAAATAAAATGATTCTTGTTTTTTTAATGCACAGCTTTTTCACCTGAAAGGATGATCAAGGAAATTAATCATAAATATGTTTATTTTGATTTGCTTTCAATCAATTTCTCTTTTCATAGCCTAAATGATACATGTTTGTTCTTCTGATGTTATCTATTCACTTGCTAACTGGTTTTACGTCCTGATCTCGTTCTCTGAACAACAAATTCCATTTTTTTTTTAACAGCCAGGGTGTAGAGGCTTAATCTATAAATATCTGATCGTTTAGATTAACCACTATCCCTTTTGCTTCTTGTTTACTCTGTGTCTGCTAGCCGGAGGAAACTCCGATCTGCTGTGGTTGTGAGTTCTGCAGTTTTGCCGGCCCGGCAGCGCCTTGACTTTTTAGGCTGGTGAGGACTTCAATTACTGCGATGTGAAGTTTTCAGACACGAAGTGGGGATCACTCAGCGGCGGGAGAGATTGGAGACTCGTGGCCGATGATTCTGGTCATCTTCTCAGGCCCATCTACTGAAGATGGTAAACGGTGAAACCTAAGACAGATGATGAAGTGAAAACCTAATATCTATTAAGAAATAAATAAATATTTCAATTTTTTAAAATTAAAAGAGTAAATTATAGATGGAGTTTTGTCATTAACGAATTTGAGATGATGGTGCTAGAGAAATTATCACTAACAAAACTTGGTGAAATTAAATCATCATAGAAAGGGAGTGTGATAGATATTTTCCCATATATATATATATATATATATATATATATATATATATATAACACAACAAATGTCCCCTTATCTCATGGAGAGAACACTAATTTAGACAGTGAAATACGTGTTGAGATCTCCTTATGCAAAAGTTTTGTCAAAAATAGGACTCCAGTGTTATATTTGAATTCAAAAGCTCAACAAATGCCTTGGTTATTGCATGTGGGAAACCCACGAAATCCTACTTTGTTATCGCATGTGGCAAACTGTAACAGTATTATTTTGTGAGATTCTTTCCGATTCCCCCTGAATCCTATCACCCTCTTCAAACGAACCGGACAGCTTTGGACGGTGAGTTTGCCAGTGAGTGTAACGAACCGTTGTGCCGGTAACAATTTGGTGAGAATGTCAGATTTGGTCTTTGGTGGAGAGTAGTCGAACCTCCAGTTCGTTTGCAAAAACCTTTTCACATATGAAATGAAAATCAAGTGTGGCATGCTTGGTGCGTGCATGGAAGCATGGATTAACTGATAGGTACGTGACACCCAGGTTGTCACACTAGAGAATTGGCTGATTTGGAGACTCAAGCCTAAGTTCCTGTAGTAATTGTTGTAGCCATGTGACCTCGGGAGTGGCATTGGCCAAACCACGATACTCTGACTCAGTGTTAGAGCGAGCTACAATGGACTGCTTTTTGGAACTCCAAGAAACTAGATAGGGCCCCCAAAAAATGTGGTACCCATTGGTGGACAGTTAATCATCAGGGCAACCACCCCAGTCAACATCAGAGTTTGCTTGCAAATATAATTGTGAAGCACAGCGTAAATGTAAACCAAACTGAATAGTGTGTTTGAAGTATCATAGTATCCGCTTCATTGCAGTCTTGTAGAACCCCAACCACACTTTGGTAGTATGTAACATCACCAAAGGGGGTGCCACCTCTTGTGGTAAGTTTGATGCCAATTGTAGTAGGGGTTGAGATACCTTTGGCACCATCCATTTTGGTGTAGACTAGCAAATCATGAATGCATTTTTCTTGAGAGAGGAACAATCCCTCAGGAGGTAGTTGCTTCAACACCAAGAAAATAATGTAAGGGACCAAGATCATGTAATTCAAAAGGCAATTGAGATCCTTAATGATGGATGCAAGTTGATCTGAACTACTCCCTGTGATGATGATGTCATCCACATAGACTAGTAGGAGAATAGTGTGCCCATTACAAATTCGTAGAAATTGAGAGGAATCTGATTTCGCATTGTGGAAACCCATGGTGATCAATCCTTGATTGAGCCTTGAAAACTAAGCCCTTGGAGCTTGTTTAAGGCCATACAACGCTCGTTGAAGTTTATAGTGTAAGACCCGCACTCCACTAACCCTGTCTAACCGTGTCGTGCCAGGTCTTCCCATCATAATCGACTCAA
>CM053272.1:17282049-17313055 GCA_028583415.1 Protea cynaroides | reverse complement strand
GCAGATGGTGATTAAAATCAATTGCCCACCTGAATTTTAAAATGTATTGATATAACTCAGCCAATTATATCAACAGCGGCATTATTAACATCGTTTTTTGATATAAGTTGGACATTCAACAAGCCAACTTGACTGCGAGAAGTTTTTATAATAAGGCAAGTCAGTCTGAATCACCAACCCTCACTCACAGGGGTGAGAAATTTAATGAACTATTGATATGCCTCATACAATAAGGCAATGATCTTCTCACTTGAGTCACCATGACAGTCATCCCTTTGAGCCAAGCATTTAAACCAATAAAATCAGCCTTTCAACAGTGCGAATGACGAGTCAAATGCAGATGAAATAGAACAACAGCAACTCTGCAATCAATAATTTTAAATGCACACACAAAAAATGAACAAATTTCCCGCTCACTACCATGATAATAGTAGGAGCATTTGTCCCATCATTTATGATGCACCAATTATCGGAAGAGGTTCTGAAAATCCGCTCTTCCAAATGAAGCTCCTCTAATATAGGCATTCCTTTAAATCTAACAATGTTCCTCAATGGAGCCACAACATTTTTGGCTTGAATTACAGCCATTGAACAGTGAACACAAAATTTATTGGGAACAGTCTTCTTGTCTAAAGATCAGAATCTACTCCCCATGAACAGTTGGGGATTTTCTTCTTGTTTCCTGAATTGAGGTATAGTTCTAGAAGATACCATCCATCAACAAAAAAAAATAGAGAAAACCAGTTAGAAACCATAAGTCATACCAAATACCATGCAACATAAGTTTGCGAAAACAACAGAGCAATTGGAAGTTTTTGTTGAATGATGGAATGACTTGTCTGTAATAGACAGAGGTCCTCTTATTTATAATGTGAGAATGAATACAAAGAAAGAAAGAGGTAGTACAGGTAGTACAATACAGGTAGTACAGGTAGTACAATTGTACAATACAGGTAGTACAATGAATCTAGACAAAAAATAAAATATGTAATATTCTCAACACTCCCCCTCAAGTTGGTGCATATATATCATGCATGCCTAACTTGGACAGTATCATATGGAAGGATTTCCCTGGTAGACCTTTTGTGAAGATGTCTGCTAGTTGGTCCTCCGATCTGACAAACGGAATCTCGATTTGTCCACTGTCCAGTTTCTCTTTGATGAAGTGACGGTCTACCTCAACATGTTTTGTCCTATCATGCTGAACTGGATCATTAGCAATGTCAATGGCTGCTTGATTATCACAGAATAATTTCATGGACTGGTTACACATAACCTTCAAATCTTTGAGTAGTCGTTGTAACCATAGTAGTTCGCATATTCCATGCGTCATTGCTCTGTATTCTTCTTCTGCACTGGATCAGGCAACCACATTTTGCTTCTTGTTGCATGAGGTTACCAGATTGCCATCCAAGAATTTGCCATCCAAGAATGTGCAATAACCAGAGATATACTTACGATCAGGACTTCCTACCCAATCTGCATCAGTATAAGCCTCCACTTGGATTTGTTTATTTGGTGAATCTGAAATGGCATATGCTTCCATTTTCAGAGGGTCGTTAGGAGATAACAGGATTCCTCTTCCAGGGGCTGACTTTAGGCAGTGCAGTACCGATAGACAGCCTCCATATGTGTAGAGTATGGGTCGTGCATAAACTGGCTTACCAAACTAGCTGCGAATGCAATATCTGGTCGTGAGTGGGCAAGATATAAGAGTCTGCCAACAAGTCTCTGATATCTTCCTTTGTCATCTGGTGAGCCTTCTTTTGCCCTTAGCTTGGTATTGGGATCGAGAGGAGTATCACAAGGTCAAGCCCCAAGTAACCCTGTTTCTAAGAGAAGATCAAGAACATACTTTCTTTGAGATAGATAGATGCCTTTTGCAGATCTGGCAACTTCAATCCCAAGAAAGTACCTAAGTTTGCCAAGGTCTTTGATCTCAAACTCCTTCCCTAAAAATGCATTTAGTTTCATGATTTCATCATTGTTGGAATGATTTCATCATTGTTTTTTGCCAGCAATGATGATATCATCTACATATACAAGTAAGGTAGTAAAAATGTTAGGGGAATGTTTTATAAATAAAGTATAGTCAGCATTGCTTTGAACATAGCCAAATACTACCATAGCTTTATTAAATCTTTCGAACCATACTCTAGGGGATTCTTTTAAACCATAAAGAGATCGCTTCAACTTGCAAACTTTTCCTTGGCTTTTATCATCTGTGAAACCCAGTGGGCAGTCTATATAGATATCTTCAGTAAGTTCTCCATGAAGGAATGAATTTTTTACATCTAACTATTACAAGTCCCAGTTGTGATGTACAACACGGGACAGTAAAACCCTGATGGTAGTCATTTTGGCCACTCGGGCGAAGGTTTCTTGGTAGTCAATCCCATATGTTTGAGTAAATCCTCGTGCAACCAATCTAGCCTTGTACCGATCAATAGTCCCATTTGGTTTCTGTTTCACTGTAAAGATCCACTTGCATCCTACTGACCTTGATCCTGCAAGAAGTGGAACAAGATCTCATATATCATTTTTCTTCAGAGCCCTTATTTCTTCCACCATTGCAGCTTTCCACCTTTCATCCATAATTGCATCCTGCCATTTTTGAGGAACAGAAACAGAGGAGTGCAAAGACACAAAAACACGGAAAGAAGGGGAAAGGGAGTCATAGGAAACATAATTGGAAATAGGATGTAGGGTGCAAGCCCTTGTTCGTTTTCGAAGTGCAATCGCAAGATCAAGATCAGAAGAAGGAGTAAGTTTCTTACCAGAAGAAGGCTCAATAGACTCAGTTTCTGGATCCAGGACTAGTAAAGGGACATGTGTAGGAGTGGTAGTGGCGTTTCTTCACTTGTCTTTGGCACGACTATAAACTTGCAGAGGTGGCTTGGTGGTTGGATGCTTGGATGGTGCAGCTGTATTGAGCACTTGTTCTTAGACTATTTCTGGTACATCAGGTATATCTAGTATAAGTACATTAGGGATGTCAAGTGCATCTTCAACTGTCTGTGTCTCCCCCTGAAGAGGCGCCTGATAATAGGAGAGATGCTCATGAAAAATGATATCTCTACTAACAAGGACCTGACGAGAGGGAGGATGATAACACTTGTACCCTTTCTGTGTTGCAGAATACCCTAAAAATATGCACTTTAATCCATGTGGATCAAGCTTGTCAGGGGAACGATGGTTACGAGCATAACAAAGACAACCTAAGACTCTAGGAGGAAGAACAAAATCAGAATTTCCAAGTAAGATGTCCAATGGAGTCTTGTTGTCTAAAACTCGAGAAGGAAGGCGGTTGATCAGGGATGCTGCAGTGAGGATAGCATCACTCTAGTATTGAGCGGGAACATGTCTCTCAAACATTAGTGCTCTAACAGTTCGAGTAAGTGGCGGTTATTTCTTTCAGCGACTCCATTCTGAGCAGGAGTGTCCACACAACTTGTCTGATAAATTATCTCGTTATCAGCCAAGTATTGCTGAAAAAATCCTTCAAGAGATTCCTTACCATTGTCCTACGGAGCATCTTCAACTGAGTTTGAAACTACGTCTTGATCATATTCTGGAAATGGTGGAAGCATGCGAAGACCTCATTTTTTTGACGCATCAGATAGACTCATGTAGTACGAGTGTGACAATCAGTAAAGGTTACAAACCACCTATGACCAGAAATAGAGGTAGTCCGTGTTGGACCCCAAACATCAGAATGGACTAAATCAAAGATACAAGGACTTCTCGACATAGAAGGTACATAAGAAATACGAGCCTCACATAAAAACTCATCTTTATTACATTGTTTAAATAATTTTGGAAAAAAATGAGATAGAACAACAGAAGAGGGATGCCCAAGACGGTGGTGCCACTGCTGAAGGGTACTCGACCATTGTCAAGCAAGTACAGGCTACCATGCACACTACCATGTCCAATCGTCTTCTCATTCTCCAAATCTTGAATCACACAATAGGTAGGAAAAAAATGTTAATTTACAATTTAGAGACTTTTTAAGACTACTAATGGAGATTAATTTATGGATAAATTAAGAACATGTAGAACATAATTCAAATCAAGGGAGGAAGAACAGTGGATGGATCCAATTCCAAATATTGGAGAGAGGGATCCATCAGCGACCTTCACAGTATTATGTCCAGAAGAAGGAGAGTAAAAATAAAAGGACTCCGATGAACCAGTCATGTGGTCAGTGGCTCCAATATCTATAACCCAAGGGCTAGAGACAAAGGAAGCACAATGACCATTATGGGAAATATCTGACTGAACAAAAAAAGAACCTGGATTGGTAGATGCAAATATGGATGATTGATTTGTAGTCGCAGGAGGTAGTCGAAGGAGATGCTGGAGAGTCTAAAGTTCTTGTGCAGAGAGTTGTGGCAGAGGACCAGTAGGAGGACTTGCTTCATTTTGATGTGCCTGAGGTGCGTGGGAGGACTTTTCCTTGTGTATACCTTTTTCTCGGCATTTTACTTCAAAATCTGTCGGTTTGCCATGAAGTTTCCAGCATGTGTCTTTGGTGTGCCAAAGCTTGCTACAATACTCACATTTGATAGCATCACGGGAAACAGGAGGACTCTTGTATGTCTGAGTATTTGTCTAGAGAGCAGACCTATCTGGAATAGAAGGGGACAACATTGTTATTCGTCAATGGTCCTCTAACTGAACCATGAAATAAGCATGTTAGAGGGTGGGGAAAGGGTCCCTACTGAGAATCTGTGAGCGAATAGGATCAAGCTCCACATTTAGTCCTGCCAGAAAAGTATAAACCCTATATTTCTCTTCCCTTTTGTGAAATAGGGTAGCATTTTCTTCACATTTAACATGAATGGAATCATAAAAATCAATTGTTTGCCAATAGCTCCTCAACTTAGTATAATATTGGGATACAGTTAATTCTTTTTGGATTGTTTCATGAACACTTTTCTAAATGGCATAAATTAAAGCAGCATTCCCAACTTGGGAATAGGTGTCCTTAGTAGACTTCCAAATTTGTGCAGCAGTATCCAATAACAAATAGCCCTCAATTATAATGGGTTGCAAGGAATTGAGGAGATATTGCATTACCAATGAATTTTCAGCATGCCATTTTTCCAAAACAATGTCTTTGGTCAAAGGTTTTTCTTGGTGCCGGTGAAATATCTCGATAATCCCTGAGCTGTAATTGAGAGTTGGGTGGCCCGATACCACATTAGATAATTACCACCATAAAGTTTAGTGGTATTAGTGGGAATAGTGAGATTGTCCATTTTAAAACTCTCTATCCCAGAAGAGGTTACTTCAGATGTCATCCTTGAGTTGTGTATTCAAGAACAAACACCCAAAAACAATATGAACAGCCTCCCTATTTGGTTATAGCACAATATATGGAGATCAAAGTAGAAATATCACTTGTCAGATATCCTAACTTGTCTCATGTGCATTCAACATAATATATGAAAATTAATTCTGGTTTGCAACCACTTTTTTGTTTATAGGGGTAAACTCAGAAACTCATAGATATCCGACCAGACTAAACCATATTATTAATATCCAGGCTAATAAAAAAATTGATTTCTAATAAAGAGAGTAAAAAAATGATCCGTAATGAGGGATAAAAAGAAGGGCAGTACCTATATCATTGTATGATTCCCTCTTTGGTTGCTGCCCCTAGTGGGGAGAGAAAAAAAAAAGAAAAAGAAAAGAAAAGAAAAGAAAGAAAGTCAGTGGTCGACAGTGGTAGGTTAGTTGCAGAGGTGGTGAGGCGGCGGAGGGAACTGGCGGTAGAGCTAACTTGGCTCTGATACCATGTTGAATGATGGAATGACTTGTTTATGATAGACAGAGGTCCTCTTATTTATAATGTGAGAATGAATACAAAGAAAGAAAGAGGTAGTATAGGTAGTACAATACAGGTAGTACAATGAGGGTAGTACAGGTAGTACAATTATACAATACAGGTAGTACAATGAATCTAGACAAAAAATGAAATACGTAATATTATCAACAGTTTTAAATATAATAAATGTGACTGCTAGAAACTTAGAAGGTCAAATCATCAGTTTGACTTCTGTAGATTGTGGAATATAGGTTGAACAAGGAGTTTAAATTATGGAATACAGGTTTTATCCCCAAAGGATGACATTGGCAATTCTGACCGTTGGATAGTTAAGCAAGGTCAAGTGTTAGATTTCAGCCTTAAGTTCAATCATTTATGTAATGGTATACCCTCAACTCCACTAATATTTTATGTTGCTGGTCCCAAGCCCAGATAAAGGAGGGTTGGGGCATCAGATCGGCTGTTGGCATTGTAAAAACTTTAGCCAAACCCCTCTGAATGGATACTAAAATTTTATATTATCAATCTTATGCTACAGCCTCCCCCAGAAGTGACATGCTGCACTATATCCCGGTTGTTGTGGGTAGTGAGCAAGGGTTTAAGGTATCCCCTGTAAGTGACACACCCCTTCAGTGCCTGGTTGATGATAAGTAGGCAATGGTTTTTGCACCATGGATGTGTGCAGGTAAAAAAGCTAGTCCAAAAGCATAGGAATAGATTATTAGCATCTTGGAATATAGAAACTATAACTAGAAAGAGTTTAAAATTGATAAATATAACGAGAAGAAGAAGAACTAAAATAGCTTGTATACAAGAAACTACATGGATGGGTAAAAAAAGCTGAGGACTTAAATTACTATAAACTTTGGCATATCTAGGATAAAAATATTAGAAGTGAGGTGGAAATAGTAGTAAATAAATATTTAAAAAAAATAAAGGTTTTAGATGCTAAAGGATCTGGTGATAGGATCAATACCCATCACACCTGTGTTTTAATCAAAATAACTAGTGCTTATGCTCCTAAATCAGATTAGATGAAAATACTAAGAAACATTTTTTGGGAACACAGAGATAGATTAGTTCAAAGAATTAGTCAAGGAAAAAAATTGTGAAACTACACTACAGTCCACATAATGGGACCTACTCACAGTCCTCATCGTGTGGGACTCTTTGACCTGCATAGTTGGTGCAGGACTCTTTGACTATAGTTACTGAGATGGAATAGGACTCTACAATTCTATACAGTCCTATCGTAATAGATCTCCTATTAGTATATGGACTTCTAGTTAGTTTATTAGATTGTTTTATTAGTTTTCTTTACCAATTAAGCTTGTTAGTTTCATTTTTCCTATTTTGAGTTTACTTTTTCTTTAGTTTGTGACTAGGACTCTGACTTGTAGAGTCCTAGATCCTATTTAACAGTTGTTTTCTATTTTGAAAAAAAAATCAGCTACCCCCCATAATAGTTTCGAAACATCACCTACCATCCATACCTTTCAAAAAAATCAACTACACCCAAGTAATTGATGGAGGTAATGGAAATGAGCGTTAGACCATTTACCATCTATGTTATTAATTTGAAAATTTTAAAAACTAATAAAATTACTAATAAACCTTACTCCCCTGTAAAAAGTTCGAGCTTCATCTTCCTCGCACATAACTTCCCCTGCAACCTCGCTGAAGACTGTTCTTCATTTTTTTTTCTCGCTTTCTTCCTCCTCGTGAACGAATTGAACTAGATTTCAATGCTCAAGTGGTGTAACAAGAACAGCAAGAGGTCAAGTGCTTTTGCATCCAAATCAGTTCTGTGTCTTCCACAAAACCTGATCACCTTTTATCAATATTCGAAAATAGATTTCAATTCTTCTTTCCCTTCCGATGAGAATCGAGTCAGGACTTTATAGAAACAGAACCTTTGGGATCGATGAAAAATCTAGAAAGTAGAAAATCTCCTCTTGGATTCTCTCGCTCTTTTTTATATTATTAGTTCTCTATCCTCTTTTCTCCTCCACTCACTCTCACTCCCTCTTTCTCTCTTATCATAAGTCATAACCCCACTATCTCTTGTTCCCCCCCCCCCCCTCTCTCTCTCCCTCTCCCTTCTTATTCAGCCAATGAAGCCTCACTTACATTAACTCTCTCTCTCTCTCTCTCTCTCTCTCTCTCTCTCTCCCCCCTAGATCCCAAATCGCATACAAGAGTGAATGGATGGTAGGGCTTGGATTTAGAGAGAAAGGAAGGAATAGTGGGGTTGCAGATTTTCTGTTTTTATTTTTCACATTTACCTGACGGTGAGATAAATCTTAATCTCCTTTACCATAGGGGATACTGTTCAGATTCTTGGGGAAGAAAAGGCTTGCATCGTCATTGGTGAAGATAATCGGAGAAGAAAGAAACCCTTTCTTCTCCGAATCATTTCTTCTTCTTTCTGTTCAAATTGGGATTCCCATTTGGGGTTTGTACTCAGAAGGAAGAAGAGGGTAGATTTGGAGATGAAAAAGAAACAGGATTTAGAGATTTGGGGTTTTATTCTCCTTAAGTGAAGGAAGGTAAAACCGTCTTTCAACATTTCTTTTAGGGTATTATTGTCTAATTCAAATTCACTTTTGGATGACATCAGCAACTAATGGGATTCGTTTAATGGAGTGGATCTATTTGATTAACGGTAGTAAACGCTTGGGTGGTAGTTGATGTTATTTGAAAGGCGTGGGTGGTAAATGATGTTTTGAAACTATTATGGGGGGTAGCTAATTTTTTTCTTTCTATTTTCTATAAATACAAACTACAAGGAGAGGATACACATACTCTCTCTTTCCTTTACACATTTATTCTTTCCATCTTCTCTTATTTTTTTTTATTTTGTTACAAAAATAATATTATAGAGGGAGTTCAAAATAGACATGTTAGAAGAGATAGTAGAGGTTATGAGAGGTGGGACTTCAGTCTGGCTAATAAGCTAGTTGAAGGTACTAATTAAAAGGAAGGATAACATATCAAAAATTGAAGATGATCCAACAGTCTGATTGCTTGATATTGAGGATTCCTACAAATGAAAGGATAACTCAAAACAGCACTCTAGATGTAGAAATCAATCTCAGAACATAAAACAACCAGAATAGATATATTTAAGTGATCAAAATATGATGGAACATTAATAACAGAAGTTGGAACCAATAACTGAACTTACTCAGAAAGTATAATAGGAATAAAAAAAAAATTTGAAATCAATTGAAAGATGGGACTTTAAAACCAGAAATTAAACCAGACTTCATTACTAATAATCAGAACAGAACTAAAAACAGAATAAAAGAGTTTAACTACACCCAACAGATTAGAAAATATTAGACTGAAGTAGAAAACCTGAACTATAATGCACAGAAACTAGGAAGTTCAGACCTGGAATTTAGAATCAGAAAAGAAAAGAACAAATTAAGTAACTCTTTCAACCAAAAAAAAAAAGGTTAAGTAATTGCCGAACTGATCGATTGACAGAGATCAAGTGCAGGAAATAAAGGATCATGAATCCACCTAATTTATTCTAAAATCCACTAGAAAATACCTACTAAAGCTACTGTAGAGAAGAACACTTGGATCCATTGAGCCACCTGAGAATCTGCCCAAATAAAGGTCTGAAATCCAGACTCTTGAACAACAAGGTACCAGTTGCCATATCGGTCAACATGCCCAGACAGAAAATAGGGGGGAAAAGAAAGGAAAAGGAGGAGGAAAAAAGGGGAAATGGGGAGAAAATGAAAATAAGAAGAAAAATGGGGAGAAGTAGCAAATACGGGTAAGGTTGCAGCAGCACTGCCAACATGGTAGAAGGAGGAAGAGGAGGAAAGAGATGTGTAAATGAAATTCACACTACAACCACAACCTCTTCTCCTGTCGACATCAAAAAGAAAGAAGATCACATGAGTTTCATTTGTTAAATTTAAAACTTTAAAAATGATTTTTTTTTTATACAATGCCCCCATATTCACAAATAAAAGAAATAAAGTTTACATTTTACATATATGACCCTCAAATTACATTTTTAGAGAAAAGAAATATCATATTTCACATTTAAAACCCCTTTGGTATATACATGCCTTAGTCACCTAGGTGTCACCTAGGCTTCCGCTTAGGCGTCAAGAATACAAAGCAATTGGCAACTACTTAGGTTCGTTTTGGCACCATGACAACTATGCTGTTAGGTAATGATAACCAGTAGAAGCAACTCCAAATTCATTATTCATGAACCACCCATCCTCAAACCTTACAGACAACATTGTTGGGGTAAGAAAGCATGGAATCAATGAGTTACCCATTGAGTTACATTCAGGCGATTCAACCCATGATTCCATGGGTTCTACAAGTGTCAAACATCAATATAATTAAACGATTCTCTAACATCTCATCTGTACACCATTTTTGAAGTATGCTAATTTTGACAAATATTAATAAATACTGTCTAGTAGATACCATACCCAAATTAAAAGGAAAAAAAAACAGTTCTGATCACACTATCATGCTAAGTTTGATCTTCAACAATCTCTGGCAGGTTTGGATCCTTACATAATTACATAATGGAGATGAGTTCCTAAAAGAGGGCCCCATTAACAATGTACTTGGTCCTATTTAACATGAACATAGATCTTACTTTTGGAATAATCGGTTAAATTAGAAAGCTAAGGTAATTTAGAAATATTGAAATATTTCTACAAGCTGGTGTTGATGAATAAAGTTTTGACCCATTCAAGAACATTTTCCTAACTTTTGGCTTACATGATATTCTGAAATCATAACTAGCATGACAGTAATCTTAAAGGTAATGCAGAAATTGTACTCCAAGGGTCCAGTTTCTCAGTTTAGTGTGGAGGGAGGCGTGCTTGTCTACCCAAACTGTGATATTCCCCCACTTTTTCTCACTTTTTTCTTTTTCATTCGATAGGATATATTGTCAATGAGTTACCCATTGAGTTACATTCAGAAATTGCAAAATCAATAGAACTTGACGCTCTCACTTTTTCTTTTTTCATTCGATAGGATATATTGTCAGTTTTTTCTAGTGTCGGTTGATGCGTAGGGTATGGTAGCCCGTAGTGTGCTAACGCTTCAAAGCATGCTAACACGTCTCAGTAATAGGTTTGTGAGCTAGAGGAGGGTTACTTGAATTGAAGCCTAGGAGAAGCACGCACCAATCTATTCGATAGAGTTGAATAGCCAAACCAAGCCAGCTGGTCAATCTCTGAAATCTGATCGGCGCTTAAAGCTACAGGTCTTTGCTTTGCCCTGCTTTACATGCGAAAAGGTTCAATTCCCCAATCAGATAAAAGAAAAAGCATTATGTAAGTAAAGGGTTCCGCTCCACTAGGGACATTCTCTCTCACTCTCCACCAGGGTATCCGCAGAAAAGCATCCACGACCAATGCAACCAAATAAGGGGGTATGAACCTCTGACTATTTTAGGGTTGGTGTCTTATTTTTTAATAATCCGGACCCCGGTAGGATCTGTTATTGCCATGCACTAGCCTCGATGAAACTCCTCAGTATATTATTGTACGCTTCTTTCCCATTGGCGTAAGTTTTGTAGGGAAGAACATCTGAGCGGCAAACCGAATTTTCCACGTAATCTGGACTTCATTTTCTCTCACGTTCCAATAGGTTCCTTACCTTTCAACCACCTATTTGCTTGAATCCGGTCCCACCAGATCACGGCATGTCCCTTTAGACGAGTAGTGGAAGAATGATAGTCCTATTTCAAATTCTCCAGGTTATGAATATGTCTGGTTGATGGGGCTTTTGTTCGGAATTGAGGGCTAGGGACGGTTAGAACTCCCATTTCCCGATCAGAGGTTTGAGCTGCTATGGCAAGTTTTTTTCCTTACAGTGGAGGCTCTTCGTCTTTTATCCAGTGCTCAACTAGGTCCTCTAGTTCCTCGGTAGCACCTCGAGGCACCGGAGGAGTTGTTTTACATGATTGACGGGATATTCCCCACTCCATGGCATGGCACCTTTCGCTCATCCATTTGAAACGAGTGGAAGAATGCTTTGTTGATACAAGACGGATTCTATGAATGGCTCGTGACGCCTTTTGGGCAATCAAATGCCCCTAACTCCTTCATGAGGATGATCAGGAACCCGATAAGGCATATCTAAAGTATGAAATAGGAGCGTCTTCAAAATATAATCCGAAGAAGCTAAATGGCTTTTTTTTTGCTCGACTATGAGCTAAGCTAAAAGGCGTGTAGAAAAACAAACTATGGACAAACCCAAACCAAGAAGGGGAACAGAAGCCTTTCGCCGTTAAAGACTGAAAGAGCCACTGAGACGTCTCTTGAGTCGATTTTACCATAAATAAAGGCAGCCGCTGGGGGAGAGGTGGTGGGGGTTTTTGGGTCAGAATAGCCCATAGCATAGCCAGAAGCAAAGCATGAGTAACATCATTAGTAGATACAGTAGTTGATCTATTGCCAGTGACGTAAGGCCTTCATCGCTCCTGTCACTAGTAATTGATACCCACAGAAGGGGAATCATATATCTGGACCGCGGGAGAGTTAGAGCAGTAGAGAATTCCTTCTATCTTCAGTAGTGCCCTCTAACTAGACTAGGAGTGGAATGGGAGTGAATTTTCAAGGTGGAGCATGAATCAATGATTTGCTCCCTCCTCCTGCCTTCTCTATCGTTGAATAATAGTGGCTCTATGTACCTAGAGAGATGGGTTCCAAACGGTCTATCCATGAAATTGATGACATTGCTTATGATGTCCTCAGGGACGACAGTTCGACCCACCGAATAACATCCATAACTTTCTCAAGAATTGATTTCCTATCATTGCAGAAAACTATGGTATCATCCACAGATAGCAGATGAGATATGATTCCGTACTTTCTTGGCACTTTGTAAGCACAACTTCCTTTATACGAATAAGACCAAAAGGGGCCCGAAAGCCCCCAACTTCATTCTCTCAAAGCTAGAAGCTTACTCTAATCCACAGCCAGCAACTTCTTGGATATCTTTTTGGGTCCGCCCCTGATTTTGTGAAGAAGCCGACTGGTGAAAGAGGCTTTCCCGTGGGCTGAGACGGTAGCCGCCTCTTCACTCTCCTTCAGTCGATTCAAAAAGTCGAGCTCCCCCCAATCAGAATAAGCCCAGCACATAAGGAAATACAAATATCATTTTGCTAACCGCCTACTATGAAAGAGACGAGCTTTTTTGCTGCCATGGGGTCAACCAGTGAACAAGGTAAACCTAATGGGAACCAAAAAAAGGGACGCTCAGTAGCTTACGAGTTTACATACATGCCTGGTCAGGTATAGTTTCCTTTTGATTTCTCTCTTGTAGTCGTTACCTGAATTCTTGCGAGTGTGTCCACACCCCCCAAACTAACTTGACGAGGAATCCATTTTCGTGATATCTTCTTTTTCAAACCAATCATGAGACGATCTATACTACGCTATTATTTCTTTGATGTGACAGCACACAAGGCAATTTAAATTCGTATAGGTGTAAAGAAGAAAGATTCCTTCTTATTCACCCAAAAAAAAAAAAAAAGCAAGCTTCTTTCCCTCCTTTTTCATCCATTCGTAAGACCTAGCTCCCATTTTTATCACCAGCCAAGTGCGAATTGAGATCTCGCAATTTATCAATGCATGTCGACATTTGTCCCTTTTCTGAAATAGTCTCTCTAGTCTCTAGTGTTATGGCGACATAGCTTGTCTTCAAGGGTGGAATCGGTAGATGCCAAAGGTGTGAAGCATTTAACGGGGTGCGGCAAAGCCCTGACTTCCAGCTATGTGTTGTGTGGCTCCTGCAAAGCAAATAAAGGGAAGCTCGAAGCTTTCCAAACCGATTACCTTGGCGGCTTATGTAATGGTCGGCCAACTAAAGCAGGTTTCACTACAACCAACGTTTTTAATTCAGTAACCTAAAAGTTGTAAAGGTCAGATAACCCAACTAATTGAGAAAGAGGGGCTCTTTGGTTAAACGTCTCATAAGTTGGTAATGATCTCAACGGATCAATAAACCACATGTGGTAGGGAAGTTAAAACCATCCAGGTCGAATACTTCATGAAATGGGAGGAGTATCAGAAATTGTAGCTAGAGAAGCTATTTCAATAGATACCCATTTCTTATGATTACGTTGTGTATCTGCATGAGGACAATACATTTGTAGATGATCCATTCACATTTTCACAAGGATAAGGCTCACTATTATTGGAGGGAGGAAAATAACATTTGTAAACAAGATAGGGTTCTTTCTGAAAAGTCTTCTCATAATTGATACCAAGAGTGAATCTGAATTTCCATTAATAGTGGTCTTTCCGTCAGGAAGAGGTTTGGAACCCCTCTCTATCTGATAAGGTAATGAACAATGTCTTCTGCAAGACTGGCAATGCATTAGACATGACCTGCTGCTCCTTCACTACACGCTACACTAACAGCCCGCATAAAAAGACTACCGTGCCATAAAAGATTGTGGTGTCGTCGGGCACATGTAGATTGGCGAGTGGAATCCCATCCGAGCAAGATGCACTTTCTAGGGCTCTGTGGGCATAGCTTGATGGTCACGTAGTTACCGAGAACAGTCAAATCACACAACTCATTAGAGTAATGTTTCCAATAAAAATTGTTTATTCCTAAATTAAAAGAGTTCCATCTGTTACAAAACGGCACAGGCAGGCAGGCCTTATACCATTACACTCACAAGCAGAACCTTTGAAATTTGCATTTCTTCACCTGGTT
The DNA here is from genome assembly GCA_028583415.1 of Protea cynaroides. Classification (NCBI taxonomy): domain Eukaryota; kingdom Viridiplantae; phylum Streptophyta; class Magnoliopsida; order Proteales; family Proteaceae; genus Protea; species Protea cynaroides. The sequence continues at coordinate 17,298,495 of CM053272.1, read as the reverse complement.
ATTCAAAACATTTTCTATTTCCTCAGCCCAATTCCAAGCAAAATTCATATTTTTTTCCACGTCAGCGCGTCCACCAGGAATCAGTCCAGAAAAATTGTTAGTCCACATTTCAAGAGTAGTAGATGTAGTTTCTCTTTTGAAGCGTGTTAGTTCGTAGCTGCCAAAGTATAGCATTGAGATGAGGAGCACGGCCTCGATGATCTTACCAGAACTCACTGACAGACAAGGAAGGCTGGCAGCTAATGATGGTTGGTTTAGCAGCGAGGTCACATCATATAAAGGACGTGGAACACGGGGATGGATGGGAACGCATCAATCAAAATAACATTGCAAAGATAGATTAGTTCAAAGAATTAGTCAAGGAGAAATTGTTAAACTACACTACAGTCCACATGATGGGACCTACTCATAGTCCTCATCGTGTGGGACTCTTTGACCTGCATAGTTGGTATAGGACTCTTTGACTACAGTTACTGAGTTGGAATAGGGCTCTATAGTTCTATTCAGTCCTATCGTCATAGATCTCCTATTAGTATATGGACTTTTAGTTAGTTTATTAGATTGCTTTATTAGTTTCCTTTACCAATTAGGCTTGTTAGTTTCCTTTTTCCCATTCCTATTTTACTTTGTCTTTAGTTTGTGACTAGGACTCTGACTTGTAGAGTCCTAGATCCTATTTAATAGTTGTTTTTAATTTTGAAAAAAAATCAGCTACCCCCCATAATAGTTTCGAAACATCACCTACCACCCATACCCTTCAAAAAACATCAACTACACCCAAGTAACTGATGGAGGTAACGGAAATGTGCGTTAAACCGTTTTACCCTCTATGTTATTAATTTGAAAATTTTAAAAGCTAATAAAATTACTAATAGACCTTACTCCCTAGTAAAAGTTCGAGCTTCATCTTCCTCGCACATAACTTCCCTTGTAACCTCGCAGAAGACTGTTCTTCATTTTTTTTTTCTCGCTATCTTCCACCTCGTGAAGGCATTGAACTGGATTTCAACGCTCAAGTGGTGTAACAAGAACAGCAAGAGGTCAAGTGCTTCTGCATCCAAATCAGATCTGTGTCTTCCACAAAACCCGATCACCTTTTATCAATATTTGAAAATTGATTTCAATTTTTCTTTCCCTTTCGATCAGAATCGAGCCGGGACTTTATAGAAACAGAACCCTTGGATTGATGAAACATCTAGAAAGCAGAAAATCTCCTCTTGGATTCTCTCACTCTTTTTTTATTATTAGTTATCTATCATCTTTTCTCCTCCACTCACTCTCTCTCCCTCTTTCTCTCTTATCATAAGTATTTACCCACTATCTCTTGTTCCCCCCTCTCTCTCTCTCTCTCTCTCCCCCTCTCCCTTCTTATTCAGCTAATGAAGCCTCACTTACATTAACTCTCTCTCTCTCTCTCTCTCTCTCCTATAGATCCCAAATCGCATAAATGGATGGGAGGGCTTGGATTTAGAGAGAAAGGAAGAAATTGCGGGGTTGTAGATTTTCTATTTTTATTTTTCACATTTAACTGACGGTGAGATAAATCTTAATCTCCTTTACTAGAGGGGATACTGTTCAGATTCTTGAGGAAGAAAAGGCTTGCATCGTCATTGGTGAAGATAATCGGAGAAGAAACCCTAATCATTTCTTCTTCTTTCTGTTCAAATCGGGATTCCCATTTGGGGTTTGTACTCAGAAGGAAGAGGAGGGTAGATCTGGAGAAGAAAAAAAAACGGGATTTAGAGATTTGGGGTTTTACCCTCCTTAAGTGAAGGAAGGTAAAACCGTCTTTCAACATTTCTTTTAAGGTATTATTGTCTAATTCAAATTCACTTTTGGATGACATCAGCAACTAATGGGATTCGTTTAACGGAGTGGATCTATTTGATTAACAACGGTAAACGCTTGGGAGGTAGTTGATGTTTTTTGAAAGGTGTGGGTGGTAAGTGATGTTTCGAAACTATTATGGGGGGTAGCTAATTTTGTTTCCCTCTATTTTCTATAAATACAAGCTACAAGGAGAGGATACACATACTCTCTCTTTCCTTTACACATTTATTCTCTCCATCTTCTCTTTTTTTTTTTTTTTTTGTTACAAAAATAATATTATAGAGGGAGATCTAAATAGACATATTAGAAGAGATAGTAGAGGTTATGAGAGGTTGGACTTCAATCTGGCTAATAAGCTAGTTGAAGGTACTAATTAAAAGGAAGGATAACATATCAAAAATTGTAGATGATCCAACAGTCTGATTGCTTGATATTGAGGATTCCTACAAATGAAAGGATAACTTAAAACAGCACTGCAAATGTAGAAATCAATCTCAGAACGTAAAACAACCAGAATAGATATATTTAAGTGATCAAAATATGATGGAACATTAATAACAGAAGTTTGAACCAATAACTGAACTTACTTAGTATACTAGAAATAAAAAAAATTGAAATCAATTGAAAGATGGGATTTTAAAACCAGAAATTAAACCAGACTTCATTACTAATAATCAGAACAGAACTAAAAACAGAATAAAAGAGTTTAACTACCCCCAACCGATTAGAAAATATTAGATTGAAGTAGAAAACCTGAACTATAATGCACAGGAACTAGAAAGTTCAGATCTGGAATTTAGAATCAGAAAAGAAAAGAACAAATTAAGTAACACATTCAACCAAAAATAAAAAGGTTAAGTAAATGTTGAACTGATCAGTTGACAGAGATCAAGTGCAAGAAATAAAGGATCATGAATCCACCTAATTTATTCTAAAATCCACTAGAAAATACCTACTGAAGCTACAGTAGAGAAGAACACTTGGATCCATTGAGCCACCTGAGAATCTGCCCAAATAAAGGTCTGAAATCCAGACTCTTGAACAACAAGGTGACCAGTTGCCATATCGGTCAACGTGCCCAGACAAAAAATAGGGGGAAAAGAAAGGAAAAGGAGGAAGGAAAGAGGGGAAATGGGGAGAAAATGAAAATAAGAAGAAAAATGGGGAGAAGGAGCATATACCTGTAAGGTTGCAGCAGCACTATCAACATAGTAGAAGGAGGAAGAGGAGGAAAGAGATGAGTAAATTAAATTCATGCTACAACCATAGCCTCTTCTGCTGTCAACATCAAAAAGAAAGAAGATCACATGAGTTTCATTTGTTTAATTTAAAACTTTAAAAATGATTTTTTTATATAGTGCCCCCATATTCACAAGTAAAAGAAATAAAATTTACATTTTACATACATGACCCTCAAATTACATTTTTAGAGAAAAGAAATATCATATTTCACATTTAAAACCCCTTTGGTATATACATACCTTAGTCACCTAGGTGTCACCTAGGCTTTCGCTTAGGTGTCAAGAATACAAAGCAATTGGCAACTGCTTAGGTTCATTTTGGCGCCATGACAACTATGCTGTTAGGTAATGATAACCATATTTTTAAAACATGACCGAGAAGGTCGAGATGGTAGTCTCAAAATAGTCGAGACGAGAAACTGGTTCAAAACTGGGTCCCGACCAGTCTCGACCAGTTCTCGACTGGATCTCGACCAGTTCTCGACTAAATCTCGATCAGTCTTGACCAGTTTCAAACTGGTTTAAGTAATAAATAGGAGTTTCGGTTGAAATCTTAACCGAGACTCATTTTTTCTCTAAGTTTGATTATGTTTTCTTCTTCTCCTCCATTCCTTCTTCTCCAACCTTGCATCTAAGGCTCGAAAACCTCTGTTCTTTGCAAATCTCTCCATCAAAGTGTTGTTGGAGGCTCATTTTGGCCTATTCTTTGCAAATCTAAGGTTTGATGTAGGTTTTTTTTTCCTAAAACTTACTTTTTTACATGATTATATTCAATACATGTCGGTTCATCATGAAATTTATATATGTGAGAGTCATTTGGCTGATCTACAACCACATCATTTCAAAATTAATTTCTTGCATATATATTGTTTTATTTTGATTTTATGTTAAAAAAATATATTTTTCAATAATTAAAAATTAAAAAAATATGATAAATATTAATTAGATGGTGTTGAAAATATTATATGATGAACATCGTTGGCCGATCTACGCGGCCACGGTTTCAATTTTTTTCTTTATATATATATATATATATATATATATATATATATATATATATATATTATTTATTGATTTAAAAATAAAAAATACATTTCTTAAATATTAATCGGTTTTCTTTCAAAATAATATATGTTGAACACCATTGGCCGATCTACGCAGTCACGGTTTCAGTTTTTTTTCTGTACATATTTTTTTTTATGAATTTTTTATTAATAAATCCTATTTTTTAGCAATAAAAAATTATAAAAAATATTAATACTTATCTATTGGTGTTCAAAATAATATATGTTGAACATCGTTGGCCGATATACGCAGTCACAGTTTCATTTTTTTTCTATACCTATTTTTATTTTTATGAATTTTTTATTAATAAATCCTATTTTCTAGCAATAAAAAATTAATAAAAAAATATTAACACTTATCTATTGGTGTTCAAAATAATATATGTTGAACATCATTGGCCAATCTACGGTTTCATGTTGTCGGATTATATTTTTCAAAAAATAAATTATTTTTATTTAATATCCAAAATTATTAATAATATCTAAATAATTATGGAAAATTAGGAAAAAAAATTCTGTTTTCTTATAACAGAGTTTTAAAATTTTGAAAAATAATTTCAATGTGTTTTGAGTTGTATTCGCATATTTGATGCTTTTATGTTCTTCAATTTTAAGTTTTATTAATGTAAATCTATTTATTTAAATTTCTCTATTTATCATCTTATGTAGCAGTGTCTCATTCTAAATATTATGGTTGCTTCGAGTTCTCGTGAGGGAGGTGGTGATGCTGGTCGTACTGACTTGGCTTGACAGTATTGTACCGCCATTGACGGTGATAAAAAGAAGACTCAATGCAAATTATGTGGGAAGAAGCTTATGTCTGATGGGATTACCAGACTTAAGCAACACTTGAGTGGGACTTCTACAGACATGGCAAAGTGTGCTATAGTTCCTGTGGAGATTACTAGGGCTATAGCTGCACAGATGAAGGCAGGCCAGTAGAGAAGGGCAGAGAAAGAAAAAAGTAAACAATAATTTAAGGAAGCAATCCGAGGCACAGTGCGTGGTTTGAATGATGATAGTTCAGATGATGATGGTCCAGATACCAGGGGTTTGACTGAGGAAGAGGCCAGAGATCTGAGACGGGCAACAATGGCTAGTAAAGTCAACCATGAGATGGAAATGGAAAGGTTAAGGCAAAGAGCCTTAGGGGCAGGCGGTAGTACATTTTTAACATACAAAAAAAGGTGGTCTTCGTTATTGAAATTTCTATTTCCTTCACATTTTTAACATTTTTCTCTTAACTTTATATATTTGATTGCATCACAGATCATATTAGATATTGACATGGCAGAAGAGAGAGTCTCCAGATGTGTTATGAAACAGGTAGGAAAAGAGGTAGAGGAGAAGCAATGGGTAACGCAATGAAAAATTTGGAACCAGGACAAAAAATTGACATTCGAATGAACGAGTATGGACAGGCATGCTCCAAGCATACACCTCAGCTTAGTACTTGGATTGGGATCCAAGCTTGAAACAGTAAAATGCTTCCTCTCTGCTACAAATCTTGAAAGCAAGTTCCAGAGCATTGTAAGCATAATGCAATTAAGATAATTCAGGTGAAAAGAAAAACTTATGTAACACTACAGCTTTTTTTGTGGATGTATAGCTATAATGTAAAGAATTATTATTTATTATTTAAAAAAAAAAAGTTGAGACTCATTGTTTATACTTCTTTATTATGTAGGAAAAATTCAACATAGAAGATGGAAGTAAGGAATTTATTCTCAATGAGCTCCATTCAAGTTGGAAAGACTTCAAGTGTAAGACCAGCACTCCGTAAACCCGGTCTAAACCTTGATTTTGTGTCGTAGCAGGTCTTTCGATCATCACCGGGCCAGACGGGACGAGCGGATGACAAACAGGTATGAAATCGGATCAAAGACGGTCAATTAGTCATCATTTTATGTTGATCGGTCGATGGTACCGGTCTTGGTACTGGTCGACCGGTCAGCTCTGCGCAGCTGAATGTGGAAATCCGGAAATTAACTTCTGAGGGTCCCACTTTCCTGATTTCGAATCCTAAGACTTTCCTAATCCTAATAGGGTTACTAAACCCTAATTCTAGCCTATAAATACACCCTTAAACCTCCTCAAATCTTTTCCATTATCTCTCACAAACTCTAGAGAAGAGAAGGAGGTTGGGAAGGAGAAGGAGCTAGGAAGAAGAAGAAGGTGTCGCCATTGCCGTTCGACGAAGCTCACTCTACGCTAGTCAACGGTAAGTGTTTTAACCATTGTTCTTACCCTATGACTCTAGAATAGTTGTGTGGGTGGATCAATACCATGCAAAGTAGGTATTGATCTAAAACCCTAATTGGACCTTAAACCCTAAGTTTCCGTCAAACCCTAGATTCGAGTTCCGATATGATATTCATCGAAACTAGACTCGAATGAGTTGGGGATAACCCTAACTCAAAGCGTAGACTTAGAATGAATAGGAGAAACCCTGAAAATCCATGGAGGATGATCGACGGCGGTCGAAAAACCCATGTATGGTCTTCCGGAGACATACCGGTCGACTATACCGTTTGCACACAGTGCGGCCGGTATGTTGCCACCGGTATCTCTCAAGAGGCTGGTCTGTGGGGACCGACTGACCATACAGGTCGCCAGTCTTTCCCATAGAGCTGCGACTGGTACATGCCACAGGTCAGCTCTGTGAGAGTATTTTGTAACTTTGTTGGTTTTCGACCAACATGAAACCCTAAGAAAAATATTCTAATGAAACCCTAATAATACTGTAGGACTTTGTGACTTTCCGTTTGCATCTTGCGACATGGAGCAAGCTATCAAACGAGCGTTAGGTAAGGGAATCTGACCTAAACCTAATAATTAATGGATAGTAAATCGTTGTTAAATTACCTGATTATATATGATGTGATGTTTGTGCATATTCACATGCCATCTTTTATTTTCAGTTATTATTACTGTTCATGCATTGATAGGATGTGATTGTTGTGCATGTGATTGTTTTCGTTAGTGTGTGGAGTGGGGCATGGGCCTGGGATCGCTCCTCAGCTCCTCACACTAGCACCTTTTGTAGTATTCTATCTTAACATGCTTGGTATGGGTGGGGCATCAGGGGAAGGTCGTAGTACGGTGGTCTCCGATGTTGATGCTGGCCTGGCCATGGTTATGTGGCATTGTGGTCTCCGAGTCGACGCTGACTTGTCCACGATGCTTTAGCTCTATCTCTATGCCGTAGGGAGTTATGTTGGGATAGGGTCTACCTGCGTATTGTTTCTATCCTAGTGGGTTAGTTGCGGATAGGGCATCAAGGGAGGTGTGGGAATGCCTTAGCTCTATCTCTATGCCGTAGACGGCTGTGCTGGGATAGAGCATACATTGATGACATATAGGATTGGTTAGTTGCGAGCCCTGGCCAGTAGGGACTTATGTACTGGTATGGGTAGAGCATCAGGGGAGGTACGGGGGTATCTTAGCTCTATCTCTATTCCATGATGGGTGCATGTGGACCAATGGGGGTGTGATCCATGAGGTGCCACACACTCGTGTATAGAGGTGCGGGGGCCACCAAACCTTTATATAGCACATTGCAAACTTAAAACCATACCACAGCATAAAATTGATTATTACTCATGCATAATATTGTGAAACTGTCTGATTGTCTTACTGAGTTAAGTTGTGAGCTCACCCTTTGTACATACATTGTTTTAGATGTTGATGCAGGTTACACAGTGGACGACTTTATGAACGCTCCGGCGTATAGTGATGTTGCTGCTTTGGCTGTACAGGCAGGAGAGGACGAGCATGACGCTTCATGCGAGTGCCCTTTCTGCGTGTATCTTTGATTGGATTTTTATTTATTTTCATTACTTTCGATTGATTAAAGAGATGTAATGATATTATATTATTTGTTTGGATTTGAATAATTGGATATTTTATTTAAATTTATTAATATATTCTCAGTTCATTTATTTAAAGACTTCCGCTGTATTATTTATATTCTGATTGTGGTTATGTGTAATGGTTTGTATGAGTGGACACGGCCTATTCGAGATCCTGGTGTGAACTGTTGGTTCAATGACGGTTCACTCACACCATTCTGGTTGGATAAGAATTGGGGTGTGACATCAAGCATCACCTGAATAAGGAAGTATATTATAAATACTCTACAGATAAAGAAAGGAAAACTCATTTAGATAAACGTGTAGATATTGACTAATGGAATTACCTCCTAAGGAAGTGGAATAAGGAAGAGTTTAAGGTATACTATTCCTACTCATTTTTAATATAAGATATCAAAATATGCAAAATAAACATTCATTACTTGGCTGAGATCTTCTCTCTTGGTAGGCTATAGCGCAGCGCAATAAGAATAATAGAAAAGAGCAACATATGACTAAAACAACTGGAAAGACTCCTTATGCTTGTGTAAGGGAGGCTGAGGTAATATACACCATAATTTTAAAAAAATTCCTTATTGTTATCTATACTTTAAAATTTATTTCTTTATGCTAATTTGTGAATTATTTAATCAGCATTCAAAGCATCCAGAAGGGTTGTATCCCTCCTGTTATGATCTGTTCAAAGTAACACATACTAGGAAGGATGGTAGTGCTTCTGACCCAACATCAGAAAAGAAGATGGTACGTTAGTAAAATAATATCATGATGATGGCTTCAATTTAATTATGATCACATTTTGAAATCCTTTAATAACATTCGCAGACTGAGATGGAGAATACTCTCAATGCTAAACCTGAAGAGGAACAGAATGACAACTCTGTAAAGGAAGCTATTTTCTCATCTATTGTTGGAGAAGATAACCATGGTCGAATGCGGATGATCAGCTTTGGTCAGACTCCTAAAGATACACATGGAACAGCAGCAATGCAGGCTGCAAAATTGGCTTAGGATAATGAGCAATTATGTGAAAAAATCAGACATTTGGAGAATGAATTGACTCAACAGAAACAAACAATGTAAGAGAGGTTGGCTCAGATGGAGTCTCAATGGCATCCCAAATGTCTTCCTTCTCATCCCAAGTGTCTATGTTGACTCAACTATGCATGAACGATAAAATCAATAAGCAAGGAGGCAAGTTTATTTAATTTCTCTTGAATGCTCTATCATTTTTGTTAATACTAATTTTGAATCTCCCTCCTTTGCAGTGGATGACTTTGACCGCTATTGAGAGGAGTGATCGATGTGATGCAGATAATTAGAGCACTTGTAGTGGATTCCATCTAGGAATTTTTTTTGTAATTACTTTTTTTAGTTATTTATTAGGTAGCTGTCAAAACCTATTAGCTGGTTGTATATAATTATTTCTATCAAAATAAAGCTTGTAATTTCTCTCAAATAGTCAGTCAATGAAATTTAGGATTTTTTTTATATTTGATAACTGGTTTTGAAATCCGTCACTCTTTTCCTCTCATATATCTATCTCCTTTTCTTTCCCTGTGATATATTGCTTTCCACCCTCTTTTGTTGACTGCTGTAGGTATTGAAGAAGATCTGCTGCCAAGTTTATCTGTAACAAGTTAGTCGTTAATTTTTATATTATGTTATTAGAAAATCAGTTTAGGAATCATTCCTATTAAGGCTCTATTAATAGAAATTTTGACATCAGTCTAATGATTCCATAGAAATTTCAGCTATATTAATTCTAGTTGTAGTTGTACAGGTAATTATGGACCTTATCTATAACTCTCCAGCTTTCCCTATTGGTAATGGCAACTCAAGAATTCAGTCTCTGTGCTTGTCTAGGAAACTAAATGACAATGGACAGAGCTTGCCTGATAGAAAGCAGCTAGGTACACAAAAGAAAATAAATTGATGGGTAGAGAGGTCCTTGAACTGGTTTTTGCAAAATCTGGTCCCACAGTAATATTATTGGTAGGCCTACAAGGTGTTGGAAAGACAACTGTTTGTGCAAAGCTTGCTTTCTATCTCAAGAAATAGGTCCCATCCTCAACCAAGCAGATTGATCATCTCTGTGTTTGTTATACATATAATACATGTATACATAAAGTGCATGTTGGTGTGTTTGTGGTTCTATAGTGTGGCGTACCTAGATTTATATCTTGCCCTTACTTACACTATTTGATACAACACCAATTTCAGGGAAAGATTGCATTCTTGTTGCTACTGATGTGTATAGGCCTGCTGCAATTGATTAACTTGTTATTTTGGGTCAACATGTAAACTTAATATTTCCTAGACTTTTCATCTTTCAGATGGAGCTCAAAGCAATTCATCATTTGAAGTATCAAATTTGAATTTCTTATTTCACGTTATTTCCATCAGCATACAATTTTTTATGCTACCAAATCATAAGTAAAGAAGGAAGAAGGATAAATGATATCATATATGGATAAATTTCAGCTACCCCCCATAATAGTTTTGAAACATCACCTACCACCCATACTTTTCAAAAAACATCAACTTCCACCCAAACATTTACCACCGTTAATCAAATAGGTCCATTCCATTAAACCAATCTTGTTAGTTGCTGATGTCATCAAAAAAGAATTTTAATTGGACTATAATTCCCTAACAGATAAGTTGAAAAACTTTTTTACCCTCACTCACCTAACTGACCCTCTTAGAAAAAAAAAAAAAAAAAAATGAAAATTAACCCTAAACCCCTGAATGATAAGCCCGACTTCAACGGAAGAAATCAGAGGAAACTTCCTTCGATAGTCTCCACCGACGACGACGCAATGGTCTTCTTCCCCATCACCTACAAGCTCGAGCCGTGTTTGAAGGTATGCTCTACTCTCAATCTCTCGGCTTCTCTCCATCGGTGGTTTTCCCCCAACATAATTTCAGGTAATAGAAACCCTAAGAAAAAATGTGTGAAACCCTTTCTTCTTCTAGACTCCCGAGAACGACAGCCGCGAGCCATCTTTGGAGGGTACCTAGAATCTCTGAAAAGTTAGAACTTCACATATAATATTCACTCGATAGTCACACTGAAAAGGAAAGGTCCCTGATCGCGTGGGTCTGCTGTGGCCAACAGAGTCGTTTGTCCACCATTAGGGTTTGTAATTTCAAATAATTTTTTTTTAATTTGGATTGTTAATTTGATCTGTGTTTTTTTTTTTTTTTTTAATTTATCTTTTTGGATTCACCACTGTAGGTTGTCCTATTCTAGTTCGCTGCCCACTTGATTAGCAGATATTCATGAGCTTGGTAAGCTTTTCCCATTCTCTTTTTGTTTTGGTTGTGGGGGATGGGGTAAAGACCTTTGGAAATGATATTGTCTTTATCTATTAGCCTGTTAGTGGTATTATGGCTTTGACTCTGTTAGCCTGTTAGTTGTGATGGTGACTGGTGAGTGCAAAGGGGATAATTCCCAAGAGATGGTCCCCCACCATCAATAAACAATAGTATAAGGGGGACAATTACGACAACCTGGTCCCCCACCATCCGAAATCAACAATATAAGTGCATTGTTGTTGACTAATATAGATTTTTCAATAGACAATTCCTCCTACGTGTTAATGGCTTTGTAGATGTTGATGGCTCTCTTTTATTATTATTGTCTTTATTTTTTTCCCCAGTTATAGTAGTTGCAATTACTAAAGTTGAGATTAGATTGCACTCTCCTCTCTTTGTCTATTGTATTTTGTGTCATATTTCTATTTTTAATTTCTTGTTACTTGTAATGATGCTCTAGATTGCGTTTGGTGATGGGAAAATCAGGTTTATCAAATTTTTTTTATTTCTATTGCAAAATCAAATTACCCAAAAGTAGGCATATCAAATTTTTGTATTGCTGTTGCAAAATCAGATTACCCAAAAACAGGTTTATAAAATTTTTGTATTTCTATTGCAACATTGATTCAACTTTTAAAATGTACATTGTTCTCTTCTTAAATCAGTTGTCCTATTTAAATTTATGGGCCCAAGATTGGGTAAATCAGGCCCAACATTGTTCTCTTCTTAATTGCCATGCTATTTGCTATGTTCTTAATTGCTACTTAAGATTTTTTTCATCTTATCGACAACACTCCCATAATGGCCGAAAAACAAAGCGTTTACTACATCTGGCAGGATCACACTGAGCTAAAGTTAGTGGATGCTGATATGTTTAGTTGGATTGATACATACTGCCTATTGTACAGTTCTCAGTGAAATTCCTGAAGGTCGATCTGTGACATTTTCTGCCAAGGTAGAATTGCCAGATGGTGGTTACTATGGAGTTAGTAATGATAAGGAAGCAGTGGAAGTACTTCAAATGTTTAAATTCCTGGGAAGAGCTATTCCCTTGCATATATATGATGTTAAAGTGGGTGAGGCGATAGAGGGAAATTATAAGATCAATGGCTATGACTCTACAATGATTGGTAAGCCCCGACCTCGAAGGAGAAAAGTTGGTACAGTTGATTTACAAGAAATTCCTAGTACTTCCACTATACATCTTACTGAGGTGGGCAGACATGTACTAGAGTTGCCTAGCAATGCCATTATTGTTCCTACAATTGTGAATGAGGCAACCCAGGACTTGGACAGTACTATAAGTGGCAACCAAAGACAGCAGAAGAATACAACTGGTCAAACTGATGGCAAGAAAGAGTATGCTAGTACCAATTTGAGGAAGAACAAGGGCAAAGAACCAGCTATTTCAATGGAAGAGTCTGAAGATGATGAGGATAACCCATTGGATAGCAACTGGGACATTGATGTAGAGGATACCAGATAATCCTCTATTGATTCTGAAGGTGGTGAGGAGTCGAAATATGATGAGGAGGACCTTAGTTTTTCAGACATAAAAGAAGAAGAAGTTAAAGATGAAAGCACTAATAGGGATACAGAGGCTGACATTGATCAGTTGGAGAAGGTAAATATTCATGTTGGCACTATTTTTGAGGATGTGTACACATACAGGAGAACTTTGACTAGTCTAATTGTCCAAGAAAGGTGTAAGGTCATAAGGTTGAAAAATGAAATAAAGAGGGTTACTACAATTTGTGCCAATGAAGGTTGTCAATGGAGTATACATGCTGTTCGTGCTCCCGTTGGTAGATCTTTTAAGGTGAAAAGGTATGAGCCTAAGCATACTTGTAAAAGGGAGCCTTCAAACAGCAAGAATGTCAATGCAGTCTGGATAGCCCGAAAACTGGCTAATAGGTTAAGGGTAGATGCAGATATGAAAATTAAGAGCATGGAGGCTGCCATCAATGCCAAGTATGTGATTACCCCGAAACCACAACAATTATATCGGGCTAGATTGGTGGCTAAACAGGAGAACTTGGCAAGTCACAAAAAATCATATGCTCTATTGCAACCTTATGGTGAGATGCTTCTACAGAGGAACCCTGGGAGTGCATTCAAGATGCAATTTGAAGACATGTCTTTAGCAGATTCCATTCCAGTGTTTAAAAGGCTTTTTGTTTGCTTCTCTACTTGTAAAGAATGATTTATTCAGGGATGCAGGCCTTTCATAGGGATTAATGGCTGCCACCTAAAGGGGGCATATCAGGGGATCCTATTGGTGGCAACATCAATGGATGCAAACAATGGATTGCTCCCTATTGCTTTCAGTATTGTTGAGAGTGAAAACAAGGGAAGCTGGCTATGGTTTCTAACTGCATTACATGATGCATTATCTTATGATGGGGTTCCTCTGACATTTATGTCAGATAAACAGAAGGTATGTTAGATTTCTTAACTTGTATTTCAATGTCAAGCATATATTTTTTAGGTTTGAAAAACATCCTCTTACATTATTTTTCTTATTAAATTGTCATAGGGCTTATCAGAAGCTATTTCTGAAATTTTTCCATGTCTCAATCAAAGGGTTTGTTGTAAGCACCTTTACAATAACTTCAACAAGAAATTTCCTGGTCTACTTCTTAGAAGATTATTTTGGACTGCGTGCAAGGCTTACAATCCTACGGACTTTAATATAGTCATGAATGAGATTAAGGCAATAAATAAGGAAGCCTTTGTATGGTTGATGAAAAATCCTACATCATATTGGGCCAGGCATGCCTTTGACCATGTTATTAAAAGTGACCATGTTACTAATAACATGTCAGAGTGCTTCAACAATTGGATTAATCCTTTAAGAGGCAAGCCTATTCTGATATTGGTTGATGAAATGAAAAGACAACTAACAGCAAGGATGCAGAATAGGTACCAAAAGGGCTGCAGTCTGAAAGGGAGCTTGACACCTGCATTCAACAGAAATTAGATATCGCTGGCAGTGCATCTAGGAGTTTTCAGATCTTCTCCCGTCAGGATTTTTCATATCTAACTTCTCGATAGCTTGAAGGAGATCATTAAACAACCAAGAATTTTCCTCTTTCACTGCCAGTACTCCTTCTAAGTAACCTTTGATATAACTCGGTGAGGTCTGCGAGCTTTCGCCTATCTCCTCTGAGGATTCTTGTGTATTCACAGTTGCAGTATTGATGGTATTACCTAGAGAGCATTCAATTGTCTCTATCCATTCAAACATTCCACATCCAGGATTATCTTTCTACAACACAATTATACAAACAACTTTAATTCAAATCGCAATAAAATGAAAAGGGGATCATAATTACAAACTCACAATTTTTATTCCAATGCCAATGAGACTACAAAAATACTCACTCCAAAAGAACTTGGGCAACACCAGAATTGTCGTCCATTGTTTGTTGTCGTTTTGGCAGTTCTCACTTTGCATTGCCCTACTCCACATGGGCACTGCTTAAACTACTCAACCCACATAACATACTTTTTACAGCTGGGGCAATGATAGTATTTCCTCTCAGCATTTCTTCCCTTGCTAGTTGTACGTGCGATACAAGTGGTACCGTAACTATCACAGTTCGGATACATCTTCTTAATACAATGCAATTAACTCAGACCATGTTTATAAAAAGATTTCTTCATAAAAAATTTCCTATTTATTCAACAGTGGAGTGCAGAAGACCAACAAACCAGTTTTATTCAATCATAAAAAAAGGGATAAATGACATAATACCAGGTTTTACCAATTGTTAGATAATCATATCATTTTGTTTCATTGCAAGCAAAGCAAAGGCATGCATCTACTTTTAGCATTGCTCTGCACATCAGAGTCCCACTACTTCTCTTTGGTAGTTAAAAAAGAGAGACCAACAAGATCAATAGGGGAGTCATGGGTTTCGAGTTGACCCTAGGTAACAGGATCAATCGGTGGAAAATTGGTAGGTTTTATGAAAAACTTCCAATAAATTCAAAAATAAAGATTTGCACATGAACAAACATAAACCACAGATGGCTGATGCAGCTATTGCAACACAATCGGACTTCATATTGCAGGTTTCTCTTCGAAGAGGAGAGCAGGAGCAGTTCGTAGTAGAGGAGGAGAGTCCAACCCTAAGAGGATTGGGCTGTTTATAAAATCGAAATGACCAGGGTTATTTTAGTAATTTTGTTAGTTTTTAAAAAATTTCAATTAAAAACATAAAGACTAAAACGGTCTATCACTAATTTTCGTCACCTCTGTCAGTTACTTGGGTGTAGTTGATGTTTTTTGAAAAGTATGGGTAGTAGGTGATGTTTCGAAACTATTATGGGGGGGTAGCTGAAATTTATTCTATCATATATCAAGGAAAACCGGGACAATATTTAGGTTTGTAGCTCCTAAATTCACAATAAGTGTAAGCACCCCATTTTTGCCATCCCCAACATAAGTGAATCCACATGACAAATTTCTGGCTTTTAACCCAAAGGTTTGCGATTCTTTAATGAGCCCCACAGCAGAGTCATGGGCTATTACCTACTTAGATATACAGGTCGTGAAATTATCTTTGAAATAAGACGAAAATCATCTCTGACATCAAACAAGGAAGGTATCACAGTTTGAAAGTTCCTTTGAGAGATCTAGCAAGAGGAATCATGATGGAATCACAGTATTGGAGTCGATCTACCAATACTGTGATTATAGATCTCAATTCTATGTATCCTAATATTCTACAAAGATGGGGAAGCATAGACTTACAGTTGATTCCCTGCTACTGAAGTCAGAAACCATCGGCAAGCCTTCTTTGCAGAGATCTCCTCTTCTCCAAAGCCTTCTCCTCCAATCTTCCTCTCAGTTCTAGGGTTTAAAATGATCAAAAGAGTGAAAGGAAGTGAAAGGATGTCCTCTATATAGAGGGAAACCTTCCATAGAAAGTGGGATTCCAATTAAGAAGGAGTCTTATTCAAATTTGAAAACTTTCCTAATCTCAGAGTGGGATTCTGGGCTTGACCGGTCTACTGGATAGTCGCCCAATCCATAGACCGAACAAACTTGTTTGTCCAATCGGACAACCCACGAGAGATCAGTTTTTATTCCTGGCTTTGTGGTTCCTTCATCCA
>CM053272.1:17221568-17281549 GCA_028583415.1 Protea cynaroides | reverse complement strand
AATTTGCATCAAGAGGCAGATTTGTGTTTGGGTTATCGGAGAAGAGGGCTTCGACGGAGCAGGGACTATCGTCTTAGTGGGTTTGGATGAAGGTGGCGGTGGGTCCTTTGCAGAAGCAGCAGCAACACTATTGGTGTTGACAGAGAAACCTCCCTCTGCGCATAGAGCAGCTTTCCTTGCTGGACCGATTGAAAATCATCGATCTCCTGCCGGATTCACTGAAGAGGAAAATAAAGAAAATCCTCAGTCTTTCTTCTTCCATATCCGGTTTCCAAATTTTTCTCCCATCAAATCACCCTCTTGGGTTCCGTTGAATAGGTTTGCTGTGAGTTAAGGTAAAATAGATATTTTAAATTTTTTATTAGATTACTTAATTGCATTGGGTGTGGGTGAAATTATGGACAAAGTTTGAGGTTACGTGAATTAATTATTTTAACTAAATCTGGCTCTCTTTACTTACACAATCACATGTTTCCTGCAATAAATATTTTAAATATAGAGGTGAAGACGATGATTTAAGTTTTACTTTTTTTTTTTAATTGGAAACTGAACCCTAGAAATACGGTAAGTGAAGACGTGATTTAGGTTTTAATATTTTTTTGAAAATTGAATCTTAAAAATATGGTAGGTGAAGACATAAAGTGATGTTATAATATTTTTTAATATAGAAACTGTTTAAATACCTAAACGGATCGGGGCGGATTATATCCACTCATTTATAGTACTATTCGAATCCGCATCTGCCTCCAATCCCACCTATCTGAATTCGCATCTGAATCCGATTGTTTGGATTCGGATTCTCCTAAACAGGTGAGGATTTGAATCAAATTCGGATTTTCGGTTATCCATTTATATCTTTATCTTTAAAGCTGCATTTGCTATGTATTCTTTGAATGTATTTTGTCAGAATGCATTCTATTGTAGAATGAGAATGGATTAAAATATGAGATATTTCAGTTCTCATGAATACACTATAATGCATACTAAGGGTGTCAACGGGCCGGGCCGGGCCGGTTTTCGGTTCGGGTTGAATCGGTGTCGGGTTTTATAAGCCCAGCCCAAAACATGTCCATTACGAGTTCGGGCTAGGTTGGGCTGCATTGGACACAATAACTATCGGGCTGGTCCGGTGTCGGTTTGTTATCGGGTTGGGCTTATTGAGGTGATTTCGGACTGGTTCGGTCCGGACAGGGCTTATCAAGCTTATCGGGCCTATTTTATATGTAAGATATAAAGCCTATTTTATTATTTCTATCTATAAAATTAACATCATTTCTTCTATATGCATGTAATTCAATAAATTGTAACAATTAACATACTATTTTCAACTATAGATTCATATAATCTTTCCGATCAAGAAGTGAACTATAACAGTGTAATATAATCCATCAAAATTTAAAACCATTAAAATTAAGAAACTAGGCCCGGATGGACTTTACCGGTGTTCGGGTTAGGTATTATTGGTTCGGGCTAGTTCGGGCTTCTTAACGGGTTGGTCCGGTCTGATTTCGGTTTGGGCTGAAACAGTGTCGGACTTTACAAGCCGAGATCGAAACCTGTCCATTAAGGTTCGGTCCGGGCTGGGTTCGGGTTATATCGAGCTGGTTTGGTCCGTGCTACCGGGCCGGGCCCATTTTTGACACCTTTAATGCATACCAAATGCAGCATAAGTGATCCGCCCCTTATACTCCTTATAGAATTGATTTCAGATTACATCTTCTGATCCTAAATTTCAATCTACCACCACCAAAGTCCAAGGTGAAATATTTTTTTTTCTTAAACTAGGTCCAAAACTTAAAATGCATCTTAAATTCAACCAGTCTTTTCCTTGGATGGATTCCAGCCGTGGTCCAACGACACGGCATGGGATCCAAATCGTCTCCTACATGAGATGCGGCTGGGACTAATCGATGCTCGACATCCGAGCCGTTCAGTCAGAATCCGAGCCTCCTTTCATCTCTCAACTTGAATTCTGACTGAATGACTCGGATTTAATTGATGTCCACGTATCGGGCATCAGCTGGTCATAGTCTTGTCTCCTGGGCTGGCAGGAAATGATTTGAATCCAATGACAGGATATGATTGGAATCCAATGACATGAGTGGATTTTTTTTACCTTACTTGTCTCCTTTCAAGTTTTCAGTCACGTGTCCGTGGTCCACACTCCACACCCCGTACTCCCGAGGGACCACATCACCAGAGGATGGGCCCAACGCTACCCGTATGTCGTAAGAACAACGCATTCTTTTGTTTCATAGGCTTCAAATGTTATCGGCTGTTGGCACGAATTGCCGTCTCATCTCTTTGGAAGCGCCACTGAAACTCTCTGAAAGCCTTCCTGCTTTCAGGTGATCTATTGTTCAGTAATTACTTACTTCGAAATTTTTTAAATTTGAAGCTCTCATCCTTTTCAAGTTTTTCTATTTTTTTTGGTGGCCTGAACCGTTTAGGATCATCTTGAATTTGAAATTTTCATTTCTTTTTTATCTGAGTGAATTCTATGGCTTGTGAAATCTGGATTTATATAGTTTTATCGTTTGATTTTGATTTGTTCTCCTGTTTATTGTTTTCTCTTGTGTTTCTTGAGAATTTACTGAAAATATGTTGTAGTTTATATGGTTCAGGTTTAATTTACCTTTTCTTGTTCTTATCTCAACAGATTTTTATTTTTGCTCTTCTGAAGGACTCTTATTTGACTAATAGGTTATTGATGTTTTTGAGATTACGAAATTATTTTTTGAATTCAATGAAGGATGTCATCTGGTTTAGTTTCCTTTTCCAAACACAATATAACGGAAAGTACCTAAGGTATTTATAGTTTTGGAGATGTGTTTGTTTTTCTCCTCTTCTCGTCATGTTGTTATTTTGGTCTTCTAGGAGCATATAGGATTTGACGAATTGTGTGTGTGTACGCAGTTTTTTGGTGTATTAGTTCAATTGATCCCCCAACCCCCCTGTCCTACCGTTGTTGGCCATGTTGATTTCATATAAAGGTTTGGATCGTTTTAATCAAGTCATTCTACAATACCTAATAAAGTATCCAAGTTAAAATAGGTATGCAGAGTGCAGATCCTACTGGTCATAAGCTGGAAAGCAACTATACGTAACAATAGCTGTGGAAAGGAATCTTAACCCCTGATCAGAACAACTTATAATCTGAGACTAAACTTCACTATTTGTCCAAAGATGCCACTGTTTTAACCCTAGAAGCTAATTTTTCCTTTGACCGTAAGAATCTGATTTACAATTCACATTAAATTTACTGATCAATATCCTTTTCTAATGGATGGTCGGTTTTAAAATTTGAAGGTCATGCCGTCTATCCATTCCATCTTCCTTAGACAGTTAATCTGTAGGGTGCTTTGGACTGGTATCTAGCAGCTAAACTCGACATTTAAACCAGTTTTCATTTTTGAAAACTAAATGAAAATTTTGCATCAGATTCTACTCCAAATCATGTGTGTGTATGTTGGGGGCTTTTCTCTCCTATCTTTGAAGTGATTGTCCTTGGTCTTGAGAGGCAATGTTTATTTTCTTTGGCTTGTTCACATTGTTTGTCTCTTTTTATTTTTTTTTTATTTTTTTGGTTTAGCATTCCAGGTTGTTTACTGTCTTGTTTGAATAATATATTTTCTTCACCATATTTATAGACTTATATTTTTTTATGGATGAAGTTGATCCAGAGTTGTGTTGATGAAAATTTACTCTTCTTTCCTTCCTTCCTCTACTTCAACAGTGGTTGTTTCCTGAAAGTTATTTGCTTCTTTCCTTGGTATGTAGAAGCCTAATGACGGATGATACTGACACTTTAGCTTCAGCTGATCCTGTATTTGGGAAGCTTCCAGATCATCTCCTCATAGAAATCTTCATTCGTGTTCCCATTTCAGAGTGGGCTCACATATCATGTGTTAAGAAGCAGTGGGCCAATCTATTTCGAGAAGAATGTTTTTGGCAAACTGCTCTTGTTAGGACGTGGCCCTTGGCTGGCCAGGGGAAACGGTGGCCTGGTCCTATTCCTCGAGGCTTGAGTAGAAGGTGACGACTCAACTCTCTCTCTCTCTCTTAAAATATCCTTTTTCCTTATTTGGCATTCGGTTGTTGTATGCTGGTAACCATTGTTAGAATCTCTTGCGTCCTAGAATATGTTAATATTTCCACCAATAGGGGGTTGGGTTGTACTGGTAAATGATTGTTATATTTCATTGACTTTCAGAAATAGCTGTACAGCAAAAGATATACTTCACAGGTACTAATGTAGCGTGGGTTACAACTTACAAGAGAGTAGCCTATATTCATTTGTTTTTTACAAAACTGCCACTGCCTTTCCGGATACAAGGTCTTTGACCTCTTAGCACAACTGAGCGATCCCCTTGGGGTTTAAAATCCTCATTTCTTCTCTTTCAAATGCCCCAGCATTAGGCAAAGGAAAGATTGTCCAGACCACCTGTATCCACCCATGCCACTGTTCTTCTTCCCATCTTACCAGCAGATGCTTGAGGGAGGTGTCAAGCCTTAACTGGGTTTCAAATGAGTTCAGGACTTCCAGCTGTGTGCCCCTTGAAAATTGCAGTGCAAAAAGAATGTGATTATCAATTTAACAGCTCTTTTTTACAACACACATGCTGGCCAGATGCCAGACTCTATTAACCAAATTATCTGGAGTTAATATCTTGTTATTTACAGTGGTACTGCTACTGCTGACATCTATAATTATTGATTAATTGCAATCTGCTTCAGTTAACCATTTACCATTGCTGCTAATTGTTCTCCCTTTATTGATTCTTCTAGGAACTTTGTAATTTCCCTTGCAAAGATAATATGAAAAATAAAGCAGTCTTCAAAATCGGACAAATGCTGAATATGAAACATGCAAATTTCCTTTATATTTTTTTTCCTTTCTTTTGAGTAATGTTTCCTTTTATTAGAAGTTTTATTTTTTGCTTGTATTGGATTTATCTTATAGAGGGAAAAATGTACCTAACCTTCTCTCCAAGGTGGTATGGCAGTCAAAAGAAAAACCCAATTCCATTTTTTGATGCCTTCAAATCAGAACTGGTGGGAAACTGAAGCACAATGAAGCTTATTACCTTCAGACAAATGGATAATTTAGTAAGCAGAATAATTACAGAAAATAACTCAAGCTGTCTGGTTGATGATTAATTGTTTCAATGGGATTTTCTCCTTCCAAAGTGGCTATGCTTTTACTTTTGTCTTTGCCCAAAATTGGTTCATCTAACTCCAGGTGTTTCAGGGTAGATGCAGAATCTTATGCACCAAGTACAAGGTGCATATATAGCTGCAAGGGAGTAATGGAAAAATTCGAAAACATTTATACTATTAATTGAATGATGGTGTTGGTAGTGTGTGTTGATATATATTGTTGTGGCCTAACCTAACAGCTCAAGCTTTTGGGATAAACAGTTGTATGAACTTTTTTTTTTATTTTTTTATGAATAAATAAACAAATAAATGTATATACATAACTAAACCAAGTTTTTTTTTTTTTCAATGACATTTAATGAAATTTATGAAAGTTATTTTTATGAATTCTAAGGAATTTTATGAAAACATACCATTTTGATGTTCTTTATTAACAAGCCATGACTAGGTGCTTCGTAATTTTTTTTCTCTCAATTTATTCCTTTGTTTATTTTCTTAATGAATATTATCTATTCGTCTTGGCTAATTGGTTTATTTAAATATTGATTTGTCTCCAAATGGTTAACATTAGTGATATTCTAATTTTTATCATCCTATATATTTCAGGAGATATGCGGCTCTCTATATTGGCAAGAACATCTTCCAATTTGATGTTGAGATTGATGAGATTGTGGGACATTCTTATTTGTTTCTGAAAGAGCAGCTTGAGCTTTCAACTGTGCCTCTTCCTGGGATACTTCATGGAACTGTAATTGGTGTGGGTTCAAACTTTTTCTACATTGTTTGCTTGCAATGTTGAATGTATTTTTCTTATGAATTTTATCCCTACGTGTGACCTTAGTTTGAGATAGGCTAGCTTCGCTTTCTGTGTCTGATTTTGTTAGGCCATTTTTTCTGAACATACTTTATCATTGTGCTTTTTCTTAGATAGGATCGGAATGTTCATCTGGTGGACCTTAGTGAAGGACCATGGATCTTTTCTTGATGGTGAAGAGCTGTTTTACGCTTCAATAGAATTCTCTTTAAATGATAAATTAATATCAGAACTTCAAATTTCAACACCTTCACTTAAGTATAAATGTCTCTCTATGTTCTTCGTTATTGTCTTTCATGTTTATGTGTCTATTTACCCTATTTACCACTCTGTAAACAATACTTCTGATGGCAAAGGTAGGGTTTGGTCTCAATTCAACCCTTACTCTTTGCTAATGTAGGATCTTATACCCAAACCAGTCCAAAATCACACAAGAACAGAATTCCAGAATTTTACCAGCAGTCAAGAAGTGTAAATAATTCAAAATCCAACCATGGAAAAATTACCAAACTTGGAAGAAAAGTTCTTCGGATGTCAAGAATCAACATACCAAAATTTGAGTGTGATCCAACCATGAAATCAGGACACACCCGAACTTGGACACACCCAAACTCAAAATCTGAACCTGCTGTTGCAGTCGCCCCAGGTTTCTGCAGTAGAGAGAAACTGACTCTTGGTTCCAAGCAAGGGAATTTGAATGTTCAAGGATGAGACTACTCAGTACCGCTAGCAAGTATAGATGAAGAAAACAGAGATTGAAATTAGACACAAGGAAATCAAAGAGCAAAATCTGTGGTTACAGCTATGTCCGCTGTCACGTGGCTGGGAGAGATCTGACGTGAACAGCTATGGACAGCTGTCATGTCAGATCAGCTTGGTGGCTTGCTTGGCTTGGTTCTTATGTTTAGGCCCTGTTTGGGGGAGCCCTTATTCTTTCTAGAGCATATTTGTACTGCGTCAACTTCTCATATGATAAATTTCTGTAAAAGTAGTGATTGCCTTAACCATCCCCTTAGAAAAGATAAATGAAACTCATGAACATTCCAAAACCCAAGCAGACAGACACATGCGCGCGCGCAGACACACTCACAAAAAAGTTTATGATTGAATCAACATCTCTGTAAACCATTGTTTAAAATCTCGAGTCTTGAGGTCGTCTCAACCTGGAGACAAACCGAGATTTTCGAGATCTCAACTGAGATCTTGGCGAGAACCTGCCGAAACTACAGTAAGGGAAAAAATAGGTGTTTCGACTTGTTTAAGGTCATTTTAAGGCTTTATACTCCAGGGAAATACTATTTTAACATATATAAATACATTTAAAGCATAAAATTATAAAACTAATCACACATTGTGAAAAAATCATACATTCATAAATCATAATCATACAATGATACAAATATCTAAAGTGTCAAAGTCTCAAATACTCAAAATCAAATAATTCCATGTTGTGTGAAGATTTTCCTAAACTCTCAAGAAAATGGAAGAAATGGAGAAAGAGAGAGAAAGAGAGAGCAAATGAAGAAGAAAAGAGGCAAATAACAAGTCTCGGTTGAAATTTCGACCAAGATTTGGTCTTATATAAATTATTGAACCAATTTGGTTCGATACTGGTCGAAACCAGTCAAGATAGGGTCGAGAACTGGTCAAGACTAGTATTGAGCCTGTGTCTCGTCTTGAGCCACTCGTGATCTTTGAAAATTCTGAGATCTCTGCAAGATCTTGCCGAGATTTTAAACTATGCTGTGAACAACTTATTGAGGGATGTATTCTCCCTAATGAGGTTAATTTTACCTATATTATTGGAGTGTTGACAAACATGGGTGTCAATCCCCCACATTAGTGCTTCAGTTTTTATCAGTGGTTACTTCTGTGTTTAACCAAGTGATCTATGCAGAAAAGCTGGATGCTATGTCATTAGAGACAACTTATTGTCCTTTTTTGGTACAGTTTACACTGGTTTGACACATGGTTTTAAAACTCGACTGAGAAGGGTCGAGATCTTGACCTCGACCCTTCTCGGTGGTCTCGAAAGGGTCGAGACGAGAACACTGGTCAAAACTGGGTCTCGACCAGTCTCAACCGGTTCTCGACTGGTCTTGACCAGTTTCGAACTGGTCCAAGGCTTTATATAAGAGTCTCGGTCGAGATTTCGACAGAGACTCATTTTGCTTCTCAAATCCTTCTGTTTTCTTCTCCTCCTCCATTCCTTCTTCTCCAACCTTGCATCTAAGGTTCGAAAACCTCTGTTCTTTGCAAATCTCTCCATCAAAGTGCTGTTGGAGGCTCATTTTGACCTATTCTTTGCAAATCTAAGGTTTGAGGTATGGTTTTTTCCCCTAAAACTTACTTTTTTACATGAATATGTTCAATACATGTTGGTTCATCATGAAATTTATATATGTGAGAGTCATTAGGCCGATCTACAACCTCATCCTTTCGAAATTATTTTCTTGCATATATATTTGCCTGATGTTGAAATTGATAGCATGTCTATAAGTTTTGGAGGACTGAGCATTGAGGGTAGCAGTGGACAGGAGCAGGGGCAGTGGAGTGCTCATGGATTTGGCACCACTTCGGCGTACGGTTCTTATTCCGGTGATGATGACCCTATGATGGGAAATGCATATGATTATTCCGTTGATACTAGTAATGCTACATCACAGACTGGCTCAAACTTTGTGGACAGTCTCTTTTCAGTCCCAAATTTGCAAAGAACCACGCCCCCACACCAGCCAATATATGCTCATTTTACTCCACATTATAGTGAATTGTATCCAAGGTTGGGTATTTTTAGAAATTTCTCGGATCATATGTATGAGAAATATGTAGAAGACTACCAGACCTTCTATAGCCGAAGGATGTCGTGGCAGGATTTTGTTTATCAGACCGAGATATATTTTCTTCAACAAAGTCAATCTGATCAGATGGAACCTACACGCCACTCTACATATGATTAGACATTGAGATGGACTAATGGGAATGTATTATTTCATTTTGAGTATTTAAGTCTTTCATATAATAAGTACTTGTAAATTATGTTATTTTGTGGGATTTATGATTTATGAATGTATGATTTTTCGATAATGTGATTACTTTTTATGCTTCAAATGTGTTTATATATGTTGAATAAGTATTTTCCTGCAATATATAGCCTTAAAATGGTTCTAAAATGGACTTAAAACAGCAAAAAATGGCTTAAACCATAGAAAAAATCTGTCGAAACTCCCATTTTTACCCTCTGGGAGTTTCGGCAGGTTCTCGCCGAGATCTCGACCAAGATCTCGGTAATCTCGGTTTTCTCAAGGGTCGAGACACCTTCGAGAACCGAGATTTCGAACTATGGTTTGACATACTAATTGAACTAAAAGAAAACTAAGATATGAGATCATAGGGGTACACTCCCTACATGGATATTTCTTTCCACTGGTGATGCATTGTCAGGAAAACAAAATCAAAATCAAGGTCCTGGGAAAGAATTATGTTAGATAAAGAATAAATTCAGTTAGACCTTTATCATCACATGGTATATGAGTAGGTCCTGAAGAAGTCTCAAATACTTCATATATGATTTTTACTAAAATCTGAACTGCCCTCTCTGAATCTTTGGGTCAATCAATAAAATTAAGCAGATCTTCTTGACACTGAAAAACATATTTGAATTGTAACACCTTGATGAAGCACTCTAATTTCTACAGAATCATTAACGTTTCTCCAGTTGGACTGAGGGCAGAACAAATTTCGCCATTTGTCATTGAATATTCTACAGTTAATTCACATCTGGATGCATAAACAAAAAGGTGAATCAAAGATGTAACAATTATATTATATTTGTAGCAAAATGGCCTCACAATTCCCTGCAATCTTCTTCAACAGTCTATCAATGTCATGGAGGTGGCATCTACCATGCAAAATGTGCTTGGATCCTGGACTTTCTGAATTTTTTAGTTTGCATCGCATGTTTATCTACTTTTTTTTTTGAATAATTATTACTTCTTGATGGAAAGCATGACCTTAGCTTAGTTGTCCTCTGCACACTAACCGGAGATCATCTCACTTGATTTTGGGCAGATCAGTTTATAGCCTGTGGGAAATCTAGGGATGACGCCTATGAGCTTGCTTCACGGATCTGGTTGGCTGTTATCAACAATTTGGAGGAAAATGAGCACACATTTGTATTATTCAAACGTCTTGCTTTAGAGGAAGATGTAAGCAACATTTCATTAGTCTCATTTTCTTGTTGCTTTCCCATTATCAGATGCTCAAACAACTCAGTAGTTACAGATTTGAGATCAGAATTATATATTGAATTTATTGCCAAATTTTGACTGAGCTGGTCAAAATAAATCATTAAAATTAACCATGTCCAAATGCGACATTCTTTTCTGCAACTTTCTTTTAATGAATTGTATCAGCAATAAGGAGCTCCATTTGGGAACAGCATGTTGTTGATGACTTCCATGCATTCACTAGAGCTGGCAGTTTATTTCAAGTCTTGACTAGCGGAGATCTCATTTTTAATGTTTAGTTTAGATCCTGCACTTCACTTTTGAATTGGGGAGTGGTATTTCTAAGCAGGCCAGTGTGGAAAGGTCTTCTGGCAGGGCCTTGGTCTGCCATGTGGCAGGTCAGGTCAATAGGGTTGTAATTTGTGGACAGATAGACCCCAGGGTCCCCTGTTCACTAGTCAAGTTTTAGCTCAATTGGGGTTGGCCAAGTGCCAAATCAAGTATTGAAAAATTCGGGACTACAAGAGGGTGCATTGGTATATTTGGATGGGTGACAATACAGAGATGAATAGACATACAATTTGAGTCTGCAGGTGGCCAATCCAGACCAGTCCCTAGTATCCAATGGTTAAAATTGCCACATTACTCCTCCATGTGGCAAATAGGTGGCCTGGTTGGATTACCTCTCCAAGTAGGCCGGTGATGAGGGGCGGATTCCCAAGAGCCAAAATTGCAGTGAATTAGATAGAACCAGAATAGGGACAATGTAAATAGCAGAATTTCTACTCCCAAGGATAGAGACCAGATTTAGAACTAAAGCAAGTAATATGGCCACGGACAATATATCCGAAAATCAAAGCAATCTAATGGCTGGATTAGTAAATATGAGCAATCCTATATGAGGTAGGAGGTAGGACTAATGGAAGGATGCAAACAGTTTATTTATTTATTTATTTATTTATTTTATCGAAATTAAAATAACAAGATCCAACCAATGAATGGATGATCAGAATATATGATAATGCTGTTGCTGGAGTTTATTAGTTTATGGGTCCCAGGATAGGGGGAGTGTCCTTATCATGGTTTACTTTATTTCTTTTGTGTATAAAATTCTATCTAGTTTCCTTTTTATTTTTTTTTAATTGTTTTCCCTTCTATAGAAACTGGGACTCCTATTCATTCTAGAGTTCTTGGTAGTTTGAAACTTTCTTTTTATTCATTAAAAATAAAGCTAGGACAATGAGAGGATACAACTAACCTCACATCGACTTTCTCCATCTTCTCTTATTTTTCTCTTTTGTTACATGGTATCAGAGCGAGTGCCATTTTGAGAGTCAACTAAAGTTCTTCATCATGGTATGCAGCCACCATTGCTGCCTCTGCCGCTTCACTCTATAGATTTTTTCTGCTAATTTTTAGGCTTGCGATAGCTGCAGATCCATTATTTTTTGGATCATCACTTCTTTTTTGGATTGTCCTATTTTTCTGGAGATTGATTGCACAGGGATCTGTTTCAGTAAGGATCGATTACCTGTTTCAGCAAGGATCGATTCCTATCCATTGCAGCAAGGATCTGGTTCTGCAATGATAGGTTACCTATTTCAGCAGATTGGATTGCAATTTCCTTTCCAGCAACAGATGAAGGATTTTTTTCTACCACTACAGATCCATTTCTTTTTCCCACAGTAGCTCGAGATTTTTCTTCCTGCTGCAAATCGAGATTTTGGTTATCCAGCAGGATCTCACATTGATAATATTTTTACTTGTTCTTCAACAGTGAGATCTGCCCCTCTGAAGAACCTGCAACTACTACATCCGTCAGGGAGAATTTCTGTGGTTTTTTTTTTTTAAATCTTTGATCTGTTGAGGTGATTACTGGATGCATATAAGAGAGATAATTGCTGTGATCCTTCCTCTAAAATCCCAAGTCAATCGGACTTAAATTGAGGGAGTTCTACTTCATTAATTATTGCTGAGTTTCCGCCCTTGATTCTTGGTCTAGAGGTTGAAGAAGACAGTTTTATTCTTTGGGTTAATTTCCATAAATACCCTCGTCTTTAAATAGAATTCTGTTGTGTCCTCTTTTATCCACCCCTTTCAAGTTTACCCCTACCCATGCATGTTATTTGCACTTATCTTGCTTGGGTGGGCCCACAAGTATGAGCAGAATTTACAAATTTGCCATTGGGCTTATATATTTGCAATTTTATTGCTATGGGAGGCCCCTTTTTTTTTTTTTTTTTGGGTGGATGATTGTGGTTCTCATTATTCTGGTTAGGGTAAATTACACAGACATCCCCCTACTGTTGTGAAATTAACAGAACTACCCTGCTTTTTGAAAAGTTACACAGAATACCCCTCTAACAATGCTATCATACAATCTCACCCCTACCGTTACTTTCAACTTAACGGCAGATGGATCAATTTTTTTTGAGACGAAAATACCCTTACTAAGGGTAAAATGACTAAAAGGTCTTTAAAAAAAAAAAAAAACTGTATTCCTCTTTCTTCTCTTCACTTCCGTTTTCTTCTCAAGGTTTTCTTCTCCACGGCTTGGCGTCTCAGCGAATTTCTTCTCCAGGTATGCCTCTTATTCCTCCATCTCTTCCTTCATCTTAAAGAACAAGCTTTCAATCTTCAAGGAGAAGTGAAACAGAACAGTTTGAGAAAAGGGTTTCAGATTTCAGGGCTTCTTCTTCTGCAGTTTCTCTGTTCTGATTTCTGGAAATTTTTGGCTAGCTGTTGAACAAGTTGCAGATGCAACAACAGATGAGTATTAGCGGTGATGGTGGAGGTGGTGCTGCTGCTGGTTTTGAACCCACAAGACTCTCAAGATTCCGGTCAGCTCCGGCGTCTTGGTTCGACTCTCTGCTTCCAGATGATGAGCTTCTTCCACAAACCCAATGTCTTTCTCAAGCTCCTGTGAACAGTTCTTCGACAACCAATTTTAGGAACTTTCCACGGATGAAGAATCGGAAGTCTCTGATCGCTCTCTCGGCCCACCTTTAAAACCCTTCCATGAAGATCCAAAGTCCGCTGAAATGCATTAAAATCCACTAAGATGGGTTTGAAATGGTACTCTGGCTTCAGATCCCTTCAGTTTGGTTTGAGAGAAGGTTCTCCGTCAGTAACTCTTCCAAATACCGGCCGTTCTCCGGCATCTTTGGATCAGTCTCTTCATAACGTCATGCATCTGAGCTGCTGGGGCCAGAGCTAAGGTTTTTAGTTACTGTGAATGCTTTTGTCTTTCTTCAGCTTCATCTTCCCAGAAATTACCAGACCGGAAACACAGATTTTTTTAGGTACTATGGGATCTTTACTAGAGCAACTGGTAATGGAAGTCTGATGTGAAACTGTAAATACTCTGTTTTGAGATAGATTTCTTTCTCGAATGTAAATATCTGTAACTTTTGAACTCTTGTGAAAGAGAGAAAAAAATTAAAGAAAGATGTTTATCTACAGCTACTCTGTTGATGTTAAATCTCTTAGTTTTGATGGAAAACATAAAGATCCAAAAAACCCTTTTTGTTGTAGTGATGATTGACACGATTTTACAGGATTTAGCCGAAATCCCACACAAATCTTCCCCCTTCTTTTTTTTTTGGTGTGTTATCAATTTGGAGCTCATGGTTACAATGATTGAGTTGTGGAAGAGATTCAAAACCAGCAGGTGAGGAGGAAACATCCTCTTTGGTACTCCTTTGTTTTCCCTTCCATTTGGGTTGGATCTAACTTATCAATTGGAGCCAATCGATGGAAGAAAACAAAATTAAAAGCAAAGAAATCATATGGAAAGCGAAAAAAAATTAAGGGTATTTTCGTCTCAAAAAAAAATTGAGCCTTGACCGTTAAGTTGAAAGTAACGGTGTGGGTGATATTGTATAATAGCATTGTTATAGGGGTATTTTGTGTAACTTTTGAAAAAGCAGGGTAGTGCTTTGTAATTTCACTACAGAGAGGGGGTGTCTGTGTAATTTACCCTTCTGGTTGTATGGGATATTATCCTTCATTCATTGTTTGAAGAACCTGGTAATTTTTTCACATGGAATGTTCCATGTGAGGGGAGAAATGATTATATATTTATTTGCTCCTGTTTGTGTTTGCTCGTGGGAAGTACATTTCGTGTCTATTCGTGGGAAAGACACTTCGTGTTTGCTCGTGGGAAAGACATTTTATGACTGCTCATGGAAAAGACACTTTTATCGGTTTGTCTAAGTATGCTCAAGGAAGAGAGACTCATGTTTGTTCATTGGAAAGACACTTTTATCACCTTGTTTGGGTCTACTTATTGGTGAGCGACTATTATCAGTTGCACAAGATGCAACCTTTGTTCAGGTCTGCTCATTGACAAAAGACTATTATCAGTTGCACAAGATGCAACCTTTATTCAGGACTACTCATTGACGAGAGCCTATTATCAGGTGCACAAGATGCAACCTTTATTCAGGTTTGCTCATTGAAGCGAGACTATGATCAATTGCACATGATGCATGTTAGAGCCTACTACCTCTTTGTTCGTGTTTTTGATATTGCTATAGATGTTCTCCCTCTGCTCCTTGGCTTCTTCGACAGCTATATATTGAAGACCGGTGGTGTTATTCTTATTTCTTCTAGTTGTTCCAAGATGAAACTACAACCTGAAGGGGAGTGTTGATTTTTGGCATATTCCAAGCTAGAGCATGTTCTAGCTTGAGAGGAGTGTTGGAGATTATCATTTTATGGCTTCCACGATAGGGGGAGTGTCCTTATCGTAGTTTACTTTATTTTCTTTTGTGTTATTGCTCCTAGGGAAAGAAGTCTATCAAGTTTATTTATTTATTTAATTTTTTTTTTACCTTTCTTTAGAAGCAAGGACTCCTAGTCATTCTAGAGTTCCTATTAGTTTATAATCTTTCTTATTAGTCACTATAAATAAAGCTGGGACGATGAGAGGATACAACTAACCTCACATCGATTCTCTCCTTCTCTTATTTTTTTTTTATTTTGTTACAACTGTAAAACAGAGAGGGATCTAATGGAATGATTGTGATACACTGACATATGTAATGAATGTATGAAGCACAGTAGCAGATCCGAATTGATGAGTTTGAGAATACAGGTCTGAAACAATGGTTATATATACTTACTTGAAGATAGAAGAAGAAGAACATAAACAGAAAGTAAAGATATGGACCTCAAGCATCCCACCTAGGAACTTGTTGGCATCTCATCAACCCTTCTACATCTCACTAGGACAGCAGCATCTCACCACTAAGAACTGAATGTTCCAGTTGAAATAAAAGGCAGCAGCCATGTTTTCATTCATAATTTCTGTGCTCTGTCTTGTAGCTCCTTACAAACATATATAGAAGACTTAACAGAAGCAAACTAGTCCTAGAATTCCTCCAGACAATAACATACTTTGGAGGTAATTTATTTCTAATAGAACTCTATCTAAAATAAAGGAAAGTAACAAAAAACACTTAAAAGCATTAGAAGTCTTATCCAACTAGATAAAGACTTATCTAACTAGATTTAGACTGCTAACTCACAAATCTCGTACTCCTACCTTCTACCCATAGTTTAGGCCTATTAAAGTGGCTTATTATAATTAAAACTCATGAGATCAAAGGCCCAACATACATATAACCCAACCCAAAGCTTATTTCCACTAAATTCAGCCCAATTCGGTGTCGTATCTGCATCAGTCGGTCTAGAAAATCTTTTGCCTTTGGACAACTTCTGTATGAAAAATCTCCCATGTGGATTCAAACTCTGCATTCTTTTCTTTCCTAGGTAGCTTCCTGCTCCGTGGGACCTCAGTGTTACCATATATACCTAATTATCTTTACTTCAACAGCAAGGACTGGGGACCATTAGTAATTGTAACGAGGATGGCATACGTTGTGTGCTGCTGACACCTAATTCTGAAATGTTGTAATAAAATATCGCAGCTTCTAGTTCTTTTTTACAGTTTTTTTTAATTTAAAAAATGCCCTAAAAATCACCAAGTTCACTTGATACCTAATTTTCTTTTTCCCTACCATTCCCTTGATAGATAGTCATTTACCATTGCTTGATCTCTGTTTTCTGCAGGTTTTCCTTCCATATCCATATTCACGCTCACAGGAAGTCAAATGGAGGGTATTTGAGAGGCTCTTCACAGATTTCCGAGACTGTTTCAATCTTGTGGATTACAACAACTTAATGGCATGTGCCAAGCAGAATTTCCAGCCTATTCC
The DNA here is from genome assembly GCA_028583415.1 of Protea cynaroides. Taxonomy (NCBI): domain Eukaryota; kingdom Viridiplantae; phylum Streptophyta; class Magnoliopsida; order Proteales; family Proteaceae; genus Protea; species Protea cynaroides. The sequence continues at coordinate 17,265,125 of CM053272.1, read as the reverse complement.
TCCTACTTGGTTAGGTTACTAGCCACCTCTTTTTCTCAGATCATGTAATTTATTGTATTTATAAAACTCTAAAAGAGAGGTTAATATATGCCTCATTCTAGAGCTAGCCGAAAAAAAACTCTCTGCATTGAAATTGTACATTGTGTCATTTTTATGTTTGAAAAATCTTCAAATGTTCATATCCAAGTACCAGGTCCAGTCTTTTCAGCAAGTCTGTTATTGATTGTGGCTGCTGTTGTGAAAAGGACCCAAATGATCACTGAATTGCATGTTATTATCCTTTTTGGTCAACAAGGATCACTTATGATGGTTATGCTAGATGTTTTCATAATGAAATGCAATTGTTTAAACTATGTTATGGATTTCCCATACCCAATGATACCGTTCAACAGATCCAGTGAATGTTTGCTAAAGAAAAGCACCTCCAGTAGACATGGAAACTGGATTCTAAATGAACCAGTTAATTTCTGAAGGGGTTAGTTTTGGTTCAGTCTGCATTTTTCAGTGGCAAGCCCAGAAAAAAATAAAAAATAAAATAAAAGGACAGGAAAATAATGAAAATAATTCTTTGGAAGGCGGCATAAAATGTAAATCTTTAACATGACACTTTCACCATTAATCACTTCTTATTTTTGATCTGAGAAGTCTGATAATACCATTATCTTTATGATCTTCAGACTGAAATACCTTTAAAAGTATTTCGCAATCGTTTGATATGCAGCCCAAGGAAAATATGAACAATGTCCACGTAAGGATTAGAATATTTAACACAAGATCTATGCCATTATAGCAGAGAGAGAGAGAGAGAGAGAGAGATGAGAATATTTAACACAAGATCTATGCCATTATAGCAGAGAGAGAGAGAGAGAGAGAGATGAGAATATTTAACACAAATCTATCCATAAGGGATGGAGATGGAGTGGTTGGTGGGCCTTATAGGGGCATTCTTTACTGAAATATCTTTTGTGATAAAGATCTCTTGAGGGTGTTTTCGCTGAAATAAATATCTTCCTGGTTTTAGCAACAGTGACGGTGCTTGTACATGAAACGGTTCCTCAGGTATTCCATCGTTGGCAATGATGCGGCTTCACTTGGACAATCTCCAAGAGACGAACAATGTTGTGCACTTCAATGGCATTCTTCAATGGCATTTCCTCTAAGGAGATATAGTCATTTAGGTGTAAAATTTTATGTGATATTTTATATGTAATTTTTTTTTAATGTTTTTAAAAGGTGAAGTATAGTGATCTTTAGGTGGAGGGGAAGAAATTTCGTCTTTCTTTTATCTATTGAAAACAAACTTTGAGAAAAAAAAATTATATATAAAATGTTATACATAAAGTTTTACGTCAAAACAAACGAAGCCTTCTGTCACAGACCAACTTTTTTCAGGTTCCAATGTCTGTGCGGCGCCTTGACCACACCTAGCCAAGCCAGCTTTACTTCATTTCACACAACGGAATATAACTCAACAATGCTTTACCACGATAACCGATAGGAAGTGGCTTTGCATAGAAGCCACCTTCACGTTGATGCTTGTCCAACCTTAGTCCACACTACCATCATCTTGTGTTCCCTTCAAGACACTCGTAATGTCTAGGGCCATTTGTGCACTACGCCCAATACCCTGGACGTACATCTTTGCATCACCGTGCACTGCCATCTGACAACATGGCTTCCTTGTCATTGAAACCCAGTAGTAGTGCCACCCTACCATTAGGTAGGCACGCTACTATGCTCATGGCTACGACTAGCCGATCATCGATTCCAACACATAGGGTTTCTTTTAAAGCCCACTTCGATACTGCCACGCCAAAACATCCTAGGCATGCCTAACCCAAGCAATGCCAAGGACAGGCATACCCATGTAGGGAGCCACTAGATAGTCTATCTCTGCCCAAGCCACAATGCCACGGGTGCATAGCATATGCTAGTAACACTATGATTAGGGAACCTCTGTTGTCATGGCAGTGCGCTACGTTAGGGCCTTCCCCTATATTTAGTCCCCGTGGGTGCTCCTACCCACAAGGGAAACATTCGTCATCCCCTTCGACTTCGAGTGCCCGCCCACGGTATCCACTCGTGGAATATCTGACCACCATCCACACAAGGCCATGCCAACCTTGCATACAGTACCTAGTTGTGGCAAGCCACGTTTGATCTCAATGCTTACGTTGTCTATGCTTGTGGCTAACCATGATGACATGCCAAGGGGCCATGGCACCAAGGAGGATGAGACACACCACCCCCTCCTCAAGTTACCTCTTAAGTTTTTTGTACTTTTTCAGAAGGAGACATCATCCATCCCGAAAAGTCATACTGGTATTTACAATAATGTCACTCACTCATCAGGTGCACCACTCTACCCCATGTTGGCACACATCATGCACACATCCAGCACACCAACCCCACATTTGCAGAACATGAGCCCCATGACCTTAGTACACAACCATGCACTTGCCCTACTCTTGGGCACATAGGCCATGCACGCCACCACACATAAGTACATGAGCCATGTACACCCCTCACAAGCACACCAGCTGCCACCTTGTCCATCAAGCAGTACACATGCATGCTTCCGCGAGCACGAAGGCCAGCTTTTAGGCCATCAAGCCCCACACATGCATGCCGCCCATGGAACAAGACCAAAACTGGACAACGGCCTCTGCGCGTGCATCGCTTCAACCTCATTATCTGATCAGTGAGCATAGCGGCCTGTTGAGTTGCAATGAGATTGCCTGAACGCTCAGGCAACACTTCTAACTGTTGTCCTTGGAATTGTGACTCCAAGCAAAGTGCACCACCCTATTTGAATAAAGTTGACCATCAACATCACAACTCCACTTCTCCTAGTCTTCCATGCCACATCCGTTTGATTTTCAAGTTTCGCATGGTTCCAAGCAAGGATGCATCATCCCACTTGAATAAAAACCAATAACTTTGGCACCAAAATACCTTTTTCTTCAGTTATCTATGCATTAATACCTCATAGCTGCTTATTTTGTACAGACGACTAAAGGTTCATCATCCAATAGCTTTTCACTGTAAAGCTCAAAATCAGTTGCATAACCAAAAGTTCAACAAATGTGAGCCACACCACCACGTGTCTATACTTAGTTAACCCATACTGAACAAGAAACACAAGCTTTCCACGTTGTCCCATACCACCACTTACACATGCATCCCAAATTCAGTTGTTTTCTGAACACCAATGTGACTACTACTGGCACAATATCCTTTGTTTTCAAGATTGTGGGAGTGCCCACCGTATCTTGTCGATCTCACAATGAGTTCTTTGAATTCTCTTGATTTGTACTTTGACCCCATCCTTTACCCCGCACGCTATTAGTTTTTCGAATGAACGACCACTTCCTTGTGTTGTGTGTCATTGTGCCAATCAAAGCCTTGTTTCAACCCATTTCTCACCCTGGGACTAGTCCATTGGATGAGCAACAACCCGGTGTTGTGGTGTAAACTCCCTATTTTAACACCAATCAAAATTGATTGCATCTGCACCTATAGTCGGGTGTCACAATGCCTCAACCCCTCAAGGACTTTTTCACCTACAATTGGGTGCCCATGATGCCTCGAACTTCCGAGGACTTACGAAGCAGTCGACTATGATGGCAGTTGGTGACTCCATTGGCGGTAAGTCTCTCACGCTCGCAGTTGGAGACTTTCGGCTTCCCACGGGTACCTTGGGGAGCTCCCCCACTCGAAGGTATAGTTCACCTTCACATGTCTAAGTATCCCATAACTCAGACCACTTTGATCTTCAATTGACCACGCAGGTCATCAATCTTTCCATTTCTTTGGGCAACTAGCATAACACCCCAAGTACTTGTGGTCTTGACATATCCTTGTTCCTCCTAATTTTTCTTTTTCTTTGGTACTTTTTCCTTCTTTTCTTTTGATTTTTTTTTCTTTTTCCACATGAACTTTTTTTTCACTCTTTTCTTTTTCTTTTTCATGTGGGCCACACAAAGCCATTTTGTATTGTCTCAATCAAGACATTAACTCGCTGTCACATGGTAGCCAAGGCCTTTTGTTGTGCCCTATTGGACCCCTGAGGCCCAACATCCCTCGTTAGCATGCTTCCCTGTATGGTAGTCCAATACCTTGCACTACTCGACATGCTGGTGTTGCTCAACATCCCCTCGTTGACATGTACTTGAGTTGTCCAATTGAACCACTAGAATAAACTCCTTGAGGTTTTTTTTTTATCCCCACTTAACAATTGCTTTAGTGCCAACCGTCGCACTAGAAACCAACTAATTTAGTGCTTCCCACAAGCACTGCCATTTTGCTCATCATTGTATCAACACTGCATATCAAGATCTCACTATAATGTCTGTTACCCATCACAACGCACAACCAATTTTCAGTACGTTGGTGCTTACCATACACCAGCCATGGACATATAGATATGATATCAATTATATGAGCTTTCCCCCATTATGATGCTCCAATACCAACTATCACAGACCAACTTTTTTGGGGTCCAATGTCAGTGCGCCGCCTTGGCCACTCCTAGCCAAGGTCAGCCTTTGTAAGACCCGTGTCAATCTAACCCGGTCTTACCACCTTGAACCAGGTTTACCCATCATGGTCGAGTCAAATGGACCAAGGGCATGAAGGAGATCGAGATCCCAGGTATGAAATCGACCCAAAAACACTTAATTCTAGGGGAGGGTCGCACACCCAGCTAAGCAGGGTCGGACCTCCCAAACCAAAAAGATCGACCCTCAGTTTTTGAGGGAGGGTCGGACAGCTTAAGACCCTAGGGTCGACGGGATCATCGACCCTCCCATCGACCCTCGGTTTCTGACGAAAACTGAAATTAGGAAATTTCCTAATTTTCGGTTGGGATTCTTTCCAAATCTCAATGGGATTATTATAGGACATTCCTAGTCTATTTAAAGGACGTCCCTAAGCCACTTTCACTCCTTTCACAACCCTAATTGAATTGAGAGAAAGAGAGGAGAAGGAAAAGAGGAAGAAGAGAGGCTAGGAAGAAGGCTTAGCAAAAAGGAGAAGAAATTGCAGAGGAAAGTAATCTTCTCAGGTATGGATACTAATTCCATGAGTTTCTACAGACCTTAGGTTAGATATGATTGAGTGTAGAATTTCAGAGAAACCCAAACCATCCATCCATGGTTAGGTTTTCATGGAAAACCATAGGAGGATGCACGAAAGCTATCTAGATGAATCATACATGGTTCTAGACCATGGAATGAATGTTGAGTGAATGTAGGAAGCAAGCCATAGGACCCCAAACACGAAGAATGGATTAAAAAGTGGAAATTGGACCAGAGTGCACCGAGGGTCGCACCGAGGGTCGATAGACCATCCGACCCTAGGTGTTTCTGACCATCGACCCTCAGCATTCGGGAAGTCCAGAATGCTGGGAGGGTCGATAGACCCATCGACCCTAGCATCGACCCTAGCATCGACCCTCAGTTGACAGAATGGTTTTTAAATTCTGAATTAATTCTAATTAAATTCTATCGACTTTGTTAGGTTTGCTAGCAATATAATAACACTATAAAGGTGATTTTAAAGTTTGGAAAAGTATCTATTAGCAAGCTAAGATGAGGAACCTTAACCCCAAACTAAATTGGTTAATAATAAACTGTTTTTCTTTTCTTGAGTCCTATGCCATGTTTAATTCTATGCGAATATGATTGTAATGTGCATACAGCATGCCATCCAATATTTCTATTACTTGTTCATGCATATTTACTTTACTGTTTATAACATGATGATGATGATGATGATAGGAATAGGCATGTGCTTGTATGTGTGTGGTTGGTGTGCTTGATGCGAGAGAGTATCAGGGGAGGTGTGATGATAACGTCAATAAACGTTAACCTTTGGCGGGTCTCAGCACTTTAACTCTATCTCTAACTCAAGTCTTGTGCATTGACATCGTCGTATCGCCATTACCTTAGCGGAACTATTATGTCGTAGAGTATTAGGGGAGGTGGTCTCGGTCCTTGTAGTCTCTGACTCTACAGGGGGGCCTTAGCTCTATCTTTATGGGCATTCTGAGGGATGCTGGGGTGAGGCCTTGGATACACTGTTTGACATCAGGATTGGTTAGCAGCGAGCCCAGTTTGCAAGCCCTCGCTAACAGGGGCTTACGTGTTGGTATAGCATTATATAGCAATAAACGTTAACCTTTGTTGTATAATGTTATGGTAGGGTGGATGGGGACGACGATAAACGTTAACCTTCGGGCGGGCTTCCACACCCTGTGTATAGAGGCGGTATCAATAAACGTTAATCTTTGATCACCCAACCTTTCTATTGCACATTGCAAACTATAAACCAAGACCAAAGATATAAATTGACTTTTTGCATGCATATGTAATGTTGCATTGTTTTGGCTACTCACTGAGCCGTGTTGTGTGCTCACCCCTCGACGTCGAATATTTTTAGTTGATGATGCAGGATATACTGTTGAAGATTATATGAACCTGTCAGCGTATGGAACTGTAGCAGCTATGGAAGTTGGAGCTGAAGATGATACACACGACTCCTCTTGCGAGTGCAACTCGTGTGTATTCGATTAGATAATTTTTTGTAATTTTCTTTATTGGATTTATAAGACATGTATTTGGTATTTAAATATTTATGTCTCGGTTAATCACATAATAATTTGCTATTATTTATGGATATCAACTTAGTTCTCAGTTCATACTATTTATAAATTTTCCGCTATTGTGTATTACTCTGATTATGATTGTGGATGCGTGTTAAGTTTGGATAACGCGGGGATAGCCTATAAGAGATCCTGGTTGAACCGTTGGTTATTTGGCGGTTCATCACACCATTCTGAAGTGTGCGGAATCGGGGTGTGACAGCCTTAGTCCATTTCATACAGTGGAATATACTCAACAATTATTTACCCCGATAACAGATAAGAAGTGGTTTTGCATACAAGCCACTTACACGTTGAGGCTCGCCCAACCTTAGTCCACACTATCATCATCTTGTGTTCCCTTTAAGACATTCATATCTTCTAGGGCCACTTGTGCACTACGCCCGACACCCTAGATATGCATCTTTGCATTACTGTGCTATGTCATTCGATAACATGGTTTCCTTGTCATTAAAACCCAGTATAATGCCACCTTGCCACTAGGTAGGCACGTTAGCCCGCTCATGGCTATGACTAACCGATCACTGATTCCAGCACATAGGGTTTCTTTTAAAGCCCACTTCGATAGTGCCATGCCAATACGTCCTAGGCATGCCAAACCCAAGTAATGCCAAGGACAAATACACCCATGCATGGAGCCACGGGACAGCCTAACTCCACCCAATCCACTGTGCCACTGGCACATAATGGATGCTAGTAGCACCATGATCCTGGAACCTCTGCCGCCATGGTAGCGTACTACCTTAGGGTCTTCCCCTATATGTAGTCCCTGTGGGTGCTCCTACCCACAAGGGTGACTCTCATTGTCCCCTACGACTCCGAGTGTCCGCCACCTTATCCACCCATGGAATACCTGACCACCATGCACACAAGGCCAGACCAACCTTGCATATAGTACCTAGTTGTGCCCACGCCTGACTTCAATGCCCATGTTACCTATGCTTGTGGCTAGCCACGATGCCATGCCAAGGGGCCATGGCACCAAGGGGGATAAGGTACACCACCCCTCCTCAAGGTATCTTTTAAGCTTTTCGTACTTTCCAGAATGAGACATTGTTAATTCCGAAAGTCATATTAGTATTTATGATAATGCCACTTGCCTATCATGTGCACCACTCTGCCCCATGTTGGCACATATCATACACACATTTAGCACACCAGCCCCACATCTACAACATGTAAGCCCATCATCTTAGCACATAACCATGCACTTACCCCACTCCTGAACATACGAGCATGTACGCCCCTCACAAGCATAATAGTTGCTTTCTTGTCCACCAAGCACCACAATGCATGCTTCTGCGAACACGAAGGCCACCCTCTACTCTATAAAGCCTTGCACATGCATGCTGCCCATGGCACAAGATCGAAACTAAACAATGGCCCCTAGGTGTGCATCGCTTCAACCTCATTATTGGATCAGTGAGCATAACGTGCTGTTGAGTTACACACCATTGTGCACCAGGGGAGGTCAGAAAGAGCTTCATTCATTAAGGTCGTGACACTTAGCTGAATCCTAGACAACAACTTAAACTACATCTTTATTGGCCTTGACCATCTTAATGGCAGAATCCAAAGCTGGCACACTATACCTATGGGGAGAAAAAGGGTTTAAGGGGTTTATATATCTCGATTTTAATTGATTAGTTGGTCAACACAAACTAAACCTAGATTTACAGGAGCTTCACTATAGCTAGAGGGGAGGAAGGGAGAAGGGAGGCCTTTGGGCACAAAGTATGACGAGGAATTGAAACCATGATCTCTTGGGCGCCTGCATTCAATTGGCAAGACACCAACCAATTACATTAGTTGTTCACTGAAATCAGAACTAGAATTTTTATTAAAATGGTTCATCTAGTTTCAAGCTTACTCGGTTGGTTTAAATGGTGCAGACTTGATTTGGACACCCCTAGTGTCAATGGTAGTGGAGGCATTGGGCAGACCTTTTTTGAGAACTTTCATCCAATTGATAGATGAGTATTGGAGAAAAACTTGTTGGATATTATCTCTAGAATCTGTATGAAGAAAGCTTTGCAGAGCCATACATCCGTCTTCCACCATGGAACCCCAATGTTCCCTTTGGGCTTTATGTTCTATGAACTACGCCAACTTTCTTCACCATATGATACCACCACCTACTTAAACAGGCTTCATGTTCTACAAACTAAGACATGAATGGGTATGGCTGTATGGTCTAGAGAAGAGTATACCATTTGTTCCCATTTGTCAGAATCATCGAGACCACAAACCATACAATTTATGAATACCAATTATGTTCAAGAGGAAGTTCCATGCTTTGAGTTTGCAAGGATTTTTTGCAATTATAGACATTAATCTTGATCGTAGAGTGAAAATATTAGGTGTAAAGAGGACTATTCCTTCTATCTTCTCAAGTGGTTTCAGAAAATATTTGTTAGAATTTTGCTAGCAAATTCTAGTGGTTTTCTTTATGTCAAAGAAATCAATTAATATAGCAGACCAATTTGAGGTTTTCTTACTAAAGAGATACTTCGATGATAAATTTGGGTTTTCCGCTCTCGTACCAAGCTCCCCCAACAATGTCATGTGAAGATTTGCCTAAACCCTCAAGAAAATGGAAGAAATGGAGAAAAAGAGAGCAAGAGAAAGCAAATGAAGAAGATAGCAGCCAAAAGAACAAGTCTTATATACTGTTTTTGAACCAATTTGGTTGGAGTTGGTTGAGATTGGTTGAAACTAGTCGAGATTAGCTTGAGAAATTGACGAAAAGCTTAAGATGAGATTTCAATGGTGTGTCTCGTCTCAACCCCCTCAAGATTTAATAGATTTTTGAAATCTCAACAAGATTTCGTCGAGATTTTAATCTATGCCTACAGGGCACCGAGGATCACATGCTCACATATAGGCATGTTGATGATTTGTAGCTAATCGGCTACTTAGATTCAGATTATACTGGGTGTGAAGATACGTGGAAGTCTACTTCATGTTTTATTTTTTTTGTTAGCTGGAGGAGCAATGTCTTGGCGCAGTGTAAAGCAACTGCCTCTTCTACTATGGAAGCTGAAGTGGTGGCGTGCTATGAAGCAGTTTCTTAAGCATTTTTGTTGAGGCAATTTATCACAAATTTGAAGGTCATAAGTTCTATTAAAAGACTTATAAGAATCTACTATGACAATACTGCAGTAGTACATTTCTCTAAAAACACATGCTCAGTGAGTCGCTACTGACACATTGAGATAAAGTATTTTTTTTTTTATTAAAGAAGACGTTCGAGATCGTCGCATTTAGATAGAGCATATTGGCACTGACGATATGATAGCAAATCCTTTCACCAAAGGGCTTCCCCCAAAGGTGTTTGTAGCACACATGGATCGTATGGGGCTATGTAAATCATTAAGTGACTAAATGTTTTATTATAACATTTCTTTGTAAAGTTTTGATGATTTCAAAATAAATTAAGTTTTTATTCTATCATTTATTTTGTTGTATATAAAGTTTTGTAATGACAAATGTTTATAAGGTTTTCTAGGCAATAAAGTTTGACCCAAGAATTAATTGTTGAATTGATTCTATAAAATATATATGATTGTCACAATTGAGGTTCATCTCAAAACAAACAATCCATTGTAATACAATGAATGAAGTGTTTCAGTATTAGTACTCTAGTATTTGGACATGTATCGCCATGATTCATGGGTTAAAGTTTTATTATGAACATAAAGAACAAGTCCATAAGGAATGATCCGAAAATTATTGTATGGTCATACATCATGTTAATAACCATAAAGTGGTTTGCCATGTGGCGAAATGGGCCAAGTGGGAGAATGTAAGTCAGGTGGCTCACATGCCATCTGGCCCCACTTAATAGGGTTATTAGCATAGGATCCATTGTGACATGTAGCACCAAGATCACCGTCCTTAATGGGAGGAGATGGTTGATCTATAAATACCTGGAGGTAGGGTCCTGTACACACTTATACAATTTGAGAACTCCATCATGTTCTTTGTTTAGGACAAAATGAGTGCATAGAAACCCTCTCTCTTTTCTTCCTTTCGGATCAGAGACAGGCGAGGACAACTGAGCTCTCTATGAACATAGGTTGGACAACAATGGCTGCGAATGGTCTAGTTATCGGTGGAGGTATTTTACATTTCTTTATTTCCGCATTTAGTTTTTACCTCTGTACTGGTGGTGGGAATCTAATATATGGAGCATGATTTACCTCAGTTCTGGATTGAGTACGACTTCTGCAACTGTTGTGGAAGGTCTTCTCAAGAATAATATCCCGTGGCTATGCTTGCAACAATGGACTTCTCTTTCTGCTTACCTAAAGAATATCCAATGGCAGATTAGACGCTGTTTTCATGAAGTAAATGTAGTGGCTGACGCATTTGCTAGGCGAGCAACTCAGACTCAATTATCTAGTTATTGGGCGATATGCCCTTCCTTTGTTATTAGAGGCGTTCTCTGAGATGCTGGATGCAGTGTAGGAGATGATGATTCCATTCCATGCATTAAAATTTCTATTTTTGGAAAAAAGGTATGATTCTGCCAGTTTGTGATTGGATTTGGTTTAAGTTCTACCTAAGAGACATAGGATTTGGTTTGTGTCATGATCTGCCAAGAGGCAGCATGGATCTTTCCATTTGAAATAAGAGGACCGCTCTCATCTCATTGGTTAGCCTTCAGCCTCAACAAATAGAGAAAGTGAGTCTAAAGTGACCAAAATCGTAAAAAAATGGCATTGTATTTTATGAAACGTTGGACTCGCCTAATCATTTTCTTTGTTTGTTAAAAAAACAATATTATTTTTTTTGAGTGGGTGGGAAGAAGCATTAGGGAACTTTATTTAGGGTTTTAATTTGTATGATTTTTAAGTATTGTCATATGTATTGGTCTCTTGTGAAACATTGATCTATACCCAATCTGTATTTGGTATTGAATTGATTTTGACTTTTTACATTGGTCGATACCTGTTCAATATTGATTATTAGGTGGTCCCATGGAAATAGCTCGAGTTGACTCTTGTTTATTGTTTGTCTTAGTTTGCAAGTCCTACAGGAATTGGTCCTGCTCAAGGCAAGTCACATCTTAGGAATATGGCTTCCTTTAGAAGTTGCCTCTTATACAGATGTCCACGAATTGAACTCCTTACCCAAACTGGCATTCAATGGGTTCTTGTGAAAACCAACAACAGCGGAGTGGTGGAGATCTAGGCCATGAAAACCAGCAAATTAAAGTTGCCAACAATGATGACCTGATAATGGAAATCCTCCTATGGTTGCCAGTAAAATCTATCCACAGATTCAAATCTGTGTCGAAGCATTGGCTCAGTCTCATCTCCAATCCAGAATTCATCCACAACAATTATATTAGAAATCGTCCATCTGTTTCTGGTTTGTTGTTGCACAAGTCTTCAATTCTCATCAATCCAGAGTTCGAGTTCATTCCTCTTGTTGACAATGCAACTGGTGCACCCTTCATACCTCTGACCTTTGTAAATGACGTAGCAGGTATTAGAATTCAACAATCTTGTAATGTTCTTCTTTGCTGTTGTAGTTTTAGAATGATGGAATATAGGAAAATTTATTACATATATAACCCAACCACAAAGGAATACAAAATACTTTCCCGCCCTAGTGGCAAAAATGTGATTAGCATCAGCTTGGCCTTTGATCCTCTCAAATCACCTCACTACAAAGCTGTTAGTTTCCTATGGTGTGACACATCTCCTGAGAACTATCAGATAGAGATTTATTCTTCAGAGACAGGTTTGTGGAGATCCTCTGGGGATCCTTTTACTGCATCAAATGGTTTGCTCCACAATTTTCCTGTTTATTGGAATGGTGCAATCCATTGGTTAAGCATGTGGGGCACTTCGTTGTATTATAATGTTGATCAGGAGCGCCTAGGAATGATGCCGATGCCTCCAATACCTGATGGTTTGAATGAGAGGAGGACCAGGTACTTTGGGGAGTCCCATGGACATTTGCATCTTATAGAGATTTATGGTCCTTGCCCCACACACTTCAATATCTTTGAGATGGAGAATGATTACTCTAGGTGGTTCGTAAAATACCACGTCAATCTTGATGCTGCAACAATTGCATACCCTGAGATGATCCAGAACTACCTTGATGCCTCATATTTGAACCGTTTTGCATTCTCTATACTATGTGTTGTCCGTGGAAAAAAAGAAGACGACTCATTCCTGGTGCTTCATATACCTGGTAGGGTTCTTTCTTACCATCTCAAAGACAGGTCTTTCAAAAAGCTTCTTGATATATTGCCCAAACTGGATGATGTTGAGGGTTCTTTACACTACATCAGCGAGAGTGCTTATCAACACATTGAAAGTCTCTCTTCTGTTTGATCATTTGGCTGCAATTTGGATCATATGCTTTGTGTGTTATGTGCTTGATGTTTGATATCATTAAGAGTAGAATCTGTTAGATGTTTTACAAAACTCTACAATATTGAATTATTCACTGATTGTTCAATTGTTATTGGATTCATTGTTCAATTGTCACTCAACGGCTTACTGTATGTCCTAATGTTCTGCAAATGTTTCATAACCCTACCATTCTCAAAAACGTTCCTCATGGAGCTTCATTCTCAATTTTATTATACGAGAACAAAAATATTATTTCAAAATTCGTTTTAAAAATTAGATGGGATATTCCATGGGCCTTGTTTAGTTGGTGTTCATAAATTTGACTCCTATAAGATTAGTGTCTGTTATTTTAAGGTTGTAAATTTTTTTAATAAATAAATAAATAAACCCGTAATTCCATGTGAAGAAATTTCAATGCTTTAAAAAGAACAATAAGAAAAATTTTGAGTCCTTTGGCCAACCACCATACTAAGATAGTTCAAAAATAAAAAGAAAAAAGAAAAGTAGAAGATTGCAAGACGCAGAGATCTCTTCGGTACCCTTTTTTCATTGGGAAAATTTCACGCACCCCCTTATACATTCTTTTTATATCATCCAACCCCCAACTTTGCCAATAACATCTACCGCGCCCCTTGTTGTTAAGTTGACAAATAGAAAATAGAAAATTATATAATTACCCTCCTTAGTAAATTGATGGTAAAATAACAATTTTGCCATTACAGTTTATTATAAACTCGGTTTTCTTCCATTTTTTTTACTGTTTATGGAGCAGCGATTGTGAGCGGTAAATGAAAAAAACTGACATATATATATATATATATATATATTCTAGAAGCAAGAATCTTCCCAATAACCATTAACATATAATATATATATATATATATATATATATATATATATATATATATATATATATATATATATATATATATATATATTCTAGAAGCAAGAATCTTCCCAATAACCATTAACTTAAAAGCTTAGAAAAATATAAAATATATAAGATGGGTACACAAAATGAGGAAAATTTTACACGAGATAATACCTTAAAGTAGATATCTATGGCTCTCTACACGCCATCTTCTGTTTTCCTAGGCCACCAGAGGGAGGCTACCTGTAGCGCCCTAACTGATCATAGACCAAAGAAGCTGGAATAACTCAGCAAGACTGAGGAACCTTGAAAGAGATAAGTTGCAAACTAAAACAAAGCTAGAATACTTGAGTTTTGCCACGGTCGGCCAACCAACTCGGCCAAAGTTCCAAATGGTATTCCTCTATACAAATATTCATTTAAGACCTATTCCTCCATCAAGGAAAGAGCTTGGAGGCAGCTAAAACAACATTTTAAGTTAAATTAAGGCAAATGGACTGGACTACTGCTACAACCAGTTCATCCTAACATCAGGGATCTCAATGACAGACACGTCAGCAACACTAGCTTCTGAGACCATCTTCCTTATGTATGTTCACTTCAAGACCAAAGGGAACTGCGATTAAAGTTACAAAGTACGCTACTATTTTAATAAAGAATTCTTTTGAATTTAAGTAATTATCGCTCATCAAGTTAGACTCATTTGCAGTCACTTGGTCTGTCTAATAACATGCTCAGTGGAGGAATTGAAGTTCTGGGTCACCTAACCAGTCTCACTTCTATGAATATTTCCTTCAACAATCTCTCTGGTTCTATCCCAGTAACTCCATTCTTCAAGATTATCTTCGAAATCATACATCCAGAATCCAAAGCTCTGTGAATCCCTTGATGGCTCTACTAGTTCATCATGGATGCTTCACCTTAGTGTTGAAAGGCTTTTCCCATTCAGATTTCAAAATGCTGGCCGACACAATTACTCGATCCTTCCTCGAATCTATTGAGTAGATAATAAACAAATAATTTCAATTTCACATCATGTATTATTTAAATATTGCTGTGACAGGTTATATAGGCTGCGTTTGGTAACTATCCCAAAGAACAGTTCTTCTGTTCTTCCGTTTTGATAGAACAGAAAAACTGTTCAGAAAAGCCAAGAACAGCTAAAAACTGTTTGGCAAATCTGGTTTGTTCTTCTGTTCTCACAGAACGAACCGGATGAAAAGAACATCTAAGAACGAAAATTTCAAAACATGATTTACCATGTTTTTACGTTCTAGAACAATTTTGAAAAGAACAAAAAACTAAGTTGTGCCCGATAAAACCTGACACCATTTCTACCTACTTCCATACACGAAGAAGCACATCCTCCTTGTTCGTTCTCTGCAAGCACAACAGTTATTTTTCCCTCATCTCTCTCCATCTCTCTCTCTCTCTCTCTCTCTCTCTCTCTCTCTCTCTCTCTCTCGTCTTTACTTCTCCTCCATCTCCATTTTTCTTGTCTGAATTTTTTTTAACATTTTTGTAGAAACTACTCCTTGTTCGAGCAGGTAAATCTACTACTGTTTCGTCTCCATCTCTGCAACTTGCTTGTTCTTTGTTTTAGGGATGGTCACCTCTCATTTTCCCTCTTCCTCTCTCACACGGTACTAGGGGATTTCTATCTGAATCAGTACATCGGGTTTGCAGATTTGGATCTGAAACTAATGTGTAGATGGTTCTGTGATTTAAGAAATTAATGCTTTTTTGGTTCTGTGAAATTCACATCTATTTGGCTGTACTCACCAAAAGATAATCAAGCGGACTCCTGATTATTATTCCTATGCTTAATTCTTTACCAAATATCGACTGAAAACGTCAGTATTGACTTTATTTTGTTCTTTTTATTTTCTGTTACAAATCCAAGATATGAATTATTTGTGTTCTAAATTCTTTTGTCATGAACCCAAATGATAACTACAAATAAAAAAATAAAAAATAAAAAGGTTTGTGGCTCTAGATGCATGGAATTTTATTTTTATTTTTTGAAAAATTTTCTTGTTTAATTGATCAACTTATCTCCATCAACCAATAGGTACAATTTATAATTAAATGACATTAATATTAATTAATTTGGTAAGATATCGGTTTAATGGTAATTCTGTAATATTTGAATCCTTTGAAAAAAAGTGTTCTACAATAAATTTTACCAAACAGCAAACAAGTTAGAACAATGTTTCAAACTAGTTCTGAAACATATTTGCCAAACAGTTTTAAAGCCAAAAGAACAGCCAAAGAACATTATTTCAAAACAGAACAGAAAAAGACCATCTCTTCCTGTTCAGAACAAGAACAAGCGAAAACGTTACCAAACGCAGCCATAGAAACCAAATTTAAGACACCATTAGAAAATGAAGCTTAATGACGGATGTCTCAGACAAGAATTAGTGAAAATCTTACCAAAAATTTCGCTAGGATTTCTGTGATTTGATGATCCCTCCTTTACTATGGGTAGTTGAATACCTTTTATAATAGTCGATTTGTCACTGATTTAAGTATGGGATAGGTCGTGGTGTATTGGGTACGTTCGTTCTTACTCTTCTTATGGACCGGCAAGGGTTACGTTTGGAGAGGTCTTTTCTGCATATATTGATTGACTTGTAGGATCCTTGCTAGGCAATATGGTCAGGAACTTAGGATTTGTCTAAGAAGTAGGGGATGGAGTCATTAATGTAAATCACTTGAGTTTGTGCCAACATAATTAATGTGATGTGGCACCATAAATGCTATCACCATAGTTGTAATTAAAACTGTGTGCTTGACTTTAGAACATAATTGCGTAGTGGTCGGCATGTTATGCCTAGTCTAGGCGAGCCTGCCACCATGTGCTTTAAACTCACGTGGGTCGACATGTCGAGTTATCCTTTCCCCTTACTCTACTGAACATGGTTCGATGTGTTGTCTCTCCATTGTCCTTCATTATGTGGATGTGTCTTAATTTTATTGGATGGTGTTAGTGACACCCATCAATCCAGAATCATAGCGACAAATTATGTGTACTTTTCAAAAAGTCAGGGTCTAAATCAATCCACCTATAAAATGGTAGTCAGTTTCAAATTTGGCTTTTTGTCCCATCCTAGATTAACACTTGTATTCATGTGGGGGAAAACTCCTACTCTTTTCCTTTGTAGTTATATTTCTTGCATGGTCTATCAAGAAATGCATCCTATAAGACCCAATTATTGTCAAGTAGTGTATGGCTATGATAGTGACAAATAAAGACCCCTAATCAAGAGAAGACATTTGTCCGAACCCCTTGTCTAACGAGGTCATTCTATGCAAGCAAGCAGGTGTACGCCACCTTATGGAAAAGATTAATTTAAAGGTTGTCCCCACAATCTCAGGGATAATTGCGGATTCACGTAATTATGCTGAGGTCCCCTGATTTATCCACGAGCCAGGTAGCAAAGGAATATCCATCAAGAAAGATTTTCATCCGAGCTAGGTTCGTAGGATTTGCCAGGGCAAATCATCCATAACATCTTCATTGGACGGATCAAAAGGTCTCAATACCGTGTACGACCCTTACTTTAGAGGGATATGCTTACAAGAATCCTTTCCTTCCTCAACTATACCACTATTACAGCCTGTCACACCCCAATTCTGCATACTTCAGAATGGTGTTATAAACCGCTAGCAAACCAACGGTTCAACCAGGATCTCGTACAGATGGTATCCGACTGATCTAAACCTCATACATCCACATTCATAATCAGAGTAAATACACAATAGCGGAAGTCTTATAGTAAAATGAACTGAGAATCTACTGTGATATTAATATTTAAATAGCAAATTATTCTGTATCAACTGAAACATAAATAAATATCAAATACATGTCCTTAATAAATCCAAACAAAGAAAAACTAAAAATCGAATCGAATACACATGAGTTGCACTCGCAAGACGAGTCATGTGTATCCACTGCATCTTCAACTTCCATCGCCGCCACGTTTTCGTACACTGGAGCATTTATATAATCTTCGATGGTAATACCTGCATCATCAACTAAAAATATTCGACGTCGAGGGGTGAACACACATCATGACTCAGTGAGCAAACAAAACAATGCAACAATACATATGCATGCAGTCAAATCATATCTTTGGTCCCGTTTAAAGTTTGCAATGTGCTATAGAAAGGATAGGTGGCCGCCGCACCTCTATACACGAGTGTGTGGAAACGCCCAATGAAAACGGCACCGTCGCCCCACATGCACCCAGAATGGCACAATATACACCCCATGAAAAATGATCATGGCTGTACCGGTTGATACCATACCAACAAATAAACCCCTGCTGGCTAGGGTTGCAAACTGGGCTCACAACTAACCAATCCTAATGCCAAACAATGAATCCAAGGCCTCACCCCAGCATCCCTCAGAACATCCATAGAGATAGAGCTAAGGCCCCCCGATAGAGTCAGAAACTACAAGGACTGAGACCACCTCCCCTGATACTCTACGACATAATAGTTCTGCTAAGGTAATGGCGATACGACGACGTCAGTGGACATGACTTGAATAGGATATGGCACAATATACCCCGATGAAAATGGCATCGAAGTACCGGTTGATACCATCCCTACCCGCACCATATACACTGGCCAAACACAAACATTCACATGCCTATTCCTATCATCATCATCATCATCATCATCATGTTATAAACAATAAAGTAAATATGCATGAACAAATAATAGAAATATTGGATGACATGTTGAATGCACATACAAGCATACACGCATAGAACCAATATGGCATTGGACTCAAGAAATAAAATGGTTTATTATTAACCAATTAGTTTAGGTCTTGTTCTCTCACCTTAGCTTGTTAATAGATCCTCTTCCAAGCTTTAGAATCACCTTTATATTGTTATTATATTGCTAGAAGACCTAACAAAGTCGATAGAACTTAATTAGAATTTATTCTGAATTTAAAAATCATACTGTTAACTGGGGGTCGGAGGTAGGATCGGAGTAATGATCGACCCCTAGTGCGACCACCCCTATTCTGGACTTCCTGAATACTGGGGGTCGATGCTCAGGGTCTGGTAGGGTCGATTGGCCATCAACCCCCCATGCGATCCCCTGTGGGTTTTGTTGATTTTTCTGCTTTCAGTCCATTCTTCGTGTTTGGGGTCCTATGGCTTGCTACTACAGTCCATATTACACATGTTCTACGGCCTAGAACCATGATTCATTCACCTAAATGGCTTTCATGACTTCCCCATGGTTTTCCATGAAAACCTAACCGGGTTGATGGTTTGGGATTCTCCGTGATCATACTCTCTTCATTATCTAACCTAAGGTCTGTAGAATCTCATGGAATTAGTATCCATACCTGTAAAGAATACTCCTTCTCTGCAACTCTTCTCCTTTTTGCTTTCTTCTTTTCCTTGCTTTTCTTCTTCTTCTCTTCCTTCTCTTCTCTTTTTCTCAATTCAATTAGGGTTGTAAAAGGAGTGAAAGAGGCTTAGGGACGTCCTATTTATAGAGTAGAAACTCATAAAATATGTCCCATTGAGATTTGGAAAGAGTTCAACCGAAATTAGGAAACATTCCTAATTTCTATTTCTGGCGGAAACTGGGGGTCGATGAGGGGGTCGATGATCCCGTCGACCCCTGGTTCCTATAGTGTCCGACCCCCTCTGTAAAACAGGGGGTCTGACCTTCTGTCTTGGGGGGTCCGACCCTCCCTTGCTGGGTATGCGACCCTCCCCTTAATTTAAGTATTTTTGGGTCGATTTAATACCTGGGATCACGATCTCCTTCACGCCCTTGGTCCATTTTGCTCAACCATGATGGATAAACCTGGTTCAAGGTGGTAAAACCGGGTTAGTTTGATACGAGTCTTATAACTCCCCCCTACTTATAAAAATTTCGTCCTCAAAATTATACGTACCTTCTAAATCAAATAAGTGAGGGTATTGCTTTCGCATAACATTCTCTTCTTCCCATGTAATTTCTTCCATGTTTCTACTTCTCTAAGTGACCTTAACATAATAGATATCTCGGTTGCGTAGTCGTTGAACCTTTCGTCTGGTGACTTCAGTTGGTGTTACTTCAAATGTCAAATCATCAGTCAAATCCGGTAGGTCTACTGTCAGAACGTGCGTTGGATCCTTGACATACTTCTTCAATAGGAAAATATGAAATACGTCATGCACACTTGACATAGATGGTGGTAGTGCTAACTGGTAAGCCACTTTTCCACGCTTAGCTAGATCTCATATGGCCCGACATATCTTGGACTTAGTTTTCCTTTCTGTCCGAACCGTTTCAGACCTCGCATAGGTGATACCTTCAAGAATACTTTTTCACCCACAACGAACTCAAGATCTCTGCGTCGAGTATCTGCATATTGCTTCTGACGATTCTGGGCTGTTCTCACTCTTTCCTTGATAATGTCGACCACGCGGCAAGTCTCTTCAACAAATTCTAGCCCAACAATACTACGTTCTCCAACTTCGTTCCAAAATAAAGGAGTTTGACACTTTCTGCCATACAGTGCTTCATAAGGTGACATCTGTATAGTAGCCTGATAGCTATTGTTATAAGCGAACTCGATCAGTGGTAGTTTTTCATCCCATGATCCTTTGAAATCAATTACACATGCTCGTAGCATATCTTCTAGAATCTGGATTGTACGCTCTGACTGTCCATCTGTCTGTGGATGGAATGCAGTACTAAATTTCAATGTTGTACCCATAGCCTTTTGCAATCCTTTCCAAAACTTGGAAGTAAATCATGGATCTCTGTCGGACACAATGCTCTCTGGTACACCGTGCAATCGAACAATATTATCCACATACAACTTTGCTAACCTTTCCAGTGTATACTGAGGTCGTATCGGTATAAAGCGAGCTGTCTTAGTCAGACGGTCTACAATCACCCAAACTGCGTCAACCACTCGAGGAGTCAGTGGTAATCCCGTGATGAAGTCCATAGTGATGCAGTCCCATTTCCATACTGGTTCCGGTAACGGCTGTAACAGTCCTGCGGGTCTTTGTCGTTCAGCCTTTACTTTCTGACAATTTAGGCATTGAGACACGAACTTGACTACATCTGCTTTCATTCCTCTCCACCAATATAGTTTCTTTAAGTCATGATACATTTTTGTACTTCTAGGATGTATCGAATAGATGGTGGTATGGGCTTCTTTCATCAGTCGGTGTCTAATGTCCACACTTTCTATTTCGGGTACACATATCCTTCCTTTGTACTTCAGTACCTTCTCTTCGTCCAAGGTGAACTCAGGGTTAGTCCTACCTTTTTCGATGTCTTCTTGTACCGTTCTCAGGTAAGGGTCTGCCTTGATAGCTATCTTCACTTCATCAATTATATCCGATATAATCTTCAATGGAGCGAACATATTTGAAAATCGATGAATAAACCCTTGGTTGGCTGATCCATCCATTGTATCTATCACATACTGCTCATTGTCGTGATTGAATACCATTCCTGTAGTACACATTGTCGCAGTTATGCTAACCTCCCCTTGAGATTTTATCATTGCCTTTCTACTCAACGCATCTGCTACTACATTAGCTTTCCCCAGATGATACTGGATATCACAGTCATAGTCTTTCAGTAGTTCCAGCCATCTTCTTTGTCTCATATTCAACTCCTTTTGATTAAATAAATAAGTAAGACTCTTATGGTCCGATTTAATCTGGAACTTCTCTCCGTATAGGTAATGTCTCCATATCTTGACAGCATGTACTACTGCTGCTAATTCCAAATCATGAGTGGGATAATTTTTCTCATGTGTCTTCAACTGTCTCGAGGCATAAGCAATTACTTGTTCTCCTTGCATAAGCACACATCCTAATCCCAATCCTGACGCATCCGTGTACAAGGTAAATGGTCGTCCGGGAACGGGAATAGTCAAAATCAGAGCAGATATCAATCTGGTCTTCAATGTCTGGAAGCTCTTCTCACATTTATCCGTCCACACAAACTTTTCACCTTTCATAGTCAAACTGGTGAGAGGTACGAAAATCCGGGAATAGTCTTCCACAAATCTTCGATAATAACTAGCGAGACCCAGAAAGCTTCTAATTTCGGCAATGCTCTTTGGTGTTTCACATTTTACAATAGCCTCGATCTTGCTGGGGTCCACTTTGATTCCTTCAGCGGATACTACATGGCCTAGGAAGGCGACTTCACTTAGCCAAAACTCACATTTGGTAAATTTGGCATATAGCTTCTCTTTCCTTAAACGTTGTAGGGTGGCGTTTAAGTTCTTAATATGGGTTTCCTTGTCCTTGGAATATACCAATATATCATCAATAAATACAATAATCGACGTATCCAACATATCGTGGAAAACCCGGTTCATAAGTTCCATGAAAGTTGCTGGTGCGTTTGTTAATCCAAAAGACATGACCAAGAATTCTTAATGTCCATACCTGGTCCTGAAAGCTGTCTTAGGAATATCACCATCTTTAATCTTCAACGAATGGTAGCCTGACCGAAGATCGATCTTAGAAAATACTTTTGCTCCTTGCAACTGATCAAACAAGTCATCGATCCAAGGTAGTGGATACCAATTCTTGATTGTCAGTTTATTTAGCTCCCGATAGTCGATACATAATCGAACGTTACCGTCCTTCTTCTTTACGAACAATACTGGTGCTCCCCATGGTGATAAACTGGGTCGAATATAGCCCTTGTCCAACAGTTCCTGTAGTTGCACTTTCAATTCCTTCAGTTCAGTAGGAGCCATTCTATAAGGTGCTTTTGATACTGGTGCGGCTCCAGGTATAAGATCTATCACAAATCTGTGGCTCGGTCGGGTGGTAATCCTGGTAGTTCCTCAGAAAACACGTCGGGGTAGTCCCGCACGACATCAATATCTTCCATCTGTGGTGCTTCCTTGGTGAGGTCGACCACTGATACTAGATACTCGACTGCCCCCTTCTCAAGGCACTTCTTCGCCTTTAGTGCTGAGAGTATGAGCTTGCGTTTACGGGGAAGTTTGGTTCCCGTAAAACTGAATTCTGCTCCTTCTTTGTCTTTAAATGTTAGTTTCTTTTTGGCGCATAGTAGGTTCGCAGAATGCCGAGCTAACCAGTCCATTCCCAAGATGACGTCAAAGTCTGTCATCCCAAGTTAGATCAAGGTTGCATCTAAGGTTTTCTCGTCAATGAGAACTGGACATGGCCCATAACCTTTCTCTAACTCCACTTCTAACCCCATCGGTGACCGTACAAGTAGTTTGTAGTCCAATGTTTTGATGGGTAGATTCAGCTTCTTTCCAAATGACACAGATATAAAAGAATGAGTAGCTCCTGAATCAAAGAGTACTCTGGCGGGTATGCCATTTATAGATACGATACCTGTGATTTATTTTACTTAGTCTACATGCTCATACAATGTAATACAACTTTAAAGGTTTCGGTCATACCTGTGACCACATCGGATGATGCGGCAGCATCCTCGGACGTAACAGCATATACTCGTCCTTGATGTAAGTGCTTCTTGGGCTTAGGACACTCCCTTGCCATATGCCCCGTTTGGCTGCAGTTATAACATCTCGGACCTTCAGAATTTGGCTTTGGTTGCTGTTGAGTTACTGGGGTAGTCTTGGATGCAGCAGTAAAGCCTTGAGCACGGAAGGGTTTAAATGTCTCGTTGTTACCTCCGTTATAAGCATTTTCGGCTGGCCTTTTTATGCCTCTGTTCTGTGTAAAATAACTTTCCTTCTGGCTCGATTCTATAACTCGAGCAATTTGGACAGCTTCATTGTATATCTTCTTTTCCAAACCCAGAACGTGCTCTCTGATGCTTCCTCTAAGTCCCGTGACAAACCTACGGGTCTTTGTGTCTTCTTCTTGCATACTAAGTGGTGTAAAGAAAGACAACTCCTCATAACGTTGTTGATATGCATCCACGGACATCTGGCCCTGATATAAACTCAGGAACTCCTTCTCCATAGAATCTCTGAAGCTTCAGGGAAAATACTTCTCAAAGAAAGCTTCTTTATAAATAGCCCAAGTCAATAGGGCGTGCTTGGTCAATAGATAGGCCCTGGTAGATTTCCACCAATGATGTGCATTGCCTTTTCGCATGAAGGTGGCACATAATACCTTTTCTTCTTCTGTAATAGTCATCATAAGAAAATTTATCTCCATCTCGTCTATCCAATGTGCTGGCCATAAAGGATCAGACGTTTTACCGTTAAACTCCTTTGGCTTCATCTTCAAGAATCTCTCAACCAGTCGAGAGTGATCTATCTAATTTTGGGGGTATGCCCCAAACATAGGTTGTGGATACTGATAATTAACCTGAGCTGCTTCCGGACCTAGTACTGGAATCTGTGCAGCTGGTGGTTGAGGTGTTTGAGGTGCTGGGTGGTTACCCACCGGTGCTGCACTGGCTTGTCCAGTCGTCATGGTTGTAGCATGTGCGGCTTGGAACATAATCCCCATTGCCACTTGCATTTGAGCCTGTGCGTGTTGCATTTGTTGCAGCTGTTGTGCTAGGTTCATAACTACGGTTGCTAGCTCCAATGGTGGAGGTGGCAAGTTTGTAGGATTTGCCTGACCTGGATCTTCTGGTGGTGCAACCTGTGGATCATCCTGCGCATATATATTTTCTTGACTAGTTTCCTCCACAGGTGGTGGTGGTGGAACTGCATTTCGGCTCTGCCTGGTTATTCTACGCCCAGACATATTTTCTCCTGAGAATGGGGGTGCCTAAAAATCATCAAAATACATGAAACAATCATTTATACTTCATGTAGGCACGCTAATCGATAAAAATTTCAAAATTTTCAGCTCATTCTACGAAAAACACTATTTTTCTATGCAGGGTCGATGGTATGTCCGACCCTCAATATCCGACCTTGGGAATAACCTGTTCTTCCCGAGAGCCGGGGGACGATGCGGGGGTCGATGGGTGTCCGACCCCCAGGTGCGACCCCTGGTTTACTGTCAAGTTCCCGAGAGCTGGGGGTTGATACGGGGGTCGATATGGGGGTCAATGATCCTGGTCGAATTGCCCGACCCCAGACCAAAAATCAGATTTTTAAGGTTCGATTCTGGGTTCATTTCCCATTATTTCTTCCCCGTTTTGACTCGTCTCCCACCTCTGAGTTGCTACAGTGCCACTCCGCTATATTGGTCAATTTGGGTCCGTGTTTCGACGTCCACATTGTTCCTACAGGTAGGTTTCCTCATTTTTACCTGTTTTTAGGTTTCCATTTCTAGGTTTTCGCCCGTTTAACTTGTATTTTTCAAATTAAACTTTTTTCAACCGTAAAAATTCGATTTTTATTGGGGGCTTTTGTTATTGGTGTCTCGAGGAATGAAATCCCTCCAAATTTTTTGAGTTTCATTGGTTGGTTATCGAGAAACTTGAATTTTTGCTCTTTTTGCCCTAATTTTTTGAAATTTTTGATTTCTCGCAATTTCTTCAAATTGGATCCCATTAGTTAGAATTTCCTATTGTGTGAGTGTTGTAGGATATGTTAGAACCTACGTAAGTCCTCCTGCCCACGGGTGTGGGTGACAAGTGAGGCTTTTGACCAACTTATGTCGTTATAATGTCCCAATTTTTGGTTTTTACTCTCTACTAATATACTATCTGTTTTTCTTCCTTATTTGCAGATATCATGGCTCGTACCAAAGTACCTAGAGTTCGTGATCCTCTTCGTTTCTGCTCTAACGAAGCTGAGGCACAGTATGCCCACTACGCTCGCAAGAAGGTGAGGGTGGTCGTAAGGTGAACTTGGCTGAGTTAGCCCTGTTCAATGTGGAGAGGGCATTTGGTGATATGGGATGGCTCCCAGTCATCACTTACGACGCATGCACCTGTCCGGATTTGGTACGCCAGTTCTATTATAACCTCCAGGTGGTGGGGGATTACAATGATGTTGAGAGGGGTCATGAGCTGCGCATCACAAGCTATGTCAAAGGGGTGAACATTTCATTCGATTATCGACAGCTGGCCGACCTACTGGGCATCTCCTATGATGGACCCATGGTTTTCTGTGCTCCTGGAGAGCCCCAGTTCTTCTCTCTACAGATGAGGGCTGAGATCGATAATCAGCTCCTACGACCTGATCACTGGCAGATGAGGGCATGCTATATGCATCCAGCTCCACGGGTATATTACAAGATTATTCAGCATAACCTGATCCCACAGAGTGGCCATTACGAGAGGGTTTCCCAGCTGACCCAGTATCTTCTATACAACATTTGTACTAGACAGCCCATCTGCCTTTCGTACATCATCATGCGTACCATGATCACTGCTACGTTGCCCAATCACACTGGCAACCTTCCGTACGGACGTATGATCACTATTTTGCTTACCCGCCTGGGGGTTGATTTATTGGATGAAAAGATTCAGGAGAAGTCCTTCTCATCGCCTCTAGATTGGGAGGCTATTTGCAAGATGGGCATGCGGGATGCCCAGGTCAGTGATGAGGAGAGGAACGCGATGGTGCGCCCTCACACTCGCGTAGAGATAGCTGACGCTGAGGCAGCTGCTGCCGCTGCTGGAGTTCATGCGGAGCCTGTTGATGATGATGACCGCATGTACATGGATGTAGACTCGATACCACCACCTTCACCTACGCATGCAGCTGGAGCTGGTACTTCATATGCGGAGGGTCCTTCTCATGAGGCTGGTCATTCTCATGCGGCTGGTCCTTCACACCCACCTTCTGATATGATAGAGATGTTGCATGAGATCAGAGAGGTTCAGCGCAAATCTGATCTGAGGATAGAGGAGTTACTAGACGCTCAGCGTGTGAGAGTGGATGAGCTCATAGACGCCCAGCGTACATTAGACATGAGGATGGGAGAGTTACTAGACGCTCAGCGGGTGAGAGTGGATGAGCTACTAGAGTCCCAGCGGACATCAGCCATGAGGATGGGAGAGCTCATGGAGGCTCAGCATCGGACTGATCAGCGGGAAGCGGATCTTACAGCTAGTCTTCAGACGGCCCAGACTCAGATAGCCTGGTTGATTAGAGTCTACGCTGAGGATTATGACAGAGATTGTGAGGCACCGCCCCCTCCTTCACCTCCAGCTTCATGATTGTACTTATTTCCTTTCATTGTACTACAGAGTAACTGTCCGGGTTGTGGACTGTACTCTGCTTTAGCTATGTATATACGTTTGTTTCCCTCTCATTGTATGTAAAATTGTTTCTTCCTTTAATAGATGCATTATTGCCTTTTTAAATTTGGTCTCAAACATCACTTGTGCTTATAGTGTGTTAATATTACAGCTTTTACTTTTATCCTATCTCAGTTCACAATTCGTCGTGAGGGTATGCTAGTTTAGCGGACACGGTCTGAGATGCTCTGATACCAAGTTGTCACACCCCAATTCCGCACACTTTAGAATGGTGTGATGAACCACTAGCAAACCAACGGTTCAACCAGGATCTCGTACAGATGGTATCCGGCTGATCTAAACCTCATACATCCACATTCATAATCAAAGTAAATACACAATAGCGGAAGTCTTATAGTAAAAATGAACTGAGAATCTACTGTGATATTAATATTTAAATAGAAAATTATTCTGTATCAACTGAAACATAAATAAATATCAAATACATGTCTTTAATAAATCCAAACAAAGAAAAACTAAAAATCTAATTGAATACACATGAGTTGCACTCGCAAGAGGAGTCATTTGTATCCACTGCATCTTCAACTTCCATCGCCGCCACGTTTCCGTACACTGGAGCATTTATATAATCTTCGACGGTAATACCTGCATCATCAACTAAAAATATTCGACGTCGAGGGGTGAGCACACATCATGGCTCAGTGAGCAAACAAAACAATGCAACAATACATATGCATGCAGTCAAATCATATCTTTGGTCCGGTTTAAAGTTTACAATGTGCTATAGAAAGGATAGGTGGCCGCCGCACCTCTATACACGAGTGTGTGGAAACGCCCAATGAAAAAAACACCGTCGCCCTACATGCACCCAGAATGACACAATATATACCCCATGAAAAACGGTCATGGCTGTACCGGTTGATACCATACCAACAAATAAACCCCTGCTGGCTAGGGTTGCAAACTGGGCTCGCAACTAACCAATCCTAATGCCAAACAGTGTATCCAAGGCCTCACCCCAGCATAATAGTTCTGCTAAGGTAATGGCCATACGACGATGTCAGTGGACATGACTTGAATAGGCTATGGCACAATATACCCCAATGAAAACGGCATCGAAGTACCGATTGATACCATCCCTACCCGCACCATATACACTGGCCAAACACAAACATTCACATGTCTATTCCTATCATCATCATCATCATCATCATCATGTTATAAACAATAAAGTAAATATGCATGAACAAATAATAGAAATATTGGATCACATGTTGAATGCACATACAAGCATACACGCATAGAATCAATATGGCATTGGACTCAAGAAATAAAATTGTTTATTATTAACCAATTAGTTTAGGTCTTGTTCCCTCACCTTAGCTTGTTAATAGATCCTCTTCCTAGCTTTAGAATTACCTTTATATTGTTATTATATTGCTAGAAGACCTAACAAAGTCGATAGAACTTAATTAGAATTTATTCCGAATTTAAAAACCATACTGTTAACTGGGGGTCGGAGGTAGGGTCGGAGTAATGATCGACCCCTGGTGCGACCACCCCTATTCTGGACTTCCCGAACACTGGGGGTCGATGCTCAGGGTCTGGTAGGGTCGATTGGCCATCGACCCCCCATGCGACCCCCTGTGGGTTTTGTTGATTTTTCTACTTTCAGTCCATTCTTCGTGTTTGGGGTCCTATGGCTTACTACTACAGTCCATATTACACATGTTCTATGGCCTAGAACCATGATTCATTCACCTAAATGGCTTTCATGACTTTCCCATGGTTTTCCATGAAAACTTAACCATGGGTTGATGGTTTGGGATTCTCCGAGATCATACTTTCTTCATTATCTAACCTAAGGTCTGTAGAATCTCATGGAATTAGTATCCATAACTGAGAAGAATACTCCTTCTCTGCAACTCTTCTCATTTTTGCTTTCTTCTTTTCCTTGCTTTTCTTCTTCTTCTCTTCCTTCTCTTCTCTTTCTCTCAATTCAATTAGGGTTGTAAAAGGAGTGAAAGAGGCTTAGGGACGTCCTATTTATAGAGTAGAAACTCCTAAAATAAGTCTCATTGAGATTTGGAAAGAGTTCAACCGAAATTAGGAAACATTCCTAATTTCTATTTCTGGCGGAAACTGGGGGTCGATGAGGGGGTCGATGATCCCGTCGACCCCTGGTTCCTATAGTGTCCGACCCCCTCTGTAAAACAGGGGGTCTGACCTTCTGTCTTCGGGGGTCCGACCCTCCCTTGCTGGGTATGCGACCCTCCCCTTAATTTAAGTGTTTTTGGGTCGATTTAATACCTGGGATCATGATCTCCTTCACGCCCTTGGTTCATTTTGCTCAACCATGATGGGTAAACCTGGTTCAAGGTGGTAAGACCAGGTTAGTTTGATACGGGTTTTACACAACCAGTGGAAGACAGTACTTTGCATAAACTTGTGCTCCTTTATTAAAACTTCTAGAAATCAAAGCAGTAGCCAGAGCCTCCTCCAACCTCTATATATGTTAGCCAGAATCCAACTTTTAGCACCCTTATGCTCTCTCTCTCTCTCTCTCTCTCTCTCTCTCTCTCTCTCTCTCTCTCTCTCTCTCTCTCTCTCTTTCTCTCAAAATTGCTTTGACCCTATGAGGACATATGAAGGAATTCACATCTTCTTCGGGATTAATTTATTGGGAGTCGTCACCTAGATTAAGGTCTAAGACCTCAAAATGTAGTCTCACCTTAAGATAAGACTTCTATTGACTCATGACCCTTAGATCGGCTTATTGGTCTATCAGAGATCGGGGTAAGCATAAGGTTACTATTATGGGAAGGAGTTAGGCACCTAAACTATCCGATCGAGGTTAGTCTCCTATACCTTTCCTTTTCTAGACTCTACTGATTGAACTGAACCAAACCATGTGGTTTGATATCATTGAACCGAATTTGAATCTTCCAGACTACCTACATATCTTGGATTTCTTCTGAAAATTAAATTCGCCATCGTAGCTCAGGTGATTAAAGTTTATGGATGTACTTTATACTTGGTTTGATTAGATTCCTTGTTTAAGTTGAAGCTTATTCTTAATTGGTTGAAGAATTCTATGGGTCAATATTTGAATAGTGGATATGGATGATGGATATGGATGGATAATTGATATGGATAAGGGAGGTGAATAGTCCATTTGGATTGTGGATCCGAATTTGAAGAGTCCTCCAAATTGCCTATGTATTTTTAGAGACATCTATCTTTCTGGAATCAGGAACCGCGTAGTCCGGGTGGTGATTAAGAATTTGGTTGAAAATTGGATACCCTTTCTAGGTTTAAACTTGGATAATCCGTTTTGGGTCTGAATATGGATAACTTGTTCTAGGTTGAATTTTGAATAACCTATTCTAGGTTGAAATATGGATAACCTGTTCTAGGTTAGAATATGGATAACCTGTTCTAGGTTGAAATTTTGATAATGCATTCTAAGTTAGAATTTGGATACATGTTCCAGGTATAGTCCATATGGACTGATTTTGCAAGCCTGAGGTATGTATCCTCAAGGGTAAAACTAGAAATTCAAAAGGATGGAGATCCTTCCTAAAATGTAATTGCCATTAGTCACCCTTTTATGTGTACCTATTTTAGGACACTTAGACATGTAGTGAGGGATACGGATCGTATTAAAACTATCCTTTTAACCTAAACCCTAATTTTGGAAGGTTTGGCAATGCATTATTTCTCTTTATTAAGATTTTTATGATTTTCCTTTTTACCCTTGCCATGAATGTAAGTGCTTAAATGTATGTCCCCATACCTAGAAATGTCTTTTAGAGTGCACAGATATGGCATTTCAACAAAGGTGTCATAGAAATTAATTTATTGCTCAAAATGAAAATTCCATCTAAACATGGCAATTATCATATATATGGCAACTTAACACATATATAGCAAGAAATATCATGGTATCATCTAAATATAGCAAGATCTATAATACTATCTTCTAAACATGGTAAGATCCAATATACTATTTTTTAAGCATAGCAAGATCTAAAATGCTATCTTTTAAGCATGACAAGATCCAATGTGCTATCTTTTAAGCATGACAAGATCCAATGTGCTATCTTCTAAGCATGTGCTATCTTCTAAACATGGCAAGATTTAAATATGACAATTTCATGAAATGACTAAATATGACAAAAAAATCTATCCAACCTATCAAATATAGCAACGTATGTGATGGCATGCAATATAAGCAAGCATAGTAAGAAATGTATCTAACCTACTAAATATATCATATAATACAAGTATGGAAAGTAATCCTATGATTTTTATGCAAAATATGGTAAAAATATTGTTAACATTGCTAAATGAGGCATTAAATGAATAATAACAAATACACTTTCTATGCACAGTTTTGTATTGGCTCAAAATCCTACTTTCAGAAATCCAAATCATGCACAAAATATATCAAATTGAAGATAATTAAATAAACTACATTTTCTCAGAAGGGACTAAGACCTAAATCTGTGCCCAAGCCCATGGGAATGATCTCCGAAGGTCAAGCTTGAAATCTGCCAAAAAGTCTGTTCTAGACTCTAGCATCCTGTGGAATAACTAATGGACAGTGGGCTTACCATTTTCTAAAGTGGCCCATCTCATGGAAATTTAAAGGTCTTTAAGAGACTCACAAATTCTCTATAGGGCTCAAGACCAGGCAGTGTCCATTGTTGGTCAAAAGTAACCCACAAGATCAGGATAAAACACTGCCCAGACTGGTTCTAGATCCGAACCAGTCATGGTAGAAAATTCATATTATATTCAGAAAGTTTTAGAAAATTATCTACTCATGTGGGAATAATCTAGACTTATAGGGCTAACTTTCTTCTTAAGAAAGTGAGGCCAAAAAAAGCCTCTATGACCTACTTATAGGTCTATGAATGCAAAACACATGTACTGGCCAGAATTTGTTCCAGATTCTGTTAGAGTTCAGTAGAAATTCAATATTAAATCAGGTTTATATCCAAAATAGAATCCAATCGCATGACACCAAACTAGACAGAAAGAACTACATTTCCTATGAGGAACCTAACGAAAAAACAATGAACAAGATGCAAATTTCAGGTCCAGACTCTGTTCATATTCTGGCCGAAACTAGTATAAATTCCATTAAAAATCCAATTTTCTATGGAATCAGTTCAAACTAGCTCAAGAAATTAGATTACTTTATGAGCCACATTGCTTATGAAGAAACCATCTCCAAATTATGGGGGCAAAACCTAGTTCTAGGTCAATTATCAAAGTACATTTTTACTGCCCCTATTTCTGACCTCAGTAGGTTACACAAATTTTTTGGAGGTCTTCCCAAATCCAAATCAGTCCGGGCTTTTTGGAGGATCTTCATGACTCAAAAAGGAGTCTAGGGTAACTTTTTGGGAGAAAATTGAGATGTTTTACTATGATGAACACTAAACCATAATTCGGGTTCCAGATCTTGGTTTTTTCAGATCTGGTGCTCCATTCATGAAATTGTTTGCATGGGCAAACTTCCATGGATGGGGCACAAATTTGAATGAGATGCATATTATATTATGTAGATTCAATGAAAAATATCGAAGGTTACAGAAAGATTGCAGAGATTGGGCATCATGGTATCATACATACAAAACTTGCACTACCTCCTATTCAAGCTTATTCTAACATGCATTCATAATGAAGCTCATTAACGGAGATGGTGAAGATGATTTACCTTGTCCCCAAAGTGGGGTGAAGACCTTTGCTAGAACTTGAAAAAGGTGCAATGGAGGTGTGGAGGTGAGTGCTTCTTCTCCTCCTTTCTTCTTTTTCTTTCTCTCTTTTTTTCTCCTTTTTTTTTTTTTCACCTTTTCTCTCACCTCCCTTACAATGTGGGTTTGTGCCAATTGGTTCAAGCTTGGTACTAAGCTTTCAGCTACTCAAGCCATGCAGCTTAGCTGGGCCAAGCCTTTCAATTATTGGATAAAGATTTACGTCGATGGAAGCTCATTAGGAAATCCAAGGCATGCGGGAGCAGGTGGAGCTCTTAGAAACTCATTGGGTATTGTTATCACAGCCTTTTTTGTGTATCTAGGAATATCAACAAATTACATTGTTGAATTCTCAGCAATAATGATTGGGAGTTATAATGGTATGGAGCATGATTTCCCTCAGCTCTGGTTTGAGTGCGACTCTGCAACTGTTGTGGAAAGTCTTCTTTGGAATAATATCCCGTGGCTATGCTTGCAACAATGGACTTCTCTTTCTGCTTACCTAGAGCATATCCAATGGAAGATCAGACACTGTTTTCGTGAAGTAAATGTAGTGGATGACGCGTTTAGGCGAGCAACTCAAACTTAATTATCTAGTTATTTGGCGACATACCCTTCCTATGTTATTAGTGACGTTCTCTGAGATGTTGAATGTAGTGTAGGAGATGACGATTCCATTCTGTGCTTCAATTTTTATTTTTGAAGAAAAGGTATGGTGGTTCTACCAGTTTGTGATTGGATTTGGTTTAAGTTCTACCTAAAAGACATAGGATTTGGTTTGTGTCACGATCTGCCAAGAGGCAGGCATGGGTCTTTCCATTTGAAATAAGAGGACCATTCTCATCTCATTGGTTAGCCTTCATCCTCAACATTTCTTTCTTTGTTAAAAAATAATATTTTTTCTATTTTTGTTATTTTGAATGGGTGGGAAGAAGCATTAATGAATTGTATTTAGGGTTTTAGTAATCGTATCGGTCGGCCAAATTTGTATGACTTTAAGTATTTTTATTTTTTAAATGTTGGATCTACAAAACATTCATTGAATTTATACCCAATCTGTACTTGGTATCGGATTGATTTTGGACTTTTGACATTGACCAATACCATGTTCGGTACTAATTATTAAAACCTTGCATCACCTGGAATCAAATCGTCTCCTGCGACAGGAGGTTTCTGCGACTGATCCAGGGGCTTGGGATCAGTTTAGCCGCCTGCCAATACATTAGGGGGTGGACTGACTAAAATCCGACCCTTGACAGACGATAGGGCCGCAGGAGACGATTTAGACACTGCATCACCATCCTATAAAAACCACCAATACAGTAGTAGGTGGTCCCATGGAAATAGTTGTGGAGGAGTTGGCTGTTGTTTATTGTTTTTCTAAGCTGGCAACTCCTACAGGGATTCAACTTTTGTGGTTCTGCTCAAGGCAAGTCACATCTTGGGATGGCTTCCTTTAGAAGCTGCCTCTTGTACAAATGTTCACGAATTGAACTCCTTACCCAAGCTGGCATTCAATGGGTTCTTCAATGGGTTCTTGTAGAAACCAGCAACAGCAGATTGGTGTTGATGTCGGCGATGAAAACTTGCAAATGAAAGTTGCCAACAATGATGACCTGATAACGGAAATCCTCCTATGGTTGCCGGTAAAATCTATCCTCAAATTCAAATATGTGTCGAAGCATTGGCTCAGTCTCATCTCCAATCCGCAATTCATCCACAACCATTATATTAGAAATCGTCCATCTGTTTGTGGTTTGTTGTTGCACAAAACTTCAAATCCTTACAATCCAGAGTTCGAGTTCGTTCCTCTTGTTGACAATGCAACTGGTGCACCCTTCATATCTCTAACCTTTGTAAATGACGCAGCAGGTATTCAAATTCAACAATCTTGCAATGGTCTTCTTTTCTGTTCTAGTTTTAGAGTGTGCAATTTAGGAGAATCTATTACATATATAACCCATCCACAAAAGAATACAAAATACTTCCCCGGCCTAATGGTGGAAATGTGATTAGCATTAGCTTGGCCTTTGATCCTCTCAAATCACCTCATTACAAAGCTGTTAGTTTCCTAAGGTGTGATGGATATGTTGAGAAATATCAGATAGAGATTTATTCTTCAGAAACAGGTTTGTGGAGATCCTCTGGGGATCCATTTACTATATCAACTGGTTTGATCCACGATAATATTGTCTACTGGAATGGTGCAATCCATTGGGTAAGCTGGTGGGGGACTTCGTTGTATTACAATGTTGATCATGAATGCCTAGGAATGATGCCAATGCCTCCATTGCCTGATGGGTGTCGTGAAAGGAGTTTTAGGTACTTTGGGGAGTCCCATGGACATTTGCATCTTATACAGATCTATGATCCTGACACCACAAACTTCAATATTTTTGAGATGGAGAATGATTACTCTAGGTGGTTTGTAAAATACCATGTTAATCTTGATGCTGCAACAATTGCATACCCTGAGATGATCCAAAAATACGTTGACGTCTCAGCTTGGAACCGCTTTGCATTCTCTATACTATCTGTTGTCCATGGAAAAGAGGAAGAAGACTCATTCCTGGTGCTTCATATACCTAATAAGGTTATTTCATACCATCTCAAAGATGGGTCCTTCAAAACGCTTCTTGATAAATTGCCCAAATTGGATGGTGTTGAGGAATCTTTACGCTATGATACTTGGAAATATTATCAACACATTGAAAGTCTCTCTTCTGTTTGATCATTTGGCTGTATTATAATTTGGATCACATATATGCTTTGCTTGTTATGTGTTTGATGGTTCTATTGATTGTTTGATATCATTATTAACAGTTGATTCTGTTAGATGTTTTACAAAAATCTACAATATTGAATTATTCAACGGTTTACTGCATGTATGTCCTAATATTCTATAAATGCTTCATAAACCTACCATTCTCAAAAATGTTCCCCATGGGCCACGGACCTTCGTTCTCAATTTTATTATAAGAGAACAAAATATTTGAGATGGGATATTCCATGGGCCTTGGACTGGTTGGTGTTCATAAATTTGACTCCAATAAGAGAATCCAAATCGTCTCGTGCGGATACGTTGCTGCTGCCCATATCTGATGAACGCCACGTGGAGTCAACTTATCCGACGTCTCTTAAAATCCCACAGTAGGAAACACAATCATGAAAATTAAGCAGCTTAGCAGATGTTAAGTCACTTAGGAATCCTACTGCAGGTGGATATAAACTGAATTCAATAATGAACCGATACCAGGGATTAATCAGTAAACAAATCCAAAAACTAGAAACATAGAAATCAGATTTAGAAAACTTGAAATTGAAGAAACATAGTTGAATTAAAAAAAAAAAAATCAATCTTCGTTGAACTAAGTTTCTTGAAAATTGATTGAAAAACTTAGAAGTAAACAGAAATTAAAACATGTAATTCGTTAGCCAAATCGATGGCATGAATCAGATTGAAAAACGGAGAACTAAACAGAAACTGAAACATGTAATTCGTTAACCAAATTGATGGCATGAATGGATGACACAAGAATATTCAAATGAATTGCAGAGGGAAAATAACAAGAAAATCAGGGAAGCCGAGTTTCGAGTTCCGCCACCCTCTACAACCCCCTTTCAAGTACCGCCGCTCTCCCTCTCAATTTTCTTCTTCCTCTGCCGCGATTTGGAACCCAAATCCTCTCCTCCGCCCTTTGAAACAAAAACAAAGCCTTAAGTCCTCACTCCTCCACCACGTTCTCTCTCCGCTTTCTACTTCCTCGATCTCTTTCCTCCTCCACTGTTCTCTCTCTCCCTCAACCTTCTTCTTCTTCTACCCTCTCTCTCCCCTCTGAAACGTAGTAGTTAATCGAGTCTGCTTTTTAGATTCAAAATCGGCATTTGATATGCTGCTTACCATCACCATTGTGTGTACCGCGATGGGATTTCATGAAATGTCGGATAAGTCCAACTCCACGTGGCATTCATTGGATATGGGCAGCAATGTTTCATGCGAATACCTTCGCAGGGGACGATTTGGATCACCTATAAGAAAAGTGTCTGCTATTTTGAGGTTATAAAAAATTTTAAGAAATAAATAAAAAAATTAATTTTTCGAGTGCTTCAGCCAACCACCAGTCTAAGATAGTTCAAAAATTAAAAGACAAAGAAAAGCAGAAGATTGCAAGGCCAAAGAGTTCTCTTTGGTATCATTTTTCCGTAGGAAAATTTCACTCACCTCCTTGTACTTTTCTTTTATATCATCCAACCCACAAATTTGCCAATCCCCTTATTCTTATAAGTTGACAAATATTAAAAAAGAAAATTACCCAATTACCCTCCTTAACAAATTAACAGTAAAATAACAATTTTGCCATTACAGTTGGTTATAAACTCAGTTTTCTTCCATTTATTTAGGGTTTATAGCAGCGGCGATTGTGCACTATATATTCTGGAAGCAAGAATCTTCCCCATAACCATTAATTAAAAGCCTACAAGAATGTAAAATATATAAGATGCGTGCAGAAGAGGAGGAAATTTTTACACAAGATAATTAATACCTTCAAGTAGATATCGATGGTTCTATACATGCCATCTTCTACTTTCCTTGCTTGTTCTGAAATCAACTCAGCAAGACTGATGAACCTCGGAACAGATAAGTTGTGATCTGAAAGAAGGCTAGAATACTTGAGTTTTGCCAATTCCAGATGGTATTCCTCCATATAAACATTCATTTATGACTTGTTCCTCTATCATGGAAAGAGCCCGGAGGAAGCTAGAACAACATTTTTAAGTTAAAATTAAGGCAAATGGACTGGACTGCTGCTACAACCAGTTCAACCTAACATCATGGATCTCAATAACAGACACTTCAACAACACTAGCTTCTGTGACTATTTTCTTTATGTATCTTCACTTTGTTAACGTTACAAAGTATGCTACTGTTTTCACAAAAAATTCTTCCGAATTTAGGTAATTATTGTACATTAAGTTAAGACTCATTTGCAATCACTTGATTTATCCAATAACATGCTCTGTGGAGGAATTAAAGTCTTGGAATACCTAATTAGTCTCACTTCTCTAAATAATATGATCTGTCCAATAGAATGGTGTAGGTCATGGTATATTTGATATGTTCGTGCCTGCTCTGCTTATGGACTATCATGGTGTAGGTCATGGTATATTTTTGATACGTTTGCAGAGGTCTTTGCTAGGTAGTATATTAATTAGTTGAGTTGGTGCCAGCGTAATTAATGTTGTATGGCATAATAAATGAAACTCATGAACATTTCAAAAACCCAAGCACACATACACACGCGCATGCGCGCACACACACATGCAATTGCACGGACACACACACACACAAAGAAGGTAAGTTCAACCACAAGTTTATGATTGAATCAACATCTATGTGAATAACTTATT
Source organism: Protea cynaroides (assembly GCA_028583415.1). NCBI lineage: Eukaryota > Viridiplantae > Streptophyta > Magnoliopsida > Proteales > Proteaceae > Protea > Protea cynaroides. The sequence goes on along the minus strand of CM053272.1, from coordinate 17,226,917 downwards.
GAGGGATGTATCTTGTTGGGTTGTGTCTTGTATTATGTGGGGTCTATATAGTTATTAGAATTGTATTTGTATTTGGGTTTGAGTCAATTACATATACAGGGGTTAATCTGTAATTGTGTTAGGCATAGTTCGAAATCTCGGTTCTCGAGGGTGTCTCGACCCTTGAGAAAATCGAGATTACCGAGATCTCGGCGAGAACCTGCCGAAACTCCCAAAGGGTAAAAATGGGAGTTTCGACGGGTTTTTTTTTATGGTTTAAGCCATTTTTTGCTGTTTAAGTCCATTTTAGAGCCATTTTAAGGCTATATATTGCAGGAAAATACTTATTCAACATATATAAATACATTTGAAGCATAAAAAGTAATCACATTATCGAAAAATCATACATTCATAAATCATAAATCCCACAAAATAACATAATTTACAAGTACTCATTATATGAAAGACTTAAATACTCAAAATGAAATAATACATTCTCGTTAGTCCATCTCAATGTCTAATCATATGTAGAGTGGCGTGCAGGTTCCATCTGATCAGATCGACTTTGTTGAAGAAAATATATCTCGGTCTGATAAACAAAATCCTGCCACGACATCCTTCGGCTATAGAAGGTCTGGTAGTCTTCCACATATTTCTCATACATATGATCTGGGAAGTTTCTAAAAATACCCAACCTTGGATACTATTCACTATAATGTGGAGTAAAGTGAGCATAAATTGGTTGGTGTGGGGGCGTGGTTCTTTGCAAATTTGGGACTGAAAATAGACTGACCACAAAGTTTGAGCCAGTCTGTGATGTAGCATTACTAGTATCAGCGGAATAATCATATGCACTTCCCATCATGCGGTCATCATCACCGGAATAAGAACCGTACGCCGAAGTGGTGCCAAATCCATGAGCACTCCACTGCCCCTGCTCCTGTCCACTGCTACCCTCAATGCTCAATCCTCCAAAACTTGTAGACATGCTATCAATTTCAACATCGGGCATAATATCGGGATCCGGAACGATGTCAAAGAAACGATCTTCTTCTTCTTCCACCGTGTTGCAAAGGGCGTTCCCGTTGGCGAGACCTACGTGTATACCCGATCATAGGACGTGATGAAGATGCGCGTCCACCATGATCTGGATCCTGTGTAGTGTGTGTATACTGACTCTCACCGGTCCATCTAATAATGGGTACAGTCGGTCTAGGATCACCACTACCACCCTCATCACCACCACCACCCACATCACCACCACCACTACCATCATCACCACTACTATCAGAAGTTGACCAGCCAGTTTGTTCCATTGTATCATCATCGCCTTCTGAGTTACTACCAGTACCAGCTGTGGGGTCAAACGGTCTAGACGACGGTGCGTGTACACGACCCTCATCCGAGGACATAAACCGCTCGAGATTAGAACCCATCGGAGCAGACACAGTGGGGTCGGGCATCCCACTAGGCTCATTCATCACTGGAACTGCTATGTCTCTCACCCATTCCACATAGGGATCCTCTTCATCTGAAGATAGTTGGAAGACGTTGGCTAGCTCGATCAGCTCTTGTTCATTTCTTTGTTCAAATTTCAAGCATTGTACCCTCAGTCTCATGTTGTAATGGGCGTAGACCAAGTCATTTAGCCGTTGAGAGCCCAATTTATTCCGCCTCTTTGAATGGATAAGGGAGAAAGTACTCCAATTTCGCTCACACCCAGATGCGGAACATGTCTGAGATAGGACTTTGATTGCAATTCTCCTCAACTCAACTGCATTTTTGCCATACAACAACCACCACTCAGCTGCACAAGATGAAGAACACATTTTAATACACATATTAAATAAGATATGTTACTTGAAAATTTCAATTTCCATAATTTCATACCAGGATCGGTTTTATCTCGTCCAGCCACTGCAGCAGGAGTTCCAAAACTCCCAAGAGCATCTCTGAACGTTTTCATCTACACCCATTTCAAAATTTATAACCATTAGCCATTGTAATATGTGGATATTCAAATAATTCAGCACTTAAACCATACAACTCACCTCCGGTTGACCGATGCTTGTGCGGTATAATCCGGCACCAATTTACCACAACATCTTTTATCGCACCGATAAGGTCGAGTGATTTGCCCAAGCACATGTGAATATTGGTACTTGGGGTTCAAATAGTATCTTTGCAAAATATGAGTCGCCGATTAAAATAGAGTACCAACTATTAAGTGGAACTAAATTAAAGACATTATTAAATATACTCACCAGCCTTATGCAATGGGTGCATCAACTGACTCTCCCATCGATCTTTGATAATCTTCACAAAATGTTTGTTTCCACGTGGAAGCACAGTTTTTATACGATCCTTCAACATATCCATGGCAGCATATAAATGTGGCATGGTGGGGTTAGGAATCTTTGTATCCACTAATCTCGGCACCTTCACCACCGGCTCCCGGAATTTTGACTACATCCTTGGTGTTCTCCAAAATTCCTCCGAAGCTATAGTAGTACGTGCTTGAACCCCTCCGGGAGAGCTGGACTCCCTCCACCCAAACCAGTCCTCAGAAGGAAACATCGATCTGAGGCCTACCATCTTTGCCTGAAAGCTCTTTAGGGCTATGTAGTTGGTAGCAAATCTAGTAATGTCGGGTCTTACCAAGTCCCCTCCACATTTCTTTCTCAGCAAGTTTAAAGAATAGCTATGGTTGTATACAAATGTTGTCACCTGGCGTGCTTGTTCAACCACTTGCTTTACTTTTTGAATCTTGCCCATGTCCTTCAACATCAAGTCAATGTAATGGGTAGCACATGGAGTCCAAAAAAGGTTATAGTTAGCCATCATCATCTCTCCTGCCTTCTTGTAGTTGCTGCCATTGTCTGTCACAATTTGCACCACATTTGATGCACCAACTTCATCCACCACTTGCGTAGCAATCCATAGATGTAGTTAGCATCTTTTTGTGTATGCAGATGCATCCACGAACTTCAAGAATGATGTCTTCCCATCATCTGTAGACCATGAAGTTGATGATGGACTTTCTAGTAGGACCAGTCCAACCATCACACATTATAGTGACCCCATATGCACCCCAATTATTCTTTAACCCTTCTATCCATACTTCTAACTCTTTTTTAATTCTTGGGAGATAGACATTCATCACTTCATATGGAATGGGGGCTATAACACCAGGACCAGCCTGAGCAACTGCATCAAAGAAAGGCTGATAGTATGGGCCACTACTGGCATTTGCTGGGATACTATTATAGATAGACCACCTAGCAAAGGCATCCCCAATAAATTCTTTTGTACCTTTCCAATTCCACATACTCTTCAATCTCTTACGTTTGGCGCCGACCTTTCTAAAAACTTCTTTGGATCCTGCTTTGTAGAATCTCTACATAATCCTCATCCCTAGCAGTGGGTGGTGGTGTCCGGGGTTGTGCTCTAGTACTTTTTGATCTTCTAAACATAGAAGCCAACCTTCCCTTACTCCGTATTTGTGGTTCTTCGGGCGCTTTGAAATGATCTACTACCACCCGCCCCTAAGGCTCTTTGCCTCAACCTTTCCATTTCCATGTCATGGTCGACTTTACTAGCCATTGTTGCCCGTCTCGGATCTCTGGCTTCTTCCTCAGTCAAACCCCTAGTATCTAGACCATCATCATCTGAACTATCATCATCCAAACCACGCACTGTGCCTCGTATTGCTTCCTCAAATTATTGTTTATTTTTTTCTTTCTCTGCCCTTCTCTGCTGGCCTCCCTTCATCTGTGCAGTTATGGCCCTGGTAATCTCCACAGAAACTATAGGACACTTTGCCACATCTGCAGAAGTCTCACTCAAGTGTTGCTTAAGTCTGGTAATCCCACCAGACATGAGCTTCTTCCCACAGAATTTGCATTGGGTCTTCTTTCTATCACCGTCAATGGCAGTACAACACTGCCAAGCCATGTCAGTACGACCAGCATCACTACCTCCTTCACGAGAACCCGAAGCAGCCATAATATTTAGAACGAGACACTGTTACAAGAGATGATAAATAGAGAAATTTAAATCAATAGATTTACATTAATAAAACTTAAAATTGAAAAACATAAAAGCATGAAATATGCGAATACAACTCAAAATACATTGAAATTACTTTTCAAAATTTTAAAACTATGTTACAAGAAAACAAAATATTTTTCCTAATTTTTCATAATTATTTAGATATTATTAATAATTTTGGATATTAAACAAAAAATAATTTATTTTTTGAAAAATATAATCCGACAACATGAAACCGTAGATTGGTCAATGATGTTCAACATATGTTATTTTGAACACCAATAGATAAGTATTAATATTTTTTTTACTAATTTTTTATTGTTGGAAAATAGGATTTATTAATAAAAAATTCATAAAAATAAAAATATGTACAGAAAAAAAAAACTGAAACCGTGACCGCGTAGATCGGCCAACAATGTTCAACATATATTATTTTGAACACCAGTAGATAAGTATTAATATTTTTTTATTAATTTTTTATTGCTGGAAAATAGGATTTATTAATATAAAATTCATAAAAATAAAAATATGTACAGAAAAAAAAAATTGAAACCGTGACCGCGTAGATCGGTCAACGATGTTCAACATATATTATTTTGAACACCAGTAGATAAGTATTAATATTTTTTTATTAATTTTTTATTCTTTGGAAAATAGGATTTATTAATAAAAATTCATAAAAATAAAAATATGTACTGAAAATGAAACCGTGACCGCGTAGATCGCCAACGGTGTTCAACATATATTATTTTCAAAGTAAACTGATTATTATTTAAGAAATGTATTTTTAATAATTTTTTAAAAAAAAAAAAAAAAAAAAAAAAATATATATATATATATATATATATATATATATATATATATATATATATATATATACAGGAAAAAAAAATGAAACTGTGGCCGCGTAGATTGGCCAACGGTGTTCATCATATAATATTTTCAATACCATCTAATTAATATTTATCATATTTTTTTAATTTTTAATTCTTTGGAAAATACATTTTTTTAAACAGAAAATCAAAATAAAAAATATACATGCAAGAAAATAATTTCGAAAGGATAAGGTTGTAGATCGGCCTAATGACTCTCACATATATAAATTTCATGATGAACCAACATGTATTGAACATATTCATGTAAAAAAAGTAAGTTTTAGGGAAAAAATCATACCTCAAACCTTAGATTTGCAAAGAATATGTCAAAATGAGCCTCCAACAACAACTTGATGGAGAGATTTGCAAAAAACAGAGGTTTTCGAACCTTAGATGCAAGGTTGGAAGAAGGAATGGAGGAGGAGAAGAAAACGAATGGAATTTA
>CM053272.1:16441652-16498903 GCA_028583415.1 Protea cynaroides | reverse complement strand
AAAGAGCCTCATTTCAATCAAAGAGAAGACATCAAGTTTTCCATCCAAATCAAATCCGAGCCCAAGCTCATGCAATCAGCCTTGTATTCACAGCCTAGCTTCATACAAGAAGAGGTTTATCAGCCTACAAATGGATCAAGCCGGGTCCAAGCCCGCACATACCTTGCATTGAGTTCCACCTCAGCAAGAAGAGGTTCCCGACCTACAAATGAGCCTTGTATTCACAGCCTAGCTTCGTACAAGAAGAGGTTCCCAGCCTACAAATGAGCCTTGTATTTACAGCCTAGCTTCGTGCAAGAAGAGGTTTATCAGCCTATAAATGGATCAAGCCGGGTCCAAGCCCGCACGTACCTTGCATCATGAGTTCCATCTCAGCAAGAAGAGGTTCCCAGCCTAGAAATGAGTCTTGTATTCACAGCCTAGCTTCATACAAGAAGAGCACTCACCAATCTTCCAAGAAGAGCAAACCTCCTTGCCAGTCGAACTACGTTCTGGGCTTGATTTCTAGGACACCCTTAGAATACGTAGGCAGTTTAGGAAGAATTACCCTAACTGCAGCCCAATAAACAATATCACTCATACCCCAAAAATGTGGTTCTTTTATCTCTAGCCTTCAACTGATAACAATCTCGGCTAAAGAGGGGCATCTGTAAGCACCCCATTTTTGCCACCCTCGGCATAAGTGAACCAATATGGCAGGTTTCTGACCTTTAACCCGAAGATTTGTAATTCTCCACTGATCCCCACAGTAGGGTCATGGGCTATTATCTGCATAGATGCATAGGTCATAGAATTATCTTCGAAACGAGACCAGAATTGCTCAATTCCGGTATCAAATGAGGAAGATACGACCATTTTAGTCGGATGATACATATAAGGGAGGTTTCTGAAATTATCATAAATAATCCCAGGGGCTTTCATGCAAATTATCGTAAGTTGGATTGTTTGAATTTCAAATCATCATATCTTGATCATCCGACATCGGATTCAGATGGTTCCAAGACCATTATTCTTCATTCATTATGTTCTACAAAGTGGACGTAAAAAATCCCGGGTAGAAGTCACCAATGGGTCCCATGCAAACTTGCATGCAAAATGATCGTCAAAACTTCAAAGCTTCATATCATTCCCGTTCTACATCGGATTCAGGTGATTTCAGTCTCATTATGTTCCATTTTTAGTGCTCTACAAAGTGGACGTAAAATATTTTCGGTAAAAGCCTGCGAAGGATCTCATGCGGAATGGTCAGCCAAATTATCGATAATTGGTCCGCTTAAACTTCAAAAATTCATAAGTTGACCATTTTACTTCCAAATGAGGTGATTCAAGTTCCTATATTCCTCATTTTTAATGTTCTACAAAATGAACGCAAAAAATTTGGAATAGAGGCCATCAAAAAAATTCCATGCGGGATAACAGCAGGAATGACCCATGAAATGACAAGGAGAAGAAACCCAGTTAATTCCAATCAGTCCAAGTCAACTCAGTTCAAACCAGGTTTGGTCCAACCTAGCTCAACCCATATCAGTTGTCAACCTAAGTCAGTCTCAACCCATTTCGAATCAGTTCATCTATGTGCACGATATTTATATTATATATATATATATATATATATATATATATATATATATATATATATATATATATATATATGTATATGTATGTATATGTATGTATGTTATTAAATATATGTGTATATATGTATATAATATATATTATTGTATGTAAATGATAATCCAAAAAGATTTTGAGAAGAAAAAGGAGGTTTTTTTTCCAAAAAAAAAGGAAAAGAAAAAACGTGAAAGGGAATCACGTTTTGGAGAAAAAAAAGGGGAGGTTTTTTTTCAAAGAGAAAAAAAAGGGGAGAAAGAAAAAAAAAACGTGAAAGGCTTTGTGGCTCACACTTTTGGGAGGAAAAGAAGGGAAGAAGAGAGAAAAAAAGGGAGAAAAGAAAAGGGAAAAACGTGAAGAAGGAGTTTTGATAGAGTTTGGGCTCTTGGTTTGAAAAAAAAAGAAGAAGAAGAAGGGAGGAGCAAGCAGAACCTACGGGCATCTAGGTAAGCTACCTTTACTTTTATTTTTCTTCTATTGTTTTGCTTAACTACAAATCTCCATCTCATGAACCATTCTACCTCATCATTAACCAATTTCCATCATCAATCTAGCCTATACTTGATCCCTATACAATCAGCATTCTAACTGATTTCATCTCATACTCCAGCAACCAACACCCCACGCCACTTACCTGAACCTAGCTATGTTACCTTCCTCATCTTACCCTTGATCTTTCCATTAAATAAGGGTCATTGAGTGAACCTATGATCACGATATGCTTGAATAAAAAAAAAATCTGAATTTTTTATTCTTTATCGTGTTAATATGATGTCCATTCAAAATCTGATCCATTGAATATGAAATTTGTCTTGATCATGTGATAAAAATTTGTCCATTGATATTTGAATGAATGAACTTGATTAATTGATGTGAATATAATCTGAATCGTTGATCTTTTAAGATCCAATCATGTGAATGGATGGTTAATTAATCGGAACCATTGATCTTAATCTGAAGATGATCCAATGATGAATTAATTTGAGCCATTAAAGTCTTATCAATTGAGGGTATATGATCTAAACTGTTTTAAGATCTTGTATTACTTTCAATCATCAATCAAGCGTGATTTCGGTTACATTGTGGATAATCGATGCATTGAATCTAAACTGTAGATCTAAAATACGTTTTGATTGATTGATTCACATGCCTTGATTGTTTATCACATGCCATATTTTGATGCTATATTGTTCACATGATATATTAAATGCTTATTGTCAAAATTAGGGTAGAAAACCCTAAAATAGAAAGAAAGTAACATTTAGGGTAGAAAACCCTAAAAATAGAAAGAAAATAATAATTAGGGTAGAAAACCCTAATAAAATAACACTTAGGGTAGAAAATCCTAAAAATGGAAAGAAAATAATAATTAGGGTAGAAAACCCTAATAAAATAACACTTAGGGTAGAAAACCCTAAAAATGAAAAGAAAATAATAATTAGGGTAGAAAACCCTAATAAAATAACACTTAGGGTAGAAAACCCTAAAATGGAAAGAAAATAATATTTAGGGTAGAAAACCCTAAAAATAGAAAGAAAGTAACATTTAGGGTAGAAAACCCTAAAATGGAAAGAAAATAATAATTAGGGTAGAAAACCCTAATAAAATAATAATTAGGGTAGAAAACCCTAAAAATAGAAAGAAAGTAACATTTAGGGTAGAAAACCCTAAAATGGAAAGAAAATTATAATTAGGGTAGAAAACCCTAATAAAATAATATTTAGGGTAGAAAACCCTAAATAAAAAAAAAGTAACATTTAGGATAGAAAATCCTAAAATAGAAAGAAAATAATAATTAGGGTAGAAAACCCTAATAAAATAATAATTAGGGTAGAAAACCCTAAAATGGAAAGAAAGTAACATTTAGGTTAGAAAACCCTAAGATGGAAAGAAAATAATAATTAGGGTAGAAAAACCCTAAAATGGAAAGAATGTAACAATTAGGGTAGAAAACCCTAAAAAAATGGAAATAAAATAATAATTAGGGTAGAAAACCCTAAGATGGAAAGAAAATAATAATTAGGGTAGAAAACCCTAAAATGGAAAGAAAGTCACAGTTAGGGTAGAAAACCCTTAAAAATGGTAATAAAATAATAATTAAGGTAGAAAACCCTAAAAAAAAATGGAAATAAAATAATAATTAGGGTAGAAAACCCTAAAATGGAAAGAATGTAACATTAGGGTAGAAAACCCTAAAAATGGAAATAAAATAATAATTAGGGTAGAAAACCCTAAATATGGAAAGAAAATAGCAATTAGGGTCTTGCCATGCTTAGAAGATAGCATACTAGATCTTACTATATTAGGCTCTTGCCTTATTTGCAATACATGCCACATTTGAAAGATCTTTAAACAATCTTAATATATGTGGATTTCTTGCCATAAATGTTTTATGTGCCATGTCTAGATAGAATATTCTATTTTTTTGGCAATAACTTATTTTATGCAACACCCTAGTCAAACTGCCATATATGCACACTTCTAGAAGACAACATAAGTGTGGGGACGTGCATTTAGGCACCCACATTCTTGGGAAGGGCATAATGGGAATGATAAAAAAAATCTTAATGAAGAAAGAGAATGCCTTGCCAAACCTTCCAAAATTAGAATTTAGAATGAAAAGGGTAATTTAGGACGACTTGCCCCTCGGCAAACCCTAAACCTAGAATAGGTTCTAAACCCTAAACCTAGAATAGGTTCTAAACCCTAAACCTAGAATAGGTTCTCAATCATTAACCTAAAAGGGGTTATCCAAACCTTAGTCCACTTGGACTATCCATAGATCCTCTAGGATACTTACCCACATTTTGACCCAAATAGGGTTATCCATCTCGAACTACGTGGATTCTGATTCCTAGGGCAAACCCTAGGATACGTAGGCCATTTGGGAGAAACCCAAATTCGGATCCACACCTTAGTCTACTTGGACTATCCATAGATCCACTAGGGTATTTATCCACACCTTAGTCTACTTGGACTATCCATAGATCCACTAGGGTATTTATCCAAACTTTAGTCCACTTGGACTATCCATAGATCCACTAGGATATTTATCCACATCTTAGTCCACTTGGACTATCCATAGATCCACTAGGACATTATCCACATTCCAACCCAAATAGGGTTATCCTTAGATCCACTAGGACTATCTATCAGTCCACATGGACTATCCAGATCCTAACCCATAGGATTTCTCAGCCTTTCAAGCATAAACTTCAACTTGAACAAAGAACTTAATCATGCACAAGCATAAATCACATCCATAAACTTTAATCACACCTGAACTACGATGGTGAACCTGATTTTCGGAATAATTCCGTGATACGTAGGCAATCTGATGGATACAGATTCGGTTCAATGATATCAAACCACTTGGTTTGGTTTGGCTTAACAAATAGAGTCTAGCATAGGAAAGGTATAGGAGACCGATTTCGATCGGGCGGTTTGGGTGCCTAACCCCTTCCCATAACCGTAACCTGACACTTACCCAATCTCTGATGGACCAGAATTCCAATCTAAGGGTCATGAGTCAATCGAAGTCTTACCTTGGGGTGAGATTTCACATTTCTAAGGTCCTAGACCTAAATCTAGGTGGCGACTTCTAAAGATTTCCATCTTTGTCCTCACATGTAGCTTGATAGCTGTTGTTATAAGTGAACTCGACCAATGGTAACTTGCATCCCATGATCCCCTAAAATCAATATACAAGCTCGGAGCATGTCTTCTAAAATTTGAATGGTGTGCTCTGACTGTCTGTCTGTTGAGGATAGAATGCGGTACTAAACATCAATGTTGTACCCATAGCCTTTTGTAATCCTTCCCAAAACTTTGAGGTAAAGCGTAGGTCTCTGTCGGACACAATGCTTTCAGGTACACCATGTAATATGACAATATTATCCACATATAGCTTAGCTAACCTCTCTAGTATATACTGAGGTCGCATAGCTATGAAACGAGCTATCGTAGTCAAACGATCTACGATCACCCAGACTGCGTCAACTACTCTGGAAGTCAAAGGTAACCCGGTGATGAAGTCCATAGTGATACAATCCCATTTCCATGTTGGTTCTGGTAGTGGTTGCAACAAGCCTGTAGGCCTTTGCCTTTCAGCCTTTACCCACTGATAATTCAAGCATTGTGACACAAACTTAGCTACATCTGTTCTAATTCTCCTCCACCCGTATAGTTTCTTCAGATCATGACACATCTTTGTACTCCCGGGATGTACCCATTAAGCGGTGGTGTGTGCTTCCTTCATTAGTCTGTGTCTATAATCTGAGTCTTCACTTTTAGGGATACATACTCTCCCTTTGTATCGTAGTACCCTTTCAAGGTCCAAGGTGAAGTCAGAAGTAGTCCTACCTTTCCAAGGTCTTCTTTTACTGTTCTCAGATTGGGGTCTGATTGAATAGCTACCTTTGCTTCGTCTATCAGATCAGATACAATCTTCAATGTAGCAAACATGTTTGAGAATCGATGAATAAATCTTAGGTCGGTTGAATCACCTGGTTTATCGATCACAAACTTTTCATTGCCACAAATGAATACTCTTCTCTGTGTCACACATTGCAGCATTTGGGCTAGCTTCTCCCTGTGACTTTGTAATTGCTTTTCTTCTTAGTGCATCGGCCACTACATTAGCCTTTCCTGGATAATACTAGATATCACAATCGTAATCCTTTAGCAACTCCAGCCATCTTCTTTGTCTCATGTTCAACTCCTTCTGATTGAAAATATGAGTGAGACTCTTCAGATCTGATTTAATCTGAAATTTCTCTCCATACAAATAATGTCTCCATATTTTAACAGCATGTACTACTGCTGCTAGTTCCAAGTCATGAGTTGGGTAATTTTTCTCATGTATCTTTAATTGACTGGAAGCATACGCAATTACTTGCTCTCTTTGCATGAGCACACATCCCAAACCAATTCCAGACGCATCAGTATACAAGATAAATGGTTCTCTTGGAATCGAAATAGTCAAGATGGGAGCTGATATTAATCTTGTCTTCAATGTTTGAAAACACTCTTCACATCTATCGGTCCAAATAAACTTTTCTCCTTTCTTAGTCAGACTGGTGAGTGATACTGCGATTCTAAAGTAACCTTCCACGAATCGTTGATAATAACTAGCTAAACCTAAGAAACTTCTTATTTCAACAACATTCTTAGGTGCTTCCCATTTTACAATGGCTACAATCTTGCTGGGATCCACTTTGATTCCTTTAGCGGATATAACATGGCCTAAGAAAGCAATTTCATTTAGCTAGAATTCACACTTTGTAAATTTAGCGTAAAGTTTCTCTTTTCTTAATCATTGCAGAGCGGCTCTTAGATTTTTGATATGAGTTTCTTTATCCTTGGAGTAGACTAGTATGTCGTTAATGAATACGATGACTGACATATCCAACATATCGTGGAATACCCGATTCATAAGTTCCATAAAAATTGCAGGTGTGTTAGTCAATCCTAAAGACATAACTAAAAATTCATAATGTCAATATCTGGTTCTGAAGGCTGTCTTTGAAATATTGCCTTCCTTAATCTTCAATTGATGGTATCCCAATCGAAGATCAACTTTGAAGAACACTTTGGCACCTTGCAACTGGTCGAATAAGTCATCGATCCGAGGCAACGGATACCTGTTCTTGATCGTGAGCTTATTCAATTCTTGATAATCTATATCAAGTTGAATGCTACCGTCCTTCTTTTTCACGAACAATACCGGCGCTCCCCATGGTGATATACTGGGTCGAATATAACCCTTGTCCAGTAGTTCTTATAATTGTACCTTCAGTTCCTTCAGTTTAGTAGGAGCCATTTGGTAGGATGCTTAAATACCGGTGCGGCTCTGGGTGTAAGGTCTATATGAACTCTGTCGCTCGATTATGTGGCAATCCTAGTAATTCCTCAGGAAATACATCCAGAAATTCAAGAACAACTTCTATATCCTCCATTCGTAGTGCTTCCTTGGTGAGGTTGCCCACGGACACTAGGTACCTAACTCCATCTTTCTCGAGGCATCTTCTAGTTTTTAATGCCGAAAGAATGAGTTTTCGTTTACTGAAAAGTTTGGTTCTCGTAAAATTGAACTCTGTGCCTTCCGTGTCTTTAAATGATATCTTCTTCTCAGCATAAATCAAACTCGCAGACTGCTGGAATAACCAGTCCATCCCTAGTATGACATTAAAGTCTATCATCTCGAGTTAGATTAAGGTTGCATCAATAGTTTTCTCATCGATAATAACTGGACATGGTCCATAACCTTGGTCTAGTTCTACTTCTAATCCCATAGGTGATCGTACAAGCAGATTGAAATCTAAAGACTTGAAGGGTAGACTCAACTTCTTTCTAAACGACACAAATATAAAAGAATGAGTAGCCCCAGAGTCAAAGAGTACTTTGGCAGGTATGCTATTAATAGGTCCGATACCTGTGACCACATCAGGCGATGCAATAGCATCCTCAGAAATAATTGCATAAACTTTTCCTTGCTGTAGCTGCTTCCTCGGCTTAGGACAATCTCTTGAATAATGCCCTATTTGATCGCGTTAAAACATTTGACTCCAGCATTGGCCTTCAGTACGGAAGGGTTTGAATGTTCTTGAGTTTCCTCCATTGAACGTATTCCCATTCGGCCTCTTTATACCCCTGTTTTTGAGCAAAATAACTCTCCCCTTGGCTTGACTATAAAACTCGAGCAATTTGTACTGCTTCATTATAAATCTTCTTTTTTAGTCTGAGTACATGCTCACGAATGTTCCCCCTAAGTCCCATGACGAACCTTCGGATTTTGGTATTTTCCTCCTGCATGTAGAGGGAGCAAAGGAAAACAGCTCTTCATAACACTGCTGATAAGCGTCTATAGACATTTGTCCTTGATATAGACTCATAAATTCTTTTTCTAACTGGTTTCTAAAACTCCTGGGAAAATACTTCTCGAAGAAAGCTTCTTTATAAATAGCCCAGGTCAGTTGGGTGTACTTTGTCAATAGATAATTTTGAGTAGATTTCCACCAATGGTGTGCATCACCTTTCAACATAAAAGTGGCACATAACACCTTTTCATCTTCATTTACAGTCATCATCATAAAATTTCTTTCCATCTCGTTGATCCAGTGAGCTGGCCACAAAGCATCTTACGGCTTGCCATTGAATTCCTTAGGCTTCATCTTTAGAAAACGTTCGATCAATCTGGAGTGATCAAGTTGATACTGAGCGTATGCTCCATATGTAGGCGGTTGGTACTAATAGTTACCCTGGTTATGTCCGCCTTGCGGTGCCTCAATATTCTGCACTTTAGCTTGTAACACTGGCGTTTGAGGTGCGTGGGGTACCGTGTTGCACCACCAGGTACGGTACTAGCTTACCCTATAGGTAGAGGCGTTGCGTTTGCAACTGGGGAAGCAATTCCCATAGTAGCTTGCATGTTGGCTTACATTTGCTGTATCTGTTGCCCTTGCTGTGCCAAAGCCATCACCAAAGTAGCCAAATCCGTAAGTGGTGCGGGTAAATTGGTTGGGTTGGCTTGTGGGTGAACATCTTGAGGCACAGTACCTTGATTCCCAACATTTCCTTGTTGTCCTTGCTAACCTTCATTGTCATTGGTCTCCATAGGTGGTGGAGGTGGGTTTGCATTCTGTCTTCTTTGGCTAACTCTTCGCCCAGTCATTTATATTCCTGGATAAATGGTACTTGAAAAGGCTATACATGTGAGACAAAGTAGAATGGTAGTATTAGGTTAGTCTCACAATGGAAAGCGAGAGAAGAAACAAAAGCAACAGGCAAAAGTTCAAATAGAATCAAAAGGCAGACAACAGTTAGTCATACGGTCGATGGCCTACGGTCGCATGCTGTGCTACCATAGATTTGACCACCAAATCCCTGGCAACTTCCCGAGACCCTATGGTCGATCATACCATCAATGACACGGTCGATCATTTGGTCGAATTGTGCGACCGTAAGGTTCAAAATCAGTTTCAAAACTTGTTTTTCGAGATTTTCCCTCTCATGTCCCTTTCTTCTTCCTACCGTCTCAACTCAGCTCACCACCACTAAGTTGCTACAGTATCAACCGTACGAACTTGGTGATTTTTCCATCGATCGACAATCTTCTTTCCATTCCTCAAGGTATGTTTTCTACTCTTTTCCCTTTTTAAGCTTTCATAACTAGGTTTTCACTCTTTATAGGGTTTTCATCAAATTAATATCTTTTTGACCATAAAAATTCAATTTTTATAGGGGCTATTGCTATTGGCTATCCAATGGATGAAAGCCCTCAAGAAAATTTTAATTTCATTGGTTGGTTTGATAGAAATTTGAAAATTCTTAGTTGTGACCTAAATTTTGTGGCTTTTACAAATGTCAAAATTTCTTCAAATCAAATCTACCTAGTTAAAATTTTCCATTGTATGAACCTTGCAGGATGATTTGGAACCTATGTAAGTCCTCCTACCTAAATGTTTGGGTAGGCTTTTTTCCATTTTACATTGTTGGCTGCCCAAATTTAAAATTTTCTAACTTGTTTTCCTTATTTTCTTCTCTTGCAGTTATCATGGCTTGCACCAAGGTTCCTTGAGTCCATGACTCTAATTGCTTCAGGTCCGTTGAAGCAGAGTTTCAATATCCTCAGTTTTATCGAAGAAAGTAGACGAGGGTCGATGTGTGAACTTAGCCCATTTAGTCCTGTTTAATGTGGAGATGGCATTTGGAGATACGGGCTGGCTTCCAATGATCCTGTACGAGGCTTGTACTTGCTCAGATTTAGTAAAGTAGTTCTACTATCACCTTCAAGTGGAGGGTGACCTAGAGGATGTGGATATGGGTAGAGAGCTTTGGATTACTAGTTGGGTGAAAGGGGTTCCTATCTCTTTTAACTGTTAGGAGTTGGCTGATCTTCTGGGCATTTTCAACGATGGACAGTTGGTCTACTGTGTACCAAGGGAGCCCCAGTTCCTATCTACACAAGTGCGTGCGGAGATAGATAATCAGATTCTTTGGGACGACCGTTGGGGAATGAAGATGGTAAACCTGCATCCAGACCATGGGTCTACTGTAAGATTATCCAACATAATCTGAACCCTCAGGGTGGACACTATGAAATGGTCTCTCAGCTGACTTAGTACATGTTGTACTGTATCTATACTAGGTAGCCTATCTGTCTCCCATATATCATCATTTGGACCATGTACAGAGCTACGTTGCCTGACTCGAGAGGTAACTTGCCCTATGGACGGTTGATCTCCACTTTGTTGGCGCGTCTACAAGTGAACCTAGAGGATGAGAGGATTTTTGAAGACACCTTCTCAGCTGACTTTGATTGGGAGGCCATCAATAGGATGGGCATGAGAGAGATACAGGTCAATGATGACTAGAAGAATGCTATGAGACGTCCTCTCACTTGGGTCGCGGCAGCAAATGCAGAGGCGTCAGCAACAGAGGTAGATGAGAGTGATAATGAGGAGGATGATGATAGGATGTACATGGATGTGGATGCCATACCTCCTCCATCACCACAACATTCTACTAGAGCTCGTCCTTCTTGGACTTCCCACTCAGTTGGCCCTTCACGCCCACCATCAGATGACATAATGGCGCTACTACGTGAGATTCGCGAGGCTCAGCGTGCTATAGACCAGCGGATAGTAGATCTGGCAGCTAGTCTCCGAGCGATCCAGACTCGGGTAGCCTTGCTTGCGAGAGTGTATGCTGAGGACTATGATAGAGACAGTGAGGCACCTCCTCCTCTAGCACCCCCAGCTCCATGATACCATTTATTTCTTTTTTCCTTTTATACTACAGAGGAACTGTTAGAATTGTGCACCGTACTCTGATTCGGATGTACATTTGTCTTGTTCCCCTTTGTATATATAAAATTTGTTTCCCATTCACATATGTGCATTATTCTTTTTTTAGTTTATGTCTCAAACCACATAGGTGCTTATGGTGTGTTCTTATTACATTTTTTAAATTTTATCTTAACTCAGTTCATGAATCATGTGGAAGTAGTTAAGCCAATGGGTAAAACCTGGGAGAGCTCTGATACCAAGTTGTCAAACCCCAAATCTGGACTAACCAGAATCGTGTGATGAACCGTAAATAAACCAACGGTTCAACCAGGAACTCCGTTAGGTAGTACCCACCATATCAACCACACACACCTTCCACAGAAGTAATCAGCGATAAATAAAAAATAAGCGAAAGTTTTATAGATAATGAACTGAGTATCTAACAATGATATAATAATTATCTAATCCAATTATTTCCTAAAAACTCAAGACATAAAGGTATATAATCCGTTACATGTCCCAATAACCAAATATAGTTAAACTAATAAAAAATGCACTAGTTGCATTCACATGAAGGATCATGCACATCTTCAACAGCTTTTACGTCCATCGCCACAATGTGTCCATACATTGATGCATTCACATAATCTTCAACAGTAAGACTTGCATGATCAACTAAAATATTCTACGTCGAAAGGGTGAGCACACATTATGGCTCAGTGAGCAAACAAAATAATGCAACAAACATATGCATGCATTCAATTCATATCTTTGGTCTAGTTTTTAAGTTTGTAATATGCTACAGAAAGGTTTGGTGGCCCCCACACCTCTATACACAAGTGTGTGAATCCGTCCAATGGATCAAACAGCATTGTCGTCCCAGATGCACCTACCATGGAATAGAGATAGAGCTAAAGTGTCCGGATCAAACACCGCCAATACTACCCCTGATGCCCTACCCATACCAATATGTAAGCCCCTATTAACGAGGGCTTGTAAACTGGGCTCGCAACTAACCAATCCTAAATGTCATCCAGTGTATCCAAAGGCTCACCCCAGCATCCCTCAATACGTCCATAGAAATAGACTTAAGGAGCCCCGACAGAGTTAGAGACTACACGATTTGAGACCACCTCCCCTGATGCCTTACGACGTAATAGTTTTACTAAGGTAATGACGATACGATGATGTCAATGGACAAGATTTAAGTAGAGATAGAGCTAGAGTCTGGTGACCAGGTCAGAAACTACAATGCCACGTCCTCCCCCTGATGCCCCACCCGTATCCAATACACTAACCACACACACACAATCACATACCTATTCCTATCATTATCATTCAACATGGTAGTAAATAGACAGAATTAAATATGCATGAGCAGTAATAACAATAATATTGGATGACATATGAGATGCACATTACAAGCATACAAACATAGCATCATTCATGGCATTGGACACAATAAAGTAAATAATTTGTTATTGTCCAATTAGTTTAGGTCTTGTTCCCTCACCTGTTAGCAAAACTTGATCTCCTTCCAAGCCTTGTAATTCTCTTTGAATTGATTTAATAACCTAAAAGTTATATGAATTTAAGTTAGGGTTCATATGTAACATGTTACAGTAGTCAAAAATTGAAATGAAGCACTGATATGTGTCTGATTAGTCCTATGGTCTCATACTATGTCGACCTTACTACCTACAGTCAATACCCTACGATCGCATATGGTGCGACTGTAGCTGTGGCCAGATGGTTTCTGAAATCTTCCCGAATGCCTATGGTCGATCCTTTGGTTATGCTGGTCATGCTATGGTCGACCGTAGCTGCGACCTTAAGACTTATGGTCACCAACTACATTCAATTCAAGTTCTTATTGTGTCAACTCCTCGACTTTTCTCTTGGGTTCATACTAAGGTTATCCTATGGTCTTCATTAGTAGTTTCTCATCAACCAATATCACCAAACTCACCCCTCATGATTAGCCTTGGGATTTACTCAAGGAATCATATGGATTATACTAGTTTGACATCTCTAATCCCCCATAGAAGTCTTATTCCATATAATTTACATCTTCAGGGATTAGGTTCATACCTTTGCCTATGGTAGAGAGCTAAAATCTTCTCAGCAAAACCTTCTCCTTAGTCTTCTCTTCTGCTCCTTCCCTTCTTTCTCTTCCTCTAGGGTTTATTAATGTTCTAAAAGAGTGAAAAAGGTTGAGGGACATCCTTTATATAGAGAATAATTCTCCATATAGAGTTCTCCAACATTAGGAAAGAAATCCCCATTAAATTAGGAAAGTTTCCAACTTGGAGTCTAGCCTAGGGTCTCACGGTCGATAGCCTACGGTCGCAGAATCCATCGACCGTAGGGTCAAAAACATCGACCGTAGGGTCATTGATTAGTGACCATTGTTTTATTCCATATGGTTGACCGTACCTACCTAGGTATGCGACCCTACGTATACTTTTGAGTATTTTAACTCGATTCATACCTGATTTTGTGATCCATCTTCATACGGTCGGTCCACTTGGTCGAGCAATGATGGGAAGACCTAGCACGACACAGTTAGACCAAGTTAGTGGAGTACAGTTCTTACAACAAAAACATGATTGGTTTCTTCATAACGTTGATCTTAACTGAACTTTGATCGCTTCATGTGTCTCTTAGATCTTATTGCCGAGAGCAGAAGTTCTATTGTCTTTTTTTTTTTTTTTTTGGTAAACAAAGATTTTATTGAGCAATAATAGGACTACGAGTTGAGGTATCACTGACACAAGGATCAATCAACCATGAAGAGGATAAAGGCCAATCATACATTCCTGAAATTGTGAGGGCCTTCTAAGCGGAAGTTCTATTCTCAATGCATGAAGGGAGTGGAAGTTAACATGAGACCTTAATCAAACCCTTAATTTTAAGGCTTTGATTGATAGAAAGATAGAGAGTGAAATCACAAAAGCTACTCATAAGATTGCAAACCCGTAATCAAGTCCTTAAATTAAGAGATACAAAGAACGAGAAAAAGGTTTCTGAAAGTAGGCCAAAGATAACACGCAACTACGGCAAGGGGCATAACTTATTCAAGGAAAAAAAAAACTGTAACTGTGAGAGAGAGAAAGAGAGAGGGAGAGAGAGAGAGAGAGAGAGAGAGAGAGAGAGAGAGAGAGAGAGTCCTTTGCAAATGCAAAGGGGTTAACGAAAGTTGCAAAGGAGTTAACAAAAGGATGTAGAGAACTTGGTTTTTATATGGTTTTAAAGAGAGCAAATTGGATATTTTACCTTATCATGTTAACATCATTAATTCATGATGGTTGAATGTCCATTCAAATCTGACAGGAGAGGTTGGTGTCTCTTAGCCAAAGTACAAGGGAGGTTTGAATACTTTATCCAAAAATAAATAAATAAATAAACCCTTCAAGCCAAGCATCAAAAGTGCAAACACGTGATGAAAATACAAAGGCCATTAAGTACCTTGGGTGTAAGGGTGTTAAATGGCATGGTTTTGGTTTAACAGTGTGGTTCGGTTTCAGTTCAGTGTGTATGGAATAAAACTAAAACCGAACCACTTATTTAACGATTTCAAAATGCTTATGGAAATTGATTTTTAATCAGAGACAAAAATCCGAGGAAAGCATAAAAATAATTTTAATCATATATATGTGTGTGGACTTATGATTTAGCAATACGCCATGTGGGAAGCATTAAAATAAAATTTATTTTAGAAATTTAGACCTTTAGCAATAAAGGATTAAAGTAATGGGTTTAATCAGTTTTAGTGGTTACAAATAGTCGATTTAAACAATTTCATTTTTGAAACCAGAATCGAACAGTTTAATAATCGATTTCACTGTTTTGATTTAAACAGTTTGATTTTATTTTGATTCATTTTAACACCCTTACTTGAGTGTATACAAGATGCAATTCAAGGCATTAACCAACCATGCCATGTATGCCATTGGCAACCAATGTCAGGCTATCATAGTTTGATGGTGAATCATTGCTAGACACCAATACCATGGGTGCTCTCTCATATGCAACCTTCACATGGCCGGATTTATCATATTCTGTCAACAAAGTATGCCAGGTCTTTCATTCCCCAGTAGAAGGTCATTCCTAAGCTATCAAGTGAATCTTGCGTTATCTCAATGGTACAGTGCAACATGGTCTTGTGATTACAGAGACATTTTTTTCTTCAGTTAAGTGCCTTTTCGGATGCGATTGGGCATGGTGTGTGGATGATTGAAAGTCTTGGGGTTTATTATTTCATGGTCTACGCATAAGCAACCAATCATTGCTCGTTCTTTCACTGAGTCTGAGTATCAAGCCATCATGAATGCAACAGCTCTCGTCTGGTTAACCTCCCTCACAGAACATGGTATTCCATTGACACACCCAACGGTATTATAGTGCGACAACTTGGACACTACCTATCTACAACCAATCCCCTCTTTCATCCACGCACAAGGCATATAGAGGTGGATTTTCATTTTGTGAGGCATCAAGTTTCCAAAAGGCTTAGGATTGTCCAATATATTTCAACCAAAGATTAGCTGGCCGATATTTTCATGAAACAGCTATCAAGGAACGGTTTAGGATTACAAAAGTTTCCCTTTTATGTTTAAAAAGATTCAGTTTCCTTCCTTTTAATTCCCCTTCCAACCAATCATAGCTTGTCACATTTACACATCAGTCCCCAAATAAAATACCAAAACTGCTTCTCCCATGTACATTGAGTTTTTTGTTTTTTGTTTTTTTTGTTTTTTTGTAAGGTATATTGGGGTTTCCATGATGAGTGATGACTAATATGCATTAAAAGAAATTAGTTACAACTACATTTTGTAATAACCTTTGTTTTATTCAAATGGATCCATTATTTTTTCACATGGATCTAAACTGGACTGAATGAAAGCGAACCAAGACCGGGCAACTTTCTGTTTGCCTTCCGATCCAGTTTTGAGAAGTGATTAACAGAATAAGAGCCAAGAGCTTAAGCTAATCAGGATCTATTTACTAGTCGGGTTTGAAAATGTTCTCGAACCGGTTTGAGTAAGGTTAGTGGATCAAGTTTAGAACATCCATCATCACGGACCACCTGGACATCAAAATCCGAACTGATCCTTTTGAGCACACATGTTTTGGCACCTTTTATTGTATCTTTTTCAGCCATTCACATCAACAGAAAAAATCTAAGGGTTCATCTTATCATTTTGACTTCTGGAGATAACAAATCTCTTGGGTTTCTCAGGTGGAATATGTCATTGGAGTCCAACACTTTGTCGAGCACACATAACAGCATCAATTCCTTTCCTGCTAACAACATCTTCTGTTCAGTGGGCCCCATCAATGAATGAAATGACAGCACGTGAAATGGTGGGGCCAGCCAATAATTCGACAATCAGCATTGCTGGATGGTAATGGGCCCTCCCATGTGGACTTCTGATGATGTTGTTCTCTATGATGAACGGCCATGATTGCAACATGTGGCTAATGTACTGCAGAATCAATTGGAGGAGAATAGAAGATAGGATAGCAGCATATTGGATGCAAGGTGCTAATAGATCAGGTGGACCAATAATAGCGTGGACATATATCTGCTTATTGGCCAGTGGAGCCAGCTAAACTTGTGTTTGCTTTGTATTTGACCAACACTTCCTTGTGCTTTATACTTAGACAGATAAACTCCAATGGAGGGTGAGATTCGCTTTATACTTAGACAGATAAACTCCAATGGAGGGTGAGATTCAAAATACACATTTGAAAGGTGAAAAATGGATTTTATGTAAAGGTGATTATGTGGTTGCAATGACGGAGGAGGACTCCATTTGGGGGATTTTTTTTTAAGACAAAGTATGGAATAGGAATCCCCAAAGCCACTCCCACGTATCTTGTGTTCTTCAAGTAGAATTTAATCTGCACCCTTTGACCTTACCCTTCTATTCTTTTTTATTTATTTATTAATATTAGGGTTTAATTTACTATAATGGAAATTAAAAGAAAGGGAAGTAAAAATTTTTAAATTTAAAAAAAAATATTTATAACCATTATCTAACATGATTGTATAAACTATATAAATTTTTTACCATATTTTGTAATAATACTTTTGAGATGTAATTTTTTATTTTATTTTTCAAATACAAGGGATTTGGATTGTAAAGTAAAGTGTAAGTTAATAGTCAAATATTGAATGATTTGGAATTAGTTACACAGTCATGTAATAGCATATGGAGTAAAGATTATAAAGTTTCTTTTTTAAGTTGAATTTCACCTCCTTCCTTTCTGATAAGAATAAATAATGTCAAGACAAAGATGCCCAACACATGTCACAGAGATAGTTAACATTGAAAGAATCTAAATTTAAATGGACTCTTTTCACACATTTTGGTGTGGAGCCTTATCATATTTATAAATGACTTTATAGATTTACAAAAGATTCACCATTAACTTTATAGATTTTACAGAAGATTCAACACTATCTGTACATACCCATTATAGCTACAATTGACTTATATAGCTAAGTAACAGAAGAAACTGATAGAGAGACTGATTGAAATAATCTCTCATCATGATCTGATTGAGAGATTGATTGAGACTGATTGAGATAATCTCTCATCATGATATGATCGAGAGACTGATTAAGGAAATCTCTCAACATGATCTTTTGCAATTGATTGAGGGATATCATTGTAGATAACATACCAATATCTCCTCCTTCTTTATCTGTTTCCTTCCTCTTTGGTGTTTTTCTATTACACCCGCTCAAGTTGATGTGATGATCATGAACAACCAGCTTGTCTCGAAGCTTGTGGAACCGTGTAATGGGTAGTGGCTTAGTCATTATATCAATGGTTTGATCCTCAACACAGAGGTATTGAACATCTAAAGCCTTTTTCATCACATGATCACGAACGAAATGATAATTAATTTCCACATGTTTTGTTCGTGCATGTAATACGAGAATGGCCGCAAGGTATGTTGCACCAATATTATCACACAACAGCCGTGGTGGATGAGGAAGGAAGCATCGAAGTTCCCGAAGTAGTTGCTGCAACCATATCATTTCAGTGGCTGTGTGGGCAAGGCCTTTATACTCAGCTTCCGTGCTCGATCGTGCCACTGTCGGTTGTTTCTTAGAGCTCCACGAGACTAGATTAGGGCCAAAATAGACATAGTATCCCCTTGTTGATTTTTTGTCATCTGAACAACCGGCCCAGTCAGCATCAGTATAACCAGTGAGGTTCAATTGTATTAGGGGATGTATACTAAGACCATATGTGATCGTAACCAGGGGATGTATCAGAAGAAACTGATTAAGAGACTGATTGAGATGGTTTCTCATCATGATCTGATTGAGAGATTGATTGAGAGATTGATTGAGATAATCTCTCATCGTGATCTGATTGAGAGACTGATTGAGGGAATCTCTCAACATGATGTTCTGCAATAGATTGAGGAGATATTGATGTAGATAACATACCAATATCTACTCCTTCTTTATCTGTTTCCTTCCTTTTAGGTGTTCTGGTATTAAACATACGTCGGGGGGTAAGTCTGTCCAATCAGCTATGGAAGGTGTACATGCCACCATGGCCAATGTAACTGACTTCGTGACTATTCAGCGATTCATAAACGACCACTTACTATTGACAAGAATTCTCAAGGCCTAGAACTAACTCGTTCCTCTCTATAAAACGATCAAAGCACCACATGGTAAAGGATCAGCTTTCTAATATTCGAGACTCACTTACTGTCTTTCTACGATTACCATTTTTTTTATTGATTGACTTAGGCATTGGAGTGGTCTCCTGAACCTGAACCCAGAGTTTGGGCACTCTTATGCTTACCCTTCTCATTGTTTGTAGCCTAGGTCTTACCTTAGAAGATTAGTTCGGATTCTCGTGACAATACTTTTAATTCCCCTTGCAACCAATCAAAGCTTGGAACTCATCTATCTGCTTACTCATAGTACTATTATTGTTCCCTCTATGGATGTCACCCCTGTAATTCATGATATTCTGCACTTGGGGTCTCTTGTGCGTAATTTTCAATTCTTCCATTGTCCTAAGGTAGTTAATGGCTTAGCCGACTACTTTTCTAAGAAGGCCATGTCTATTTTGTATAAGCCAGTTTGGCTAATTTCCACAGCTTAGCTCTCGAAACTTGTATCCTCTGAGGCTTCATTATCCATGTCAAGTAATGAATAAATTCTTTTCCGACCCAAAACAAAAAAATCAAAGCCTTGAGGACTATGTATGTATTTGATTAGGAATCCTAGTGAAATACCAAACACTTACCCAAAAAATAAAACAATGAGGTTTTTTTTTTTTTTTTTTTTTTTTTGACTATTTGATTTGAAAAGTGTTTTGGTCCGATAATCTCAAATCGAAAAGTTAGGCGATTCTAGGATTCTTGAACTAGGGTTTCATGCAACAAAGTTGAAATTCTTTCTAATGATGGCAGCAGATGACAATGGTAGTAGAGATGAGCAGTTACCAACACCAGGGGAGGAAAGCTTCACCCCCTTCGCTGCTATAGACTCTTTTGTTGGATGTATGGACTCCTTTCTTGAAGAAAAATCATAATTGAAACCTGGTTCTCAATGGATTAAACATTGATATGTCAGTGTCTTATGAACGTGTTTCGTAGTCGGATCTAAAGACCAATGCGACAACACAGAGATTGTAAATCTAATGCCGGGGGCAAATCTATCCCATCAACTATGAAAGGTGAATAGACCACCGTGGCCAATGTAACTAACATAACCAGTAACATCACTATTCAGTGGTTCATAA
Organism: Protea cynaroides; assembly: GCA_028583415.1. Taxonomy (NCBI): domain Eukaryota; kingdom Viridiplantae; phylum Streptophyta; class Magnoliopsida; order Proteales; family Proteaceae; genus Protea; species Protea cynaroides. The sequence goes on along the minus strand of CM053272.1, from coordinate 16,478,718 downwards.
ATGACCACTCCACTACTGACAAGAATTGACTGAAACCACCCAGGAAACGGTCAAAGATAGATGGCCAAGAACTAACTCATTCTTCTCTATACAACGATCCAAGCACCACAAGGTAAATGATCGGATTTCTGATATATTTGATTTACTTATGCTCTTTCTATGATTTTCCCTTTTTTTTATTGATTGTTATCGCCTGAATCTGACTTAGGCATCGAAGTGGCTTCCCTGAACCCAAAATTCGGGCACTCTTATGCGTACCTTTCTCGTCATTTGCAGCCTAGGTCCCACCTTAGAAGATCAGTTTGGATTCTCCTGGCTACACCTTTAATTCCACTTAAAACCATTCAAAGCCTAGAACTCATCCATTTGCTTACTCATAGTATCACTATTCCCTTTATGGATGTCGTCCCACTAATTCATGATATTTTGCACTTGGGTCTCTTGTAAAGAATTGTCAATTCCACATTGTTCAAGGGTAGCTAATGGTTTACCTGACTACTTTTTCAAAAAGGTCTTGTCTATTACATGTAAGATAGTTTGACCACTTTTCAGTATTAGAATCTCGGAGCTTACAACCTTTGAGGCTTGTTATATATACTTCACGTAATGAATAAAGTCCTTTCCAACTGAAAAAAACAAAAAAATAAAACAAAAAAAAAGCCTAGAAGATTATGCATGTATTTGATTTGGAATCCTGGTGAAACACCAATCACTTACCCATGAATCAGACTGTGATCAGTTTTGAAACCAATCTCACATATGCATTTGGAAGAGATGTAGCCGAAACAATTTGATGGTGTCAAAACAAAATTTGATGTCCCAAAAACTATGAGAGCGAGGAGAGATCAAATCACAAATTTTGATTAATTTAGATTATTTAAAGGAAAAATTTCACCCCCCCTCCCTCCCCGCCCCCAAACTTTACCTTTAAGTCACCCAACCACCAACCTTGCCCATAATTTCACTTACCCCCTCAGATGTGAAATATATATCACACAGATCCTAACTTAACAGATTTATCTGTTAAGTGAAGAGGTGCAAGGTTGAAAATTATATAATGCCAAAATTTTCCTTTACTAGTATTAATTTACAATTTTAACCTCTCCCAATTTCCATTTTTTTTAAAGGTAAATACGAATCTCATTGTAAAATTGTAGCTTTAGGTTAAAACTTTTATTGTTTCTTCACTCTCTTTTGTTTAGGTACTAAAGGAAGCCAGAGAACCCAAATCGTAGAAGGAAGTCCCAACCATTAAAATATAATTTCTGTTTCATTTTAGTTTGCAGTTTCTTCTTTCTATTTCACATGTTGCTCTTCATGTCTTATTTGATTTCTTAGAGATGAAAAAAGAAGGAACAAGGTGAGACTGCTAGTGCTTCCCCACCCCTTTTCTCCACCCAATTGAGGTTCAACTCAGTCAATCTGACCTAAACTGTGTATATTTCAAGGAGCGTGAGGTAGTGAGTCCTGAGGTTTCACTGTAAAACCTTTAGTTAGTCGGTCCTCATTCCCTCTCGATCCATGGAATATTTTGTATGAAACTCAATCTTTCACCTCTATTTTTCACCCTCCTTCCCTTTCGTTCCATGGAATATTCACATCTTCTTACTGAAGCTATCATTTCATCAATATCCAATAGATTGTTCACAAAATATAAGGCAAACAGAAAACAGAGGGTTCTGGACAATGGCGAAGATTGTTTTATCTTTTGCAAAGATCTCAGTTTCATCTTCCTGGAACACTTTTGTCATACCCCAATTCTAGAAGAACCAGAACTGTAATGAACTGTCGTAAAAACCAACGGTTCAAGGTAGGATCTCATAAAAATCATGTCAATAATCCAAACCAAATACACATTCCACACAATCAGAGATAATAAAATAAATAGCGGAAGTCTTATTAATAATGAATCGAGGTCTCACATGATAAATAATTAAATAATCTAGTTATTTCCAAGTAACTAAAACATAATTAATACATATTACAAGTATCTTAATATGTAAGTTAACCACTAAGCATAAACACAGTTGAAACACTCGTTTGACGAGTCTTGCTCGTCCTCTACAGCTTGTTCATCCATAGCCGTCACATGTCCATACGTTGGCACATTCATATAATCTTCCACCGTAACACCTGCAACATCAGAAACTAAAAAGAATGACACGCACGAGGTTCAGCTCTCCAACATGAGCTTAGTGAGAAAACAAAATAATGTACAAACATATACATACATTTAATTTATATCTTTAGTCAGGTATAAGTTTGCAATTATGCTATAGAAAGGGTTGGTGACCACTGCATCTCTATACACGAGCGTGTGAATCCGTCCAATGGATCAAATACCATTGTCGTCCTATATGCACCCACCATGGAATAAAGATAGAGCTAAAGTATCTAGATCACACACTGCCAATACTTCCCCTGATGCGATACCCATACCAGTACATGTGCCCCTATTAACGAGGGCATGCAAACTGGGCTCGTAACTAACCAATCATAATCCATCCATATCTATCTAAGGTCTTATCCCAGCATCCCTCAATACGTCCATAGAAATAGAGTTAAGACTCCTCGATAGAGTTAAGGACCACACAGTCCGCGAACACCCCTTGATGCTCTATGACGTACTAGTTTCGCTAAGGTAACAGGGATATGACGATGTCAATGTGATGCATGGTTTAGGGATCACACACCCTTCCCCACACAGCACACCAACCACACTCACAGACACATACTTATTCCTATCATCATCAGTAATAAAGTAAAACAATAACATAAATATGTATGAACATGAATAGCAGTAATATTGGATGACATATGAGATGCACATTACAATTATACAAGCATGATATCATTCATAGCATTGCACAACTAAAAAGAAAGATAGCTTGTTATTATCCAGTTAGTTTAGGTCTTGTTTCTTATCTTAAATTGTAATATAAACTCTCTTCCAAGCTTCAAAAATTAACTTGTATTAGTAAACAACCTAGACAATTGATGAATTTAGATTAGGACTGATGATATTAGGTTACAATAGTTTAACATCGAGTTTGGCTTCAAAATAGGCTTTTTGAAATTGTGTGGTCAATTGTGTGGTTACACGCCATGCTTCCACTGATACAACCACACAATCCTGTGTAAACTTCTTGAGAGTCGGTGGTCGCCCACTGATCACTTTGTGTTAGACCATTGATGCGACCACACAACTTTCTGGTTGTATTGAAAGGTTTTTCTTAGTTTAACTCTAGGCTCATTATTGGAACACCTCCTAGGGTTGTTCTATGGCCTTATTCATGGGTTTTCCATTAACAACTTATCCCTAACCTATTTCCATGGTTTCTCCTTGAGACTAAATTGAGAAATTGCATGATCTCAATCTCAACGCTTGGTTTAGCTTCTTAACTAATTGATAGGAGATCAATCCTAATCAACTTACATCTATAAGAATATATTCCTTACCTTTGTCCCTTGCTCCAGAGAGGAATAGTAACTTCTTCTACAACTTCTTCTCCAATCTTCTTCTCCAAGTCTCCTTCTCTTTCTTCTTCTCCTGCTCTCTTAGATTTAAGGTTTATAATTGATTCTAAAAGAGTGAAAGAGACTAAGGGATGTCCTCTATATAGAGGGAAAACCTCCATATAGAGTCATCTTTCAATTAGGAAAGAGATCCCCTTAATTTTAGAAAGTTTCCAAATCTCAGAGTTAGATCTGGATTTGTGTGGTCGACTCTGTGGTCGCAGAACCCGTCGACCATACGAACCAAAACAGTCGACCACACATTTGTGTGGTCTAATGTGTTATCTATTGTGTGGTTGACCACACAGTCGACCACACAAACCAAATTTACTGATTTGACTGTTTTGACTATTTTGCTCACCTGACTTTGTGGTTTCTTCATACGATTGGTTCATTTGAGTCGATTATGATAGGAAAACCAATCACGACACGAGAATCGAGTTCATGGCATGCGGGTCTTACAACTTTCCTTCCCCAATTTTTCCATATCATCAATACGCTTCTTTATCCTATTCATTCTCTACAAGTTGTCAATTCTTTTCTAATTTTTTTAAAGAGATCTATGCTTTTTACAATGAGGGTAAAATAAACTTTTCTATTTTTCCATTAAATACTAAACTACATTGGATGTGGGTGAAATTATAGGCAAGGTTAGGGGTTGGGTGACTTAAAGGTAAAGTTCAGGGGGTGTAGGTGAAATTTTCCCTTCATATGAATTTCAAATCTTTATATTATTATTATTATTATTATTATTATTATTATTATTATATATATATATATATATATATATATATATATATATATATATATATATATATATATATATATATATATATATATTGTGTGTGTATGTGTGTGTGGTCAAGATTTTTTTTACCAACCAATATATAGTATATGTTCAAACCTAGTAATAAGAAAAAAAAAAAAAAAAAAAAAAGGTTTTCCACACCAAGAATTAAGGGTGTCAAAAATGGGCCCGGCCCGGTAACACGGACCGAGCCAGCCCGAAATAACCCGAACCCAGTCCGGACCGAACTTTAATGGACAGGTTTCGGTCTCGGCTTGTAAAGCCCGACACCGTTTCAGCCCAGACCGAAATCAGACCGGACCGGCCCGTTAAGAAGCCCGAATTAGCCCGAACACTGGTAAGGTTCATCCGGGCCCAATTTCTTAATTTTTATGGTTTTAAATTTTAATGGATTATATTACATTGTTATAGTTCACTTCTTGATCCGAAAGATTCTATGAATCTATAGTTGAAAAAAGTATGTTAATTGTTACAATTTATTGAATTACATACGTATAGAAGGAATGATGCTAATTTTATAGATATAAATAATAAAATAGACTATATATCTTACATATAAATTAATCCGATAAGCTTGATAAGCCCGGTCCGGACCGAATCAGCCCGATAACAAACCGACATCGGACCAGCCCGTTAGTTATTGTGTCCAGCGCAGCCCAACCGAGCCCGAACTCTTAATGGACATGTTTTGGACTGGGCTTATAAAACCCGACATCGGTTCAGCCCAGACCGATACTGGCCCGGACCGGCCCGTTGACACCCTTACCAAGAATATAGGGAGAATCTTCTACGCCACATCAATCATGATGCTAAAAACTTGTCAAGAGGGAGCACTACACATGGTTAAGGAGGAGAGACAATGACAGAAGGGAAGCTCATATGATCAAGATGTGCGATGGTGTAGTAAAGCATCCCTAATATATATTTGGATGCATTTGATGTAGCAGTAAAAGGGGTCCTAGTGCATGAGGTTCTTGTTGTTACAGGTCTGAAGAGGGATAAAATATACCCAGCTTTACCTTCACAACTTGAAGAGACTATTTTTGTGATTCGAACCCATAACAACTAGATTGCAATGTAACAATTTTACCATCACACCAAGACTTACCCTCTAAAAAACTTTATTTGATGTATTATTTTAAATTTTTTTAAACAATACATTTAGCTTTAGACCAAATTCAAACTCCATCAAACAGTCGGCATTTTCTTTAAAGTCATATTAGTCATAAGTCGAAGAGTTTAGCCTTTAAATCATTGGTAATTTGACTGACCTGACTTCACATGCAACACACTTACCCTTCCACCATTTTGTAAAATGCTTCAGTAAGCATTAGCAGAACTGGAAAGGAATTGGATTCAAATATATTATCTTGCAATGCTACTAAAAAAAGAAGTAAATTAAAAGAACATCTACCAGATCAAAGGCCACAAAATAAGTCAAGATCCATATATTAGAAAAACTAAAAAGTATACAACATAGGATTAAATATTGCTTTGATGATATTCCTATTCCCTCTTTCTTCTCTCAAAGTCAAAATTCGATGTCTGATTTGTGGATATAAGTGTTAGGCCTTTCATCAGGATTCCAATTCAAATACATAATCCAGTAATGTTACAAAGAAAGAAAAGAAAAAAAAAATGAAAAAGATTGATCAATGAAAAATTATTCCACTTGAACTAGAGAGTACGCAAAGATTTTAGATAGGGTAGCAACAGGATAAGGTGGGTCAGACTTTTTAAAACCTCAGCCAAAGAGTCCCCTTAAGCTAGGCCCTGAAAAATCCAACCCTGATCAGCAACCCACCCTTGGGTCGGGCTGACCCTTACCATTTGGATAGGAAGGGAGATAGCCAAGGAAAAAAACAAAGAAGAAACCAGGGTTAGGTTAAGTCGGGCCGGGTCGGGCTCAGTCTAAGGCCTCAACCTTAGCCCGGTCAAACCTTGACTCCACCCCCAACGTCATGATATCTTAGCCCAATACCTTTTCGGGCTCAGGGAAAATCATGACTGGATTGGACCGACCGAATCAAACTTTCACCCCTAATTTGATTATCCCTATTCCATATTTGGTCTTGTCCCACAAAAAAAAAAAAAAAAAAAAAAAAAAAAAAAACCTCCACCCACAGAGAATCCAAACTCACCCTTTCTATTAATTGGAGTTTATCTGTCTGTATAAGGCACAAGAATTATGGTCAACTTAAGACAAAGCAAACATAAGTTTAGGTGGTCCACTGGCCAATAAGCAGAGATATGCCCATACTTTTATTGGTCGTCCTGATCTCTTAGCACCTTGCATCCAGTATGTTGGTATCTTATCTTCTATTCTCCTCGAATTTATTGTTGAGTACTTATAACTACATGCAGCAATCAGTATAGAAATTCTCTCCCGGGTGGGAGAGTTGGTGGCCCGGATGGATTGCCGCCACCTGGCTTTCGGGTGGATCTGAGCCCTCCATCCGAACTGAAACCTGAGCCTACAAGTTGAGCCGACAGGGGTGTTGGCTCGGATGGAGGGCTCGGATCCACCCGAGAGCCAGGTGGCTGCCATCCATCCGGGCCGCCAACTCTCCTACCCGATGGGAGAGGATGTGGATCCACAGCAATCATGAGAAGAATCCACAAATCAACATTTCATTTGGTCGAAGCCCAAATTGTGGGTCCACTATCATCAAACAATGCTGATTTTCAAATTAGTGGCCCCACCATTTCACATGGCTAGAAGCCCTAATGCATATTTCGATCTCATTCTTTTGGTGGAATAGTTGGGTTCATTTCTGAAAAAAAAAAAAAAAAAGAGTTGGGTTCATCTGATATATCTGAACCTTCATTGGGTCAAAGGCCAATTTAACCAGTGGGCCTATATAATGGGCCCTACTGTTGGATATGTGCCCACAATTAAACAGTCAACGTACATTAATGTTGTCATTAGGAGAAGGAATCGATGCTGTTATGTGGGGCACAAGTGTGTGACTAATAAATTATTCCATTTGCAAATTCAAAATGATAAAGATGAATAATAAGAAATCTGGTTTCTTAGTTGACCTCGTAGACAAGAAAGATAACATCAAGGTGAAATTGAAAAATAGAATTCTACTGCAAGAACAAACTATAACACCAAATATGTGAATTATGGAGCAAAACTGGAAAAGATTCACTGGTACAAAGTTCAAGTTTTGCCCAAGCTTGAGATTTACCATCCAAAAAAAAAAATGCAATATTATCGCTCAAAGAGAAATACGAAGTTACTTTATTAGCACAAACAAAATGACTCTTTTCCACTGCTTAAAGCCCCGAAGAAATCTCCCACTAATTTAGCGAAAAGCAATCAAAAACACAAGTTGTTCTAATTTGTTAATTGTAACAAGAATATGAAAGATAACAAGAATAACCTCTAAAATGATTCGAACTTGAGGTAGAATCTTTACTACACTTTTCTAAGAAAATTCATGAACCGCTTCTCAAACATGTTGCTGTCAATTTCTACAATATCCATAACTCTCCTCTTTTGTTTTTTCCAAATCACACTCTCTCACTCTCTCTCTCTCTCTCTCTCACATGCACCTCATCCTTTATATGCTTCTCACCCTTTATATACTTCTTATTTTTCTTGGTGAGCGAGATAAAGGGTAATGGAGGTGAAACAATAAATGATTGTGGACCCAAGACATGGGCTAGACCCATAACAATCTCCCCCTCCATGTACTCTGTGCTGAGGTGACACCCGTTCATGCCAAGTCTATACACTAGTGTTCATGCATCTTCTTTGGCATTGTCATTTTCAAGAAGATTCATTTGCCCATTCTCTAACACATCTTTATTTTATTTTATTTTATTTTTGCTAACGACAGATATTCAGATCTTTGATCTAATTAATTTTGCGAACCCATACTAAGCCCACAACTGCATGAATCAGGTTATTCCAGGGTTGAATGAGAACTATTCCACTTACATCCATAATAGGAAAGAAAGAGCACTTAACACCTCTATGTAAATTGCCCCAAGACAGTAAGAAGAATCAAATTTAATACATTCCGCTTCTTGAGGTGTAGGCTCCTTACCGACTCAGCTACCTCCTTGGGGTTTTCTCTATCACATCTTGTTTCCAATGATATCTAATATGAATGTATTTGGTTCTAGAGTAATAGGTAGCACTCTTCCTTAAATCCAAAACACTAACTCACACTTCACAACACATCTAGTCTGCTCCAAACCTAACTCTTGAAAGAATCTCTTTAACCACAATATCTCTCTATGGACTTCAGTAACTATAATATACTCATCTTCTGTAGTGGATTGAACCACATACTTTTACAGCTAAGACAACCATAAAAAAGCATCCCCGTAAAAGTGAATATATAGCTTAAAGAGGACTTCCTAATATCGAAGTCACTAGCCATATATGCATATGTGAAACCATATATCTAACACATATTGTGAGCCTCCAAACAAAAACATAATTTATATCAGCCTTTAATGAATGTACCTGAAAATCTATTTCACTACTCTAGAATGAACTTTGCCAAGATTGGTGAGAAACTTACTAACCACACCAATGACATGCAATGTCGAGCACTGTGCATACCATAATACACCAAACTGGTGAACTCAGTTGACACTGGGAGGGGAGTAAATCAGTGTAAAAACTTGCTCTCCAAATTTCCCTGCTGCCTAGAGCTGATGGAGAGCCAAACAGTCACACATATACAAGCATATACAAATCTACCTCGCTACCACTTAATGGTCAGGTCTACTAGATTTGAACACCATCCTGCAATCAATTCCATGCATTTTACAAGATATAAAAAATAAAGCATTCCACAACACAAAGATATTACGTAATTCATCAATACAGTATGTGATGGCTAGTCCATGGAGTAATGTCCAATGGGCTCCGTATATACTCAATACTCTACTTTTAGTCTTTTATAAGGCAAGGATAATTACCCTGTGTTTTCCCAACATATAATTAAGAGGACATAACAATACTAGGATTCAAACAATGGTAACTATCAGTGTCCAGCACCCACTGAACAGGGATTTTAAGTAAGTTTTTGGGGCTTATAACAATGCCCTACAATGAAACCCAAAGCTAGCTAGGTATTGAACATTCACCATGTAGCTAACATATAATGAACTCCCAAACTAGCTAGGCATTCAACGATTTCCACCTAAGCTAGCATACAATGTATTAAAAGCAATGAATAAATAAAGAGTTGAGAAAATCTCACAACCAACGCTTTCGAATAGCAAGAGATATCTTTAGAGCTCCACACCACTCTCAAGAACCTTCAACAACTTCCAATGTTGGTAGAACTTGATTCTCAAAGCACCCCCTAACTCACAAGCATTCTTTCTCCTTCTCACAACTTCAAAATCAAGATTGATATACTATAATAGCTCCACCAACACTCATAAGCATTCAGACTCCATTAATGAGCAATGGAGAAGTTGGTTGGTGATTCAAAGCTCAAAAACCCTAAAACCCTCTTCTTCTCTCTTGTAAACTCTTCTTCTCTCTTGTAAACTCTTCTTCTCAATTTTCTCAACAACTTAGCTCAAAACTCCTCTCAGCTGATAGAAAATTCAAAATAAACCTCACAGCAACTTGAACCGTTGGATTTGGCCTCCAGATGAGTAAGATATGGTCATTTGAAGATCAACTTACCTGATCAAGACAAAGGGAATCTTTTCAGGCAATAACATACACCTGTGAAATGCCTGAGTCGAGCCTCCGCTGACACAGTGGGCTTTGATGTCGAGTTCCCATAGGGTGCATTGAGAATCCTCATATGTGGCCATCGGATCAATAAGATAAAGTGGGAATTGATATTGGCTGTCAGATCTGCTCAAATTGTGTCAACGAAACTTGGAATAAATACCATCCACTGTATAAGAATCTTTCTACTGTTGCACCGTAAGTGCGCTGCACGAAATCATGGAATAAACACCATGTGACGCGGTTCATTAAATTATGTTGCACTATCCAATAAAAAGCCACGCGGGAAACTCATCGGCTTAGTAACAAGTAAGCCCCCCATTTGTTTAGTCGTCTGATCAGAATTTGTATAACGCGGCTTGATCTTGGCCATCCATCTCATCTTTTCCTTTCATAAACAGACCGAAATGCCCCTAAGAATCTAGTAAATGACCTCTGTAACTGGATTTTTGCATAGATTCAATACTCAGAGAAAAACTTCTAGATAGCTTTTCTCTCTCCTGGAATAATGTCTAACTTATGGTGTACCTACATACGCGCGCCTGGGCCTATAGGCATGTGGCAGCTACTTGTGGGCCTACTTGTGGGGCTGTGGTTGCCTGGCAGCCCTGCTTGCGGGGTGCGACATGGCATTCCATGGCTTCTACCGCTGGCTTGTGCATTCATGGCCATGGCCCTTGCGACTAGGGCTGGCTGCCATGGTGGAATTGACGACTGGCATGGTGGCATGCCACCTCACTAGTGGGTCCCACCCACAGTTTTTCTCCTTCTCTCTCTTCAGTTTCTCTCAACATGTTCCTTAATTACCATCTCTTGACATGTCTTATTCTTCTTCTCTGCAACACCATTCTGTTGTGGTATTCTAGGAGCTGAAGTCTGTCTCTCGATGCTATTCTCATAACATTACTCTGCAAAGTCAATCCAGGTTTATTCTCCTCCCCTGTTAGATCTCAAGCACTCGACCTTCTTCCCTCTCTTATTTTTAACTTGGTTTTTAAAGACCTTAAATCTTGCAAGAGCCTCTGATTTATGTTTCAAAAACAACACCCAAGTCATCCTAAAGTAGTCACCAGTAAACAAAATGAAGTACCTCTCCCCTGTGATACTCTGTGCCCCCATTGGCCTACATAGATCTGTGTGTACAATCTCCAATGGTTGAGTTATGTGGTACTCTTTCAGTTTAAATGATGCTCTTGTCTACTTTCCCTTTTAACAAGATATACATATATCATTGGAGGGCTTCTTCAAATAAGGAATGTCTCTCATAACCTTCTTATGAGATATTTTTGCAAGGTTCTCAAAACCAATATGCCCTAGTCTTCTGTGCCATAGTCATGTTTCATCTTCATTACTCATCATGCAATTTCCTTCAAAATCTTCTAATAATGTCTAAAGCTTTTTAGAAGTCCTCTTTCCTGATGCCATTAACTTTCTACTATCAGTCCATTGAATTTCACATCCTTGATCACTGAAAATGACTCTGTGACCCCTATTACAAATCTGATTGACACTTAAAAGTTATGTTTCCAACCTGATACATAGAGAACATCATGGGATTTTACTTTCCCATTGTTGAGACTAATGCTTCCATTTCCAACAATATTGGTACCGTCATTGTTGCCAAACTTGACTGAGCCTCCTTCATAGTGTTGAAGCTTCTCAAACCTCTTATTGTCTATAGTCATGTGGCTTAAACAACCATTGCCAAGAATCCATCGGGTAGAACTGTTTTGTGCCTTGAAAGTTGTTTGTACAACTAAAGAGCTATTCTTATTCATTTCTATTCTATCCCTTTAAACCCATACTCTCTTCTGTGACTATGGTTTCTAAACTTGCTTTTGCTTTGGAGCATTTCTTCTTGTTCTATCATGTTGCCTCTATGGAAGTGGCATATGGGGGAAAATAGTCTTGCAATTCCTTACTACATGCCCAAAATTATAACAGTTGTAGCATTCTACAAAATTCTCTTCAAAGGGAGCAAACTGATTTCTACTTTCAAATCTGATTTCTCTCATATTAAACTTGTAGGTAGTTATCTTATGTCCAAAAGTATTACATTTATAGCATTAACCCTGAAAACAAGGTCCGGGCCTTGAAGGTGCTATGTACCTCATATGTTTCTGTGGTATACTGGGATAATTGTTTCCATAGAAATTACCATGCTTCACTTTCTTACATTGCCATGCATTTTGTCTTTCCCATGCATGGTTAGTCTTAGGTAGAGGAACTTGGTTTCCTCCTTGATCATAAACAATAGGCTCATTTCCATTTCCATTTTCCTTCACAAAGGAAATAGGACATTTCCCCTTTGAGTTGGCATTCTTGGATGTCTCTCCTTTATCAAAACTAAGACCAAACTTGATGTGGGAAGGTCTTTGAACTTACTGCTACTGGAATGCATTGGAGTAGTATTACTTGGCTTGTCTTGATGAGTCAGTTTTTGTTGTCTCTCAAGCTTTTATTCTTCAAACTCAACCACTTTTGCCTTCAGAATTGTAAACTCCTTATCAATCTCTTCAAATTGATCAATCACAGTAGATTATTCTTCTAGTTGAGCTTTCAAAGCAGCATTCTTAGTCATTAACTTGGAATGGCCAATAGATGCCTGTGTGAGCTAAGTCTTAAGATTATCAATGACTTTCTTAGACTCTTCATTTTAAACTTTTAATTCTTGAATTAACTGTTTTTGTTTTTTAACTTCTTATGAGACAAGCTTGTTGTTTTTTTAATTTCGTTTTAAGTTCTTTCATAGTTGCTATAAACTTTTTCTCAAAATTTATCTCATCTTCTTCATCACAGCTTGAACTCGATTCTTCATTCTCATATTCTTCATCACTACCTGAGGTTGCTTCTTCATTCTCACCTTCTTTGTTGCCTCTTGAGGTTAGTTCTTCATCTTTGTTCTCTTTTAAATGTTCTTCAATGAGAACCATAAACAATGCTTCACTAGGCTCATCTCCTGAAACATCATCTGAGTCACCATATGAAATGTCACTGCTTCTCTTGGAAATGAAGCCTTTTCTTTTAGCCTTGTTCTTCTTGAAGCTTTAATTTTTCTTGGCGTTGTAGTTGTCTTTGTTGTCATCTTCATCATCATTTTTAATCTTACTCTTCTTTGGACATTTTGTAGTAAGGTGTCCATCCTTACCACAGTTAAAGCACTTGAATGGGAGTTTGTTCTTGTATCTTTCTATATCCTATTTAGTTTTCTAGTAAAGTGAGTTGTGGCCTCATCTTCACTTTCTTCTTCAACTGGCTCTTCAAAAATCTTCAGTTTCTTTATGGCCTTGAAGGCTACTTTCTTATCAACAAAGTTTCCTAGGCTAACTCTTATCTCAAAGGTTGTCAATGCACTATGCACTTTGTCAATAGTAACAACATCCAAATCCTTGGTCTCTTCAAGGGCTGAGACTTTTGAGTCAGACTTAGGGGGTAAGAGACCTCAAAATCTTCTGATAGACAGTAAGTCCTTTTAGATCTTCTCAAAGTCCACTAATGGGGTTGACTACTTCATTAACTTTGTTCATATACTAATCAATATTTTCATCCTCTCTCATTTTCAGGTTCTCAAATTGAGCCCTAAAGATTTATAATTTTGCCTTTTTGATTTTCTTATCCCCTTTATAATTGCTAATCAATCTGTCCTAGACTTCCTTTGCATTCTTGCAGTCCATGACCTTAGCCAACTCACTGTTTATCAATCCTCCTTGAATGACACTGAGTGCCTTTAGATTGTTCTCAAAATTCTACTTTTCTGTGGCACTAGGTGCATTTATTTCTAATAGAGTGTAGCCATTAACAATAGCTGCCCAAACATTAAAATCGATAAATCCTACATAAATTTTCATTCTCTTCTTCCATAACACATAGTCAGTTCCATCAAACAGTAGGGCTTGTTAGAACCTTCTTTTGGTGCAATGATTGTTCCCTGATCATGCAATTGCTGATTAAGTTGTCACTGAGCCTGGTGCTCTGATACCAATTGATGAAACTCGGTTGATACTGAGAAGGGGTGAATCTATGTAAAAACTTTCTCTGTAAATTTTTCCTGTTGTCCAGAGTTGATGAAGAACCAAACAATCACACATACACACAAGCATATGCAAATCTACCTCACTACCACTTAATGACTAGGTCTACCGGATTTGCACACCCTTCTTGCAATCTATTCCATGCACTTCACAAGATATAGAAAGTAAAGCATTCCACGATAATGAGATATTACGTGGTTCACCAACACAATGTGTGATGGCTAATCCACGGATTAATTCTTAACAGACTCCGTATATACTCAATACTCTACTTTTAATCTTTTACAAGACAAATCTTCTACAAGAGAAAGATAATTACCTTGTGTTTTTCCAGCATATAACTGAGAGGGCATAACAATACCAAGATTCAGACAGCTGTAGGTACCAGCATCCAGCACCCACTAAAGATAAATTTTAAATAAATTTTTGAGGCTTATATCAATTCTCTATAATGAAATCCAAAGCTAGCTAGGTATTCAACATTCACCAAATAGCTAACATACAATAAACTCCCAAACTAGCTATGTCACACCCCAATTCCGCTCTATTCAGAATGGTGTGATGAACCGCTAACAAACCAACGGTTCAACCAGGATCTCGAGTAGGCTATATCCGTTTTATCTAAACCCCATACATCCATATTCATAATCAGAGTAAATACACAATAGCGGAAGCCTTATAATAAAATGAACTAAGAATCTACTGTAATATTAATATTTAAATAGTAAATTATTTTGTATCAACTGAGACATAAATAAATATCAAATACATGTCCTTAATAAATCTAAATAAAAAAAACTAAAAAAATATCTAATCGAATACATATGAGTTTCACTCGTAAGAGGAGTCATCTGTATCCACTTCCTCTTCCACTTTCATCGCCGCCACGTTCCCGTACACTAGAGCATTTACATAATCTTTAACAGTCGTACCTGCATCATCAACTAAAAATATTCGACGTCGAAAGGGTGAGCACACATCACGGCTCAATGAGCAAACAAAACAATACAACAATACATATGCATACGATTCAATTCATATCTTTGGTCTGGTTTTACATTTGCACTGTGCTTCAGAAATGATGGGTGGCCACCGCACCTCTATGCACGAGAGTGTGGATACGCCCGATGAACCTCTCACCGTCGCCCACAGCACCCACAATGAACATTGTAAAACGAAGCTCACATTTATCGATGCACAACTCCATACTAACAAATAAACCCCTGATGGCTAGGGTTGCAAACAGGACTCGCTACTAACCAATCCTAATGTCAAACAGTGTATCCAAGGCCTCACCCCATCATCCCTCAGAGCACCCGTAGAGATAGAGCAAAGGCCCCCCGATAGAGTATAGGACTCAAAGACCGAGACCCTCCTTGATGCCCTACGTCGCAATAGTTCTGCTAAGGTAATGGCGATACGATGACATCAGTGGACATGACTTGAGTAGACCATGGCACAATATACACCCCATGAAGAACGGTCATGGCTGTATCGGTTGATACCATCCCTACCCGCACCATATACACTGGCCAAACACAAACATTCATATGCCTATTCCTATCATCATCACCATCATCATGTTATAAACAATAAAGTAAATATACATGAACAATTAATAGAAATATTGGATGACATGTTGAATGCACATACAAGCATACACACACAGAATCAATATGGCATTGGACTCAAGAAATAAAATAGTTTATTATTAACCAGTTAGTTTAGGTCTTGTTCCCTCACCTTAGCTTGTTAATAGATCCTCTTCCAAGCTTTAGAATCACCTTTATAATGTTATTATATTGCTAGAAGACCTAATTAAATCGATAGAATTTAATTAGAATTAATTCTGAATTTAAAAACCATGCTGTTAACTGGGGGTCGGAGATAGGGTCGGAGTCATGATCGATCCCTGGTGCGACCACCCCTATTCTGGACTTCCCGAACATTGGGGGTCGATGCTCAGGGTCTGGTAGGGTCGATTGGCCATCGACCCCCTGTGCGACCCCCTGTGGGTTTTGGTCAATTTTCTTCCTTTCAGTCCATTCTTCGTGTTTGGGGTCCTATGGCTTGCTCCTAAAGTCCATTCTACACACATTCTATGGTCTAAAACCATGAATCATTCACCTATATAGCTTTCATGAATTCCCCCAT
The DNA here is from genome assembly GCA_028583415.1 of Protea cynaroides. Classification (NCBI taxonomy): domain Eukaryota; kingdom Viridiplantae; phylum Streptophyta; class Magnoliopsida; order Proteales; family Proteaceae; genus Protea; species Protea cynaroides. The sequence goes on along the minus strand of CM053272.1, from coordinate 16,462,493 downwards.
AGTTTTCCATGAAAACCTAACCATGGGTTGATGGTTTGGGACTCTCCGAGATCATACTCTCTTCATTACCTAACCTAAGGTCTATAGAAACTCATGAAATTAGTATCCATACCTGAGAAGAATACTCCTTCTCTGCAACTCTTTTCCTTTTTGCTTTCTTCTCTTCCTTGCTTCTCTTCTTCTTCTCTTCCTTCTCTTCTCTTTCTCTCAATTCAATTAGGGTTGTAAAAGGAGTGAAAGAGGCTTAGGGACGTCCTATTTATAGAGTAGAAACTCCTAAAATAAGTCCCATTGAGATTTGAAAAGAGTCCAACCGAAATTAGGAAACATTCCTAAATTCTGTTTCTGGCGGCAACTGGGGATCGATGAGGGGGTCGATGATCCCGAGACCCCTAAATCCTAAAGTGTCTGACCCCCTCTGTAAAATAGGGGGTCTGACTTTCTGTCTTGGGGGGTCCGACCCTCCCTTGCTGGGTATGCGACCCTCCCCTTAATTTAAGTATTTTTGGGTCGATTTGATACTTGGGACCACGATCTCCTTCACGCCCTTGGTCCATTTGGCTCGACCATGATGGGTAAACCTGATTCAAGGTGGTAAGACCGGGTTAGTTTGATACGGGTCTTACAACGCCCCCCTACTTATAAAATTTCGTCCTCGAAATTGTACATACCTTCTGAATCAAATAAGTGAGGGTATTGCTTCCGCATAGCATTCTCTTCTTCCCATGTAATTTCTTCCATGTCTCTACTTCTCCAAGTGACCTTAACATAATAGATATCTCGGTTGCGTAGTCGTTGAACCTTTCGGCTGGTGATTTCAGTTGGTGTTACTTCAAATGTCAATTCATCAGTCAATTCCGGTAGATCTACTGTCAGGACGTGCATTGGATCCTTGACATACTTCTTCAATAGGAAAATATGAAATACGTCATGCACACTTGACATAGATGGTGGTAGTGCTAACTGGTAAGCCACTTTCCCACGCTTAGTTAGAATCTCATATGGCTCGACATATCTTGGACTTAATTTCCCTTTCTGTCCGAACCGTCTCAATCCTCGCATAGGCGATACTTTCAAGAATACTTTATCACCCACGGCGAACTCAAGATCTCTACGTCAAGTATCTGCATATTGCTTCTGATGGTTCTGAGCTGTTTTTACCCTTTCCTTGATAATGTTGACCACGCGACAAGTCTCTTCGACAAATTCTGGCCCAACAATACTGTGTTCTCCAACTTCATTCCAAAACAAAGGAGTTCGACATTTTCTGCCATAAAATGCTTCGTAGGGTGACATCTGTATAGTAGCCTGGTAGCTATTGTTATAAGCGAACTCGATCAGTGGTAACTTTTCATCCCATGATCCTTTGAAGTCAATTACACATGCTCGTAGCATATCTTATATAATCTGAATTGTACGCTCTGACTGTCCATCTGTCTGTGGATGGAATGTAGTACTAAACTTCAATATTGTACCCATAGCTTTTTGTAATCCTTCCCAAAACTTTGAAGTAAAATCGTGGATCTCTATCGGACACAATGCTCTCTGGTACACCGTGCAATCGAATAATATTATCCACATACAGCTTTGCTAACATTTCCAGTGTATACTGAGGTCGTATCGGTATAAAGCGAGCTGTCTTAGTCAGACGGTCTACAATCACCCAAACTGCGTCAACTACTCGAGGAGTCAGTGATAATCCCGTGACGAAATCCATAGTGATGCAGTCCCATTTCCATGCTGGTTTCGATAATGGCTGTAACAGTCCTGCGGGTCTTTATCGTTCAGCCTTTACTTTCTGACAATTTAAGCATTGAGACACAAACTTAGCTACATCTGCTTTCATCCCTCTCCACCAATATAGTTTCTTTAGATCATGATATATTTTTGTACTTCCAGGATGTATCGAATAAATGGTGGTATAGGCTTCTTTCATCAGTCGGGGTCTAATGTCCACACTTTCTGTTTCGAGTATACATATCATTCCTTTGTACTTCAGTACCTTCTCTTCGTCCAAGGTGAACTCAGATTTAGTTCTACCTTTTTCGATGTCGTCTTGCACTGTTCTCAGATAAGGGTCTTGATAGCTGTCTTCACTTCATCCATTATGTCCGGTATAATCTTCAATGCAGCAAACATATTTGAAAACCGATGAATAAACCCTTGGTCGACTGATCCACCCGTTGTATTTATCACATACTGCTCGTTGCCGTGATTGAATAGCATTCCGGTAGTACATATTGCTGCAGTTGTGCTAACCTCTCCTTGAGATTTTATCATTGCCTTTCTGCTCAATGCATCGTCTACTACATTAGCTTTCCCCGGATGATACTGGATATCACAATCATAGTCTTTCAATAGTTCCAGCCATCTTCTTTGTCTCATATTCAACTCCTTCTGATTAAATAAATAAGTAAGACTTTTATGGTCCGACTTAATCTGGAACTTCTCTCCATATAGGTAATGTCTCCATATCTTGACAGCATGTACAACTACTGCTAACTCCAAATCATGAGTGAGATAGTTTTTCTCATTTGTCTTCAACTCTCTTGAGGCATAAGAAATTACTTGTTCTCCTTGCATAAGCACACATCCTAATCCCAGTCCTGACGCATCAGTGTATAGGGTAAATGGCTGTCCTGGGACAGGAATAGTCAAAATCGGAGCGGATATCAACCTGGTCTTCAATGTCTGGAAGCTCTTCTCACATTTATCCGTCCACACAAACTTTTCACCTTTCTTAGTCAAACTGGTGAGAGGTACGGCAATCCGGGAATAGTCTTCCACAAATCTCCGATAATAACCAGCGAGACCCAGAAAACTTCTAATTTTTGCAACGCTCTTTGGTGCTTCCCACTTTACAATAGCCTCGATCTTGCTGGGGTCCATTTTGATTCCTTCAGCGGATACTACATGGCCTAGGAAGGCGACTTCACTTAGCCAAAACTCACACTTGGTAAATTTGGCATATAGCTTCTTTTTCCTTAAACGCTGTAGAGCGGCGTTTAGGTTCTTAATATGGGTTTCTTTGTCCTTGGAATATACCAATATATCATCAATAAATACAATAACCGACGTATCCAACATATCATGGAAAATCCGGTTCATAAGTTCCATGAAAGTTGCTGGTGCATTTGTTAATCCAAAAGACATGACCAAGAATTCATAATGTCCATATCTGGTCCTGAAAGCTGTCTTAGGAATGTCACCCTCTTTAATCTTCAACTGATGATAGCCTGATCGAAGGTCGATCTTAGAAAATACTTTTGCCCCTTGCAACTGATCGAACAAGTCATCGATCCTAGGTAGTGGATATCGATTCTTGATTGTCAGTTTATTCAGCTCCCGATAGTCGATACATAATCGAACACTACCATCCTTCTTCTTTACGAACAATACTGGCGCTCCCCATGGTGATATACTGGGTCGAATATAACCCTTGTCCAACAGTTCCTGTAGTTGCACTTTCAATTCCTTCAGTTCAGTAGGAGCCATTTTATAAGGTGCTTTTGATACTGGTGCGGCTCCAGGTATAAGGTCTATCACAAACTCTGTGGCTCTGTTGGGTGGTAATCCTGGTAGTTCCTCCAAAAATACGTCAGGATAGTCCCGTACGACATCAATAACTTCCATTCGTGGTGCTTCCTTGGTTAGGTCAACCACTGATACTAGATACCCGACTGCCCCCTTCTCAAGGCACTTCTTAGCCTTTAGTGCTGAGAGTATGAGCTTGCGTTTACGGGGAAGTTTGGTTCCTGCAAAACTGAATTCTGCTCTTTCTTTGTCTTTAAATGTTAGCTTCTTTTTGGCGCATAATAAGTTCGTAGAATGCCGAGCTAACCAGTCCATTCCCAAGATGACATCAAAGTCTGCCATCCCAAGTTGGATCAAGGTTGCATCTGAGGTTTTCTCGCCAATGAGAACTGGACATGGCCCATAACCTTTCTCTAATTCCACTTCTAACCCCATCGGTGACTGTACAACTAGTTTGTAGTCCAATGTTTTGATGGGTAAGTTCAGCTTCTTTCCAAACGACACAGATATAAAGGAATGAGTAGCTCCTGAATCAAAGAGTACTCTGGCGAGTAGGCCATTTATAGGTACGATACCTGTGACTTATTTAACTTAGACTACATGCTCATACAATGTAATACAACTTTAAAGGTTTTGATCATACCTGTGACCACATCGGGTGATGCGGCAGCATCCTCGGATGTAACAGCATATACTCGTCCTTGATGTAATTGCCTCTTAGGCTTAGGGAACTCCCTTATCATATGTCCCACTTGGTTGCAGTTATAACATCTCGGACCTTCAGAATTTGGCTTTGGTTGCTGTTGGGTTACTGGGGTAGTCTTGGATACAGCAGTAAAGCCTTGAGCACGGAAGGGTTTAAATGTCTTATTATTCCCTCCATTATAAGCAATTCTAGCTGGCCTTTTCATACCTCTGTTCTGTGTATAATAACTTTCCTTCTGGCTCGATTCAATAACTCGAGCAATTTGGACAGCTTCATTGTATATCTTCTTTTCCAAACCCATAACGTGCTCTCTGATGCTTCCTCTAAGCCCCGTGACAAACCTACGGGTCATAGTGTCTTCTTCTTGCATACTAAGTGGTGCAAAGAAAAACAGCTCCTCATAACGCTGTTGATATGCAACCACGGACATCTGGCCCTGATATAAACTCAGGAACTCCTTCTCCATAGAATCTCTGAAGCTTCGGGGAAAATACTTCTCAAAGAAAGCTTCTTTATAAATAGCCCAAGTCAATAGGGCATGCTTGGTCAATAGATAGGCCCTAGTAGATTTCCACCAATGATGTGCATCGCCTTTTAGCATAAAGGTGGCACATAATACCTTTTCTTCTTCTGTAATAGTCATCATAAGAAAGTTTATCTCCATCTCGTCGATCTAGTGTGCTGGCCATAACGGATCAGACGGTTTATCGTTAAATTCCTTGGGCTTCATCTTCAAAAATCTCTTAACCAGTCGAAAGTGATCCATCTGATTTTGGGGGTATGCCCCAAACATAGGTTGTGGATACTGATAATTAACCTGAGCTGCTTCCGGACCTGGTACTGGAATCTGTGCAGCTGGTGGTTGAGGTGTTTGAGGTGCTGGGTGGTTATCCACCGGTGCTGCACTGGCTTGTCCAGTCTGCATGGGTGTAGCATGTGCGGCCTGGAACATAATCCCCATTGCAACTTGCATTTGAGCCTGTGCGTGTTGCATTTGTTGCAGTTGTTGTGCTAGGTTCATAACTGCGGTTGCTAGCTCTGGTGGTGGAGGTGTCAAGTTTGTAGGATTCGCCTGAACAAGATTTTCTGGTGGTGCAACCTGCAGATTTCCCTGTGCATATATATTTTCTTGACTAGTTTCCTCCACAGGTGGTGGTGGAACTGCATTTCCGCTCTGCCTAGTTACTCTATGCCCAAACATATTTTCTTCTGAGAATGGGGGTGCCTAAAAATCATCAAAATACATGAGACAATCATTTATACTTCATGTAGGCACACTAACCGAAATAAACTTTCAAAATTTTCAGCTCATTGTATGAAAATTACTGTCTTTTCTATGCAGGGTCAATGGTGGGGGTCGATGATATGTCCGACCCTCAGTATTCGACCCTGGGAATAACCTGTTCTTCCCGAGAGCTGGGGGTCGATGGGTGTCCGACCCCCAGGTGCGACCCCTGTTTTCTGTCAGATTCCAGAGAGCTCGGGGTCGATATGGGGGTCGGTATGGGGGTCGATGATCCTGGTCGAATTGTCCGACCCCCAGACCAAAAATCAGACTTTTAAGATCCGATTCTGGGTTCATTTCCCATCATTTCTTCCCCATTTCGACTCGTCTCCCACCTCTGAGTTGCTACAGTGCCACTCTGCTGTATTGATCATTTCGGTTCCGTGTTTCGACGTCCACATCACTCCTACAGGTATGTTTTCTCATTTTTACCTGTTTTTAGGTTTCCATTTCTAGGTTTTTGCCCATTTAACTTGTATTTTTCAAATTAAACTTTTTCCAATCGTAAAAATTTGATTTTTATTGGGAGCTTTTGTTATTGGTGCCTCGAGGAACGAAAGCCCTCAAAAATTTTTGAGTTTCATCGGTTGGTTATCGAGAAACTTGGATTTTACTCTTTTTACCTTAATTTGTCGAAACTTTCGATTTCTCGCAATTTCTTCAAATTGGATCCGATTAGTTAGAATTTCCTACTGTGTGAGTGTTGTAGGATATGTTAGAACCTACGTAAGTCCTCCTGCCCACGTGTATGGGTGACAAGTGAGGCTTTTGGCCAACTTACGTCGTTATAATGTCCCAATTTTTGGTTTTTACTCTCTACTAATATACTACCTGTTTTTCTTCCTTATTTGTAGATATCATGGCTCGTACCAAAGTACCTAGAGTTCGTGATCCTCTTCGTTTTCGTTCCAACGAAGCCGAGGCACAGTATGCCCACTTCGCTCGCAAGAAGATAGAGGGTTGTCGTATGGTAAACTTGGCTGAGTTGGCCCTATTTAATGTGGAGAGGGCATTTGGTGATATGGGATGGCTCCCAGTCATCACTTACAACGCATGCACCTGTCATGATTTGGTAAGCCAGTTCTATTGTAACCTCCAGGTGGTGGGGGATTACAATGATGTTGAGAGGGGTCATGAACTGCGCATCACAAGCTATGTCAAAGGGGTGAACATTTCATTCGATTATCGACAGTCGGCCGACCTACTGGACATTTCCTCTGATGGCCCTATGGTTTACTGTGCTCTTGGAGAGCACCAATTCTCCTCAATAGAGATGAGGGCTGAGATTGATAATCAGCTTCTACGACCTGATCGCTGGCAGATGAGGGCATGCTATATGCGTCCAGCTCCACGGGTATATTGCAAGATTATTCAGCATAACCTGATCCCACAGAGTGGCCATTACGAGAGGGTTTTCCAGCTGACCCAGTATCTGCTGTACAACATTTGTACTAGACAGCCCGTCTACCTTCCGTACATCATTATGCGTACTATGATCACTGCTACGTTGCCCAGTCACACTGGCAACCTTCCGTACGAAAGTATGATCACTGTTATGCTTACCCGTCTGGGGGTTGATTTATTAGATGAGAAGATTCAGGAAAAGTCCTTCTCATCGCCTCTAGATTGGGAGGCTATTTGCAAGATGGGTATGCGGGATGCCCAGGTCAGTGATGAGGAGAGGAACGAGATGGTACACCCTCACACTCATGTAGAGATAGCTGACGCTGAGGCCGCTGCCGTCGCTACTGGAGTTCATGCGGAGCCTACTGATGATGATGACCGCATGTACATAGATGTAGACTCGATACCACTGCCTTCACCTACGCATGCGGCTGGAGCTGGTACTTCATATGCGGCTGGTCCTTCTCATGAGGCTGGCCCTTCTCATGCGGCTGGTCCTTCACACCCACCTTCTGATATGATGGAGATGTTGCATGAGATCAGAGAGGCTCAACGCAGATCTGATCTGAGGATGGAGGAGTTACTAGACACTTAGCGTGTGAGAGTGGATGAGCTCATAGATGCCCAGCGTACATCAGACATGAGGATGGGAGAGTTACTAGATGCTCAGCGGGTGAGAGTGGATGAGCTACTAGACTTCCAACGGACATCAGCCATGAGGATGGGAGAGCTCATGGAGGCTCAGCACCGGACTGATCAGCGGGTAGCCGATCTTACAGCTAGTTTGCAGATGACCCAGACTCAGATAACCTGGTTGACTAGAGTCTACGCTGAGGACTATGACAGAGATCGTGAGGCGCCGCCTCCTCCTTCGCCTCTAGCTTCATGATTGTATCTTATATCTTTCTTTGTACTACAGAGTAACTGTCCGGGTTGTGGACTGTACTCTGTTTTAGCTACGTATATACGTTTGTTTCTTTCACATTGTATTTAAATTTGTTCTTTCTTTAATAGATGCATTATTCTCTTTTAAGTTTGGTCTCAAACATCACTTGTGCTTATAATGTGTTAGTATTACTGTTTTTACTTTTATCCTATCTCAGTTCAAAATTTGTCATGAATGTATGCTAGTTCAGCGGATAAGGCCTGAGATGCTTTGATACCAAGTTGTCACACCCCAATTCTGCTCTATTCAGAATGGTGTGATGAACCGCTAACAAACCAACGGTTCAAGCAGGATCTTGAGTAGGCTATATCCGTTTTATCTAAACCCTATACATCCATATTCATAATCAGAGTAAATACACAATAGCGGAAGTCTTATAATAAAATGAACTGAGAATCTACTGTGATATTAATATTTAAATAGTAAATTATTCTGTATCAACTGAGACATAAATAAATATCAAATACATGTTCTTAATAAATCTAAATAAAGAAAACTAGAAAAATATCTAATCAAATACACATGAGTTGCACTCGCAAGAGGAGTCATGTGTATCCACTTCCATCGCCGCCACGTTCCCATACACTGGAGCATTTACATAATCTTCGACAGTCGTACCTGCATCATCAACTAAAAATATTCAATGTCGAAAGGGCGAGCACACATCACGGCTCAGTGAGCAAACAAAACAATGCAACAATACATATGCATGCGATTCAATTCATATCTTTGGTCTGGTTTTATGTTTACACTGTACTATAGAAAGGATAGGTGGCCGCCGCACCTCTATGCACGAGAGTGTGGATACGCCCGATGAACCTCTCACCATCGCCCACAGTACCCACAATGAACATTGTACAACGAAGGTCACGTTTATCGATGCACAACTCCATACCAACAAATAAACCCCTGATGGCTAGGGTTGCAAATGGGGCTCGCTACTAACCAATCCTAATATCAAATAGTGTATCCAAGGCCTCACCCCAGCATCCCTCAGAGCACCCGTAGAGATAGAGCTAAGGCCCCCCAGTAGAGTATAGGACTCAAAGACCGAGACCCTCCTTGATTCCCTACGTCGCAATAGTTCTACTAAGGTAATGGCGATACGACGACATCAGTGGACATGACTTGAGTAGACCATGGCACAATATACACCCCATGAAGAACGATCATGGCTATACCGGTTGATACCATCCCTACGCGCACCATATACACTGGCCAAACACAAACATTCACATGCCTATTCCTATCATCATCACCATCATCATATTATAAACAATAAAGTAAATATGCATGAACAATTAATAGAAATATTGGATGACATGTTGAATGCACATACAAGCATACACACACAAAATCAATATGGCATTGGACTCAAGAAATAAAACAGTTTATTATTAACCAGTTAGTTTAGGTCTTGTTCCCTCACCTTAGCTTGTTAATAGATCCTCTTTCAAGCTTTAGAATCACCTTTATAATGTTATTATATTGCTAGAAGATCTAATAAAGTCGATAGAATTTAATTAGAATTAATTCTGAATTTAAAAACCATGCTGTTAACTGGGGGTCGGAGATAGGGTCGGAGTCATGATCGACCCCTGGTGTGACCACCCCTATTCTGGACTTCCCGAACAGTGGGGGTCGATGCTCAGGGTCTGGTAGGGTCGATTGGCCATCGACCCCCTGTGCGACCCCCAGTGGGTTTTGCTCAATTTTCTTCCTTTCAGTCCATTCTTCGTGTTTGGGGTCCTATGGCTTGCTCCTAAAGTCCATTCTACACACATTCTATGGTCTAAAACCATGAATCATTCACCTATATAGCTTTCATGAATTCCCCCATGGTTTTTCATGAAAACCTAACCATGGGTTGATGGTTTGGGACTCTCCGAGATCATACTCTCTTCATTACCTAACCTAAGGTCTGTAGAAACTCATAAAATTAGTATCCATACCTGAGAAGAATACTCCTTCTCTGCAACTCTTCTCCTTTTTGCTTTCTTCTCTTCCTTGTTTCTCTTCTTCTTCTCTTTCTTCTCTTCTCTTTCTCTCAATTCAATTAGGGTTGTAAAAGGAGTGAAAGAGGCTTAGAGATGTCCTATTTATAGAGTAGAAACTCCGAAAATAAGTCCCATTGAGATTTGGAAAGAGTCCAACCGAAATTAAGGAAAAATTCCTAATTTCTATTTCTGGCGGCAACTAGGGGTCGATGAGGGGGTCGCCTCATTATAGTCCTCCTAGAATCAATAGCATTTCGTCGGAATACATCCTGTCTTTTCACCTGTGTAAGATGATCCCGTTGACCCCTAAATCCTAAAGTGTCTGACCCCCACTGTAAAACAGGGGGTCTGACTTTCTGTCTTGGGGGATCCGACCCTCCCTTGCTGGGTATGCGACCCTCCCCTTAATTTAAGTGTTTTTGGGTCGATTTGATACCTGGGATCACGATCTCCTTCACGCCCTTGGTCCATTTGGCTCGACCATGATGGGTAAACCTGATTCAAGGTGGTAAGACCGGGTTAGTTTGATATGGGTCTTACAAGCTAAGCATTCCACGATTTCCACCTAAGCTAGCATACAATGTATTGAAAGTAATGATTAAAGAGTTGAGAAAATCTCACAACCAACACTTTTAAATAGCCAGAGATATCTTTGGAACTCCACTTCGCTCTCAAGAACCTTCAACAACTTTCAATATTGGTAGAACTTGATTCTCCAAGCACGACCTTACTCACAAGAATTCTTTTTCATTCTCACAACTTCACAATCACCATTGATGTACAATAATAGCTCCACCAACTTCTCATAAGCATTCAAAACTCCATTAGTGAGTAATGGAGAAGTTGGTTGGTGATTCAAAATTTAAAAACCCTAAAACCCTCTTTTTATCTCTTGTAAACTCTTCTTCCTGTTTTTTTTTTCTTAACAACTTAGCTTAAAACTCCTCTCAGCTAATAATGAATTCAAAATGGAGCTTACAGAAACTTGAACCATTGAATTTGGGCTCCAAATGAATGAGATATGACCATTTGAAAATCAGCCAACCAAATCAAGACAAAAAGGAATCTTTTCTGGCAATAACATACACATGCAACGCACCTGAGCCGAGCCACCGCAAACATAGCAGGCTTTGCTGTCGAGTTCCCGTAGGGCGCACAGAGAATCTTCATACATGACTATCAGATCTAAGATAAAACAGGAATTGATATCGGCCGTCAGATCTGCTCAAATCACGCCAACAAAACATGGAATAAATGCCATCCTCTCGATAAGAATCTTTCCGCCGTTACACCTAAGTGTGCTACACCAAATCATGGAATAAACACCTTCTGACACGGTTCATTAAATTATGTTGCGCCAGCTAATAAAAAGCCGCGCAGGAGATTATATACACGTCGACCGGGTAACACGTAAGCCCACCATTTGTTTGGTTGTCCGATCAGAATGTATATAACACTGCTATGAGGACAAAAGTCCACCCATGCTAGAATGGACGGTGAATGATTTGGCATCGCCACCTAGATTAAGGTCTAGGACCTAAAATGTAGTCTCATCCTGAGATAAGACTTCTATTGACTCATGACCCAACATATTGGCTTTTTGTCTATCTCAGAGATCAGGTAAGCATTCAAGGTACAGCTTGGGAAGGTGTTAGGCACCCAAAACTGTCCGATCCAAAAATCAGCCTCCTATATGATTCTACTTTCCTTAGACTCTATGGTTCTGATTGTTCATGGTCAATAGATGATGACTAGGGCTCATAGGGGATCCTATGCCAAGTTGCTAAGTTCTTCTAGCCTAAGTTCAGCCAAACATGTTCTCAAAGTAAGAAAAACAAACAAAATAATATACAATGAACCGAACCAAAGATGGTTCGGTGATGGACTGAATCTGAGATGTCCAAAACGTCTCAAATTTCCTACGTATTCCAATCCTGAAAATCAAGTCTAAAACATAGTTCAAAATAGATTGTTATTAAAGCTTATGGATGTGATTTATGCTTAAGCTTCATTAGATTCAATTGTTCAAGTTGAGATTTATGCTTGATGAAAGGTTGAGATTGAATCTGGATAGTCCTTATGGACTAAGAGTACCGTACTTTGAGAGTCCTCCAAATTACCTATGTATTCCAGAGGTCCTGGAAATCAGGTACAACATAGTTCGTATTGTGATTTGTTGATACCGAATAAGACTGGCTCAGTCTGAAAAGGAAGATGTCGAATAAAACCAACATAGTCCAAAAGGGTGATGTCGCATACGACCGACACAGTCCAAAAAAGGTGATGTTGCATAGGACCAACATAGTCCAAATAGGTGAAGTCGCATAGGACCGACACAGTCCAATAGGGTGATGTCGCATAGGACCGACACAGTCCAATAGGGATGATGTCGCATAGGACCGACACAGTCCAAATAGAGTGATGTCGCATAGAACCGACATAGTCCAAATAGGGTAATGTCGCAATAGGATCGACACAGTCCAATAGGGTGATGTCGTATAGGACCGACACAGTCCAATAGGGTGATGTCGCATAGGACCGACACAGTCCAATAAGGTGATCTACACGGGTCAGAATATAGTAGTCCTGTAGGACCAAGAGATAATACTAAGAGATCTAACAGTTGGATTCAAATCACACCTATCTAGGTTTCTGCACCTTAAGGGAGACGAACTAAGTGGTAGGGATTGTCCTAAAGTTACCCTTGAACCGAAAACACTAATTTTAGAATTGTTGGGCTTGGCTTAATGATTCTTGGTTAAAGATTTCTTTTTTATCATTTTTACTTTTACCACCCCATGAATGTGGGTGCCTAAATGCACGTCCCCACACCTAGAAATGTCCTCTAGCAGTGTTTATGCATGACAGTTTGACTAGGGTGTAGCAGAAAAGTAAATTCTTGCCAAAGCAATAGATATCATTCAAGCATGGCATTAGCAAGCATATCAAACATGATAATATTCTCAAAGCTAACAGTGCAAGCATTCTACACATGGCATGCACAATATGACAATATCATCAAGTGAACATGGTAGATGCATGAATATAACAATGTAGACAATATCAGATCCTCAATTTAACAGTTAGATCTCCTCAAAACATAGATAATCATGATCAATACTTAGATTTCATCAAAATAGCCAAAATCAACGACTCAGATCTCACATCAAGTTATAATCATGATCAATGATTCATATCTCATAAAAAAAACTAAGATCAATGACTTAGATCTCATAAAAAGATAATCTAGCTGTTCAGATTAGTCATCATGATAGTCCAACAGCTCAGATTCGATAAAAAACATTCATGATCAAGATCTAATGGTTCAAATCACTCAAAATCACTCACAATAAAAATCCAACGGTTCAAATCCCTCAAGATCATAATCCAACCCTTCATATTCATTTAAACCATTCCCAAAGATACTCTAGTGGCCCAGATCACTCTTCATGATAATCTAACCGCTCAAATTCGATAAAGTCACTTATCAAGACAATCCAATGGTTCAAATTACTTAAGATCACAATCCATCCATTCAAATTGATTAAAATCACTTCGAAAGATAGTCCAATGGTTTAGATCGTTCATCATGATATTCCAACCATTCAAATTCGATAAAGTCACTTATCAAGACAATCCAATGGTTCCAATTACTTAAAATCACATCAAAATTCCAAATCAAAGACCATGATCAACTCATGAAAATTCTAATTATATGGTCATGATCAATTCTCATAAAATTCAGATCATCTGGTTGGATTACCCACATTAAAATTCTAATCATATGGTTGGACCAATCACATTAAAATTTCCAAGCACATCGGATCAATTTCATTACCCAAAATGCAAGATCAACGGTCATATTTCATTTCATTACATTCATAACAAGAAAAGCTGAGCCAAAACCCAACATGCACATGTGGAAGCCGACGCATATGATCAAAGAATTATCATGTATGCGAAGATACAATAATAAAATGAAGAGAACAACCACAATACGACATACAAGTATGGTAAACTGGAAAAGAAACCAACCTGATGTGCGTCGGTGAGATTGAACAGCAGGATGTCCCAAGGATCGACGATGATGATCGTCGCAGGATGTCGTGAGGATCCTCGGGTTGATGACGAAGGTCCTCGCTGGATCTCGTGAGGATCGTCAATGATGATCGTCACAAGGTGTCGCGAGGATCTTCAGGTTGACGACGAAGGTCTTCGCTGGATCTCGCGAGGATCGTCGGGCTGACGATGATGATCTTCGCAGGATGGTGCGTGTTCTGCTGTTGGGTGCGAGTTACGGACATGTGTGGGGGATGGTCTTGCTCAGCTGCTAGGTGCGAGTTACAGACAGGTGTGGGATGGCTGCTAGGTGCGAGTTGTGGACAGTTATGAGGGATGGTCGCTGGGTGCGATTTGCGAACAGTTATAAGGGATGGTCGTGCTCGGCTGCTGGGTACGAGTTGCGAATAGGTGTGGGATGACTGCTGGGTACGACTTGCAGACAGGTGTGGTATGGCTGTTGGGTGCGAGTTGCGGACAGGTGTAGGGATGGTTATGCTTGGTTACTGGTTGGGAGAGATGGGCAGGGGGCTTAAGATGTTGAATAGCAGGAAGGTGAGAATGGTTGCTGCAGGTGATGGGGGCAATGGGGATTTTGAAAGGAAATAGAAGGGCCGACCTTCACCCAAAAAAAAAAACTCGTCCTCCTTGTGAGCATTGGTGAGGTATTTATAGAAGCAAGAGGTTGGATGAAGAGAGGAGGAGTGGGGCTCAATGATGGAGACTGGAGTTTTGAGGGATGGCTGCTGTGAGGTGCTGCTGTGAGGTGTCGACTAGTGAGGGACCTAGCTGGTGTCTACATGGTGGTGGTGCTCTGTGCAAATTATGGGAGGTGGAGTGTTGTAGGTCAATGGAGTGTTGCAGGTTAGTGGAGGAGGTAGCATGGCTAGGTGGCATGGGCTGTTCGGCTGGGTAACTTGAGGTGTCGATGGGAGAAAGTGGCTGCATTCAAAGAGGGGTGGGGCACTGGAGCTGGTCGGCTGGGTTTTAGGGAGAAGAGGTGGAGTGGGGCTCAATGATGGAGGCTGGGTTTAATGGAGTATGGGAGGTGGCTGGGTTTTAGGGAGAAGAGGTGGAGTGTGACAGCACCTCTACTGATCTTCTCCCTCTTTCTTTCCCGTCCGATCCTCTCTCTCTTCCCGTACTTCTTTCTCTCCTCTTTGATCCTCTCTCTTCCCGTGCTTCTCTCTGTCCTCTCTGATCTTCACTCTCTCTTCCTGTGTTTCCCTCTCTCTTCTCTCCTCGTCTGATCCTTTCTCTCTCTTCCCGTTCTTCTGTCCTCTCTGATCCTTCTCACGTTTGTCCTCTCTCTCTCTCTCTCTCTTCAATTTCTCTTGCTGGTGGGATTCCTCTCCCTCTCTTTCTATATATATATATATATATATATATATATATATAAAACATAATATTATAATATATATAAATATATATAATATAACATATATAAAACATATATTATATAATATATAAATGTATATAGTATATATCATATATAATATATATATATATATATATATATATATATATATATATATATATATATATATATATATATATATATATATATATATATATATATATATATATATATATATATATATATATATATATATATATATAATAAATACATAAAGTGCCTACACATGTGTTGACCCGACTTGGTCTGGACCGGTCTAGGCTGGGTCAGGTAAGACTGGTCAAGGTTGACTGGGTTGGATTGACTTGAGCTTGAGCTGGGTTTGAACTAGCTTGGACTGAATTTGGTTTGAGTTGGGTCGGGTTGAGTTAGGTTTGACCAGTTTTTCTCTCTCTTTTACGGGCCATTTCAGCCTGCACCTCTGCATGGAATATTTTGATGGCCTCTGTCCTGGATTTTCTCCATCTACTTTGAAGAGTACCGAAAATGTAACACACTGGGACTTGAATTATCTGATTTGGATGTGGGATGATGAAATTATGAATTTCTGAAGTTTAAACACTTCGACTTACAATAATTTGGCTGGCAACTCTGCATGGGACCCTTTGGTGACCTCTGTCCCAAATTTTCCACGTCCACTTTGAAGAACACTAAAAAAGAAGAATTCTGAAGCTTGAATCATCGAATTTGGTCGTCGGATAGTGAAATTATGAAGGATCGAAGTTTAAACAGGCTTATCGATCGGCTTGTGGCTCTGCATGAGATCCTTCGGAGGCCGTTGTCCCAAATTTTCCACGTCTACTTTGAAGAAGACGGACAATGGAGCACGCTGGTGCTTGGATCACCGAATTCGGATGTAGGAAGATCAAAATATGAGGATGTGAAGTTTAAACTTACGATAATTTACATGCAAGCCCCTGGATAATTTATTATTATTTTTAGAAAAACCCCTTGTACTGAAATTGTCATATCTTCTTCCTTTGATATCAGGATTGAGCGATTCTGGTCTCATTTCAAATCTATTTCCAAAACCTACTCATCCATGCAAATTACAGCCCATGACCTTGTTGTGGGCCCGTCGAAATCAGCCTCGAAGTCATCGCTTAACTTCCAAACCTTGAATTGACCCGCAAACTTTCCGAATGTGTTCACCAAGACTCCTACATAATGGGGGGCACTTTGGCTCAGCTCAGAACGCCGTAGAGAGCACACAGGGACTAATTGAGAGTTTCACTCGCCTCCCCTGTACTTTTTCCAAAAATGTTTTATTCACCTCTGCTCTCTTGCTATCTATACACCAGTAGGACTCTATTTGGCTGAGGGTGAAAAAAATGGGGTGCTTACAACTGCTTGATCTTGGCCGTCCATCTCATCTTCTCCTTTCTTAAACTGACTGAAATGCCCCTAAGAATCTAATAAATGACCTCTGTAACCAGACTTTTGCATAGATCCAATACTCAGAGAAAAACTTCCAGAGCTTTGCTCTCTCTTGGAATAATGTAGAACATATGGTGTGCGTGCGTGTGCTTGCCTAGGCCTATGGGCATGCGGCGGCTGCTTGTGGGCCAACTTGTGGGGCTATGGCTGTCTTGCTGCCCTGCTTGTGTGGTGCGGCATGGCATGCCATGGCTACTGCTGCTGGCCTGTGCTTGCATGGTTGTGGCCCTGGCGGCTGGGGCTGGCTTGCCAATGGCCTTGCTGCCCATGGAGTTGTGGCATGTGCATGGCTGCTGTTGTGCTGTCGGCATGGCCTATGGCTAGGTGCCATGGCAGGCTGCCATGGTGGCATGCCACCTCACTAGTGTCCCACCCACAATCTCTCTTTCAGTTTCTTTGTCTCTAGTTTCTCTCTCTTCCTTCTCTCTTTTCATTATCTTTCCTCATTTGCTATGATTGCCAAATCATCAGTGAGACCCACAATCTCTCTTCATTTTCTCTCTCATCTTTCTATCAACATATTGCCTGTGTGGGTGCTGTCCACATCACCAGTGGCGCCCATACACATTCTCTCTCAACAAAGTTAGCTTAATTGCCAACAATGACAACACGCAGTCCAACCCAAACACCCTACAACTGATGCATAAGAAACTTTCTCCATTTTCAATTTCTCTTTCTCACCTAAAGAGCATTGCTTAAAACCAGCTTGAAATGATTGGCAAGTGACACGATAACCGACTTAGCATCTCTCATATTGAACTTGCTATGAAATACCCATTCAATATGCTTTTTTTCTGTGACAACCATGAATTCTTGGTCATTCTGCAATGCACTATCCTCATATCCAATATTTGCTTTACTAGTTATAAGTCCTTCATGTCAAAGGATTTGTATAGCTTCTTTTTGACTCTATCAATCAAATTGACATCTTAACCTACGATTAGCATATCATCAGCATAAAGCAATAGAATATTAAAACCATTTTAAGAATATTTTTCTAAAGTAAACATAATTTTTTGTAGCTGCACTTTAAAACCTTGATTTTACTATAATGAGTCAAACCTCTTAGATTTTTTTTGTTCTTTAACTTGCAAGCTCAATTTTACATTTAACTTCAAATCCTTCTTGATGTTCCATATCAATTTCCTCCTTCCACTCACCATGAAAGAAAGCACTTTTGATATCTAATTGTTTAACCTAAGAGTCTAAACTTGTAATTAGACCCAATGGATGACATTTTTGCCATAGAAGAAAAGATCTCATCAAAATCAATACCACCAATCTTGCCATATATCTTATCTTCTTGTTGGCCTTGGTTTTCAACATGAACCCCCACTTGTTCTTTAGTGTTTTCCTAGCCTTCGGTAGTTCTACCAATTCATATTTCTTAAACTTGTGTAAGGAAAGCATTTCTTCTTGCATAGCTCTCTTCCATTGATAACTGTGCTTGTCAACTCGGGCTCCTTGAAAACTTCTAGGTTCATCTTCATCTGTGAGCATCACATAGTGGGTGGGGGTAGGAGAGTATCTTTTTGAATATTGCCTTTATTAAATCTTCTCAAATGAACTACTGCATCTTCTTGAGGTAGGGTACTCCTTTTGCTCAACATCTGGACTGTCATATGCCACGTCTCTGACATTATTTAGAAATGTTTTGTACTTTTTTTTAATGTATAAGAAAAAAAAAAAAAAAAAAAAACATGATCTCCTACCATTTTTTAACCCCATAAATTAATTTCTGAATAGAAAAGCAGATCCTGTTCAAGTTGATATTCTTTGTGTGGGTTCTTTTTTGGGTTTGAATTGCTGATTGCAATCTCAAAAGTTAAATACACACACATATACATATTCTTTCTCTCTCTCTCTCTCTCTCTCTCTCTTATGGGGTTCCATTGATTTTTTTTTCCTCTAGGTTTATTCTTGTCTTGTTTGTACATTTTATTCTTTTACTTCATCTTTTAATAAATTTTAAATTTCTGTTTTTAGCCTTAAAAAAACTAGAAAAACGAAAATTAAAGGAGAAATATGAAAGATTTCACATTTGTTTTTAACTTTTGAAAGTGTTGGAAGATGCATGAGGTTCTAAAAAAGAAATAGACCTTGAGAAACATTGTATAATTTAATTTTGAAAAAATTTCATCTACACCCCATCAAGGATTGTTAACATCATCTACACCCATAAGATTGCAGAAACATCACCAAGGTCCACTTAACTGACGGAAATCACTAAAATTATTAAAATACAGTTTTACCTCTCATATTATAAATTGAAAATTTTAAAAATTATATTGTTTTAGCCACTCTCCCTCATGTGAACTTCCTTCAAACACAGCAACGAGAGAGAGAGAGAGAGAGAGAGAGAGAGAGAGAGAGAGAGAGAGAGAGAGAGAGAGAGAGAGACGAGAGAGACGAAAAAGAGAGATGAGATTCAGAGAAAATTCTGATTATTTTTTGTGGGTTTTGTTTTTTAATTTTAATTGATCCATTGCCCTATTTTCTCAGTTCGTTCTACCTCGTTAATTTCTAAATGTTCAGCGTTTTTTATGATTGGAAATCAAAACAAGAAAAAACATTCTACGCATGAAGAAAATGAATTGAAGAACTCTACAGAATAAAGAATCTGTAATTTAGCTGAGAAGTAATGGCCAGAGATGCAGAATTACGACCATATCAGGAGAAGAAAAAAATGATAGAAATAGAAATGAAAAACTAACGGTTGGGACCCCAGCAGATGAGATTCATGACTTCCTCATCCTTCTCAGCTTTTCTGGCTTTTTCCCATTCATCCAACACTGCAGTTTTCTTTAAAGGTTCAACAACACCGAAATCCCATTTGATCTGAGAAACTGATAACCGATTGTTCTTGATGTGTTGATAAAAAGATCTCATGGCGTAATTCCATCTACAGAACCCTTGATCCTTCAGTGCTTCAACAGCTCCAATGCTTGCAGCCACGATCCAAGCTTTGCTTGCCGAACTCATTCTCTATTCTTCACTACTGTTGTTGCTTATCTTTGAATCTCGAGATTCAAGGGAAGAGATGGATTGGACCCTGCTCGAACAAGAAATTCAAGAAACAGACTTTAAATAAAGAGAATTTACAGAGAGAGGGTTGGAAAGTAGAAACCATGGGCGGTTTTATTTTGCCCACGGCGATGATGTCCTTGCCTTCTCGATAAATCTGTTGGAGCCATGCCAGCTCCCCTAATTTTCCCCCAAACCAGCTCCTACCATATGAATCTGACTATGGAGAAGAGCAGAAGAGGAAAGAAGAAGAGGAAAGAAAGAAGAAGAAGAAGAAGGGTAAAATGGTATTTTATCTTTACTTTAAGGGCAGTATTATCCATGGAAATTTTTATTTCAGCTGGCGTCAGCATCTAATTCTTTGATTACCACAGCCAAAGTTTTGGGACCTAGGTGATGTTTCTGCATTCTTATGGGTGTAGGTGATAACAATCTTTGATGGGGTGTAGATGAAATTTTTTCTTTAATTTTTAAGTACTTGTAAAAAGCTTAAAATGAGGTTCTTTCTTGCATTTACGAATAATTCCTATTCCAATCCAATCCAATCCTTAGTCCTATAAACCTAAACTAACGTTATATTTCTCAAGTGTATAGGCAGAAGAAACCATATATATTTACCTAAATTGCAAAACATAAAGCCAGCTTCATTCTAAAAGGAAAGGCCCTTGTAAATCCTACAAGAACAAATTATATGGTATGTGGTTTGCAAGCTTTTCGCTCACCTTAAGAGGAATGGACTGACTGTCCAATCTTAACATCCCCACACAAACCGTTCTGTAAAATGGTAATAAAATGAAAGAAAAAAAAAAATTCAACACCTCATTAGGGGTGTGAATTGGTTGCTCTCGGTCATGCGTAATCAGCCCTCATTAATTTAAGACCTCGCACTGTAAGAGTTTTGTTTAGCTATTCAGTCCCTCATCAATGAAGCATGAACACATTTATATTTGGTCTGGTCGATCTCGGTTTATAATCAATATTATACTAATAGGGCTGATCGGTATGTAAATAGACTGTAATGGGCTTATGCTA
>CM053272.1:15013505-15029008 GCA_028583415.1 Protea cynaroides | reverse complement strand
TCCTTCCTTCTTAGAGACTATTATATTTTACCTCTTGAAAACAATAATTAGAAAGAAATTTAACTTGTAAAATTTTATGTCAAAACAATCAGAGCCAAAGTATTCCATGTATAATGGTAGAATGGTTCATCATTCAATATTTACTTTGTTTTGTTGCTTGTCTAACTCTGATTGGGCTGAAACTTCAAATATACGGACAACATTTTTTGTTTTGAACAGTAAAAGCTATAATCATATAGAGAAACCATTCGCATTCCCATAAAATTCCCCTACAGTTAGGCTTGTTGGAACATTGCTAGCTCCTTTTGTTTAGAATAAGAGTAGAACTAAAAAAAAATGATCAATGATGGAAATACTTACATGAATAAATGAATTTTTGAAAATGATATCCCAACATCCCACTTCCACTTCTTTTGTTCGAGAATGAACTTGGAAATGCAGAAGGCATGATTGAGAGTGTTAAAATGGTTACACCCTTATTCATATCCTTAATCAAGACTAAACTTGGATTTTCATGTATTAGATCAAAAGCTAGCCCTACAAAAACAAATAAATGAGTTATTTTCTATTAAAAACTAGAATGATCAATTCGGGAGCTTATTAATATCTGAGTATAGATACGCATTTACCGTAGAAATTATTCCAAATTAAACAATTAAGTAAAGAAGCTCTAACTTTTTCACGTTCACCAGGGTACACTTCCTTCCTATTAGCTTCTTGGCTTTTGGTGATCGGGTAAAGATAATCCACCACGTTTTTTTTGTGGGCCGATGCAGCGACCATAATGGGAATAGTTTGCATACTGGAGGGTCCGCTTTGGATTGTCACTAGTTTTTTATCCTTTTCTACAATTGCTTTGACGATCTTTAAGTTCCCATCTGAAGCAGCAATATGGAGGGCTGTTCTGCCGTGTTTGTTTTGTTTTGATAGATCTTCTGCGGACATATTCTTTATCAATTCTTTTGCAAGATTATCCCGTCGTTGCTTATTCTGAACTTGCCTAAGTGCCACATGAAGAGGAAGTTCTCCTTCTGTTGTGATAATGGCCGAAAGAGCTCCCTTATTTTTTGAGAGGAACTCAGACACAGTCTTCCAGTCACCATCAACAATAGCTTTGTAAAAAGGCCAACACCATGTGTAATGGGTTCTCTTCATCTTCTCTCCTGCCAAGGTCAACACTTTTCAAATAGTTGCTAGATGATGTAGAAATCAATTTAATTTGAGGTAGAAATTGTTAAGAATCAACAATGTAGCAAAAAAACAATAGCGGAAAAAAAAAATGCTAGAGAATACAACACATTCATTTTACGTAGTTCATCCACACAATATGTACGTATGAGTTACGTTCATGACAAAACAACCAATGAAAAGTTACAACTTTCATTTCTCGATCTCATTACAAAATTACACCATACATATAGGAAAACTCTAAACCCCAAAGTACAAGATTGCCCACCTTTGAGCAAGGGGAGCCCTCTGTAACCTTGGTAGGACCACCGAATCTAACTTAAGATAATATCAATCTCCAAACATAACAGAAAACCATATTACCTGGATTTGTTGGATGACAGAACTCATACATGGTAACCAATTGGCCCCAAATATGTCTGATGTCTAGCCCTTCAATATAGCTCAATACCATAGCTTCACACTTCATTATAAATATCTTCCGTAATGGAGATTCCTTATCTTTTGAAGAATCTTGATCAAGTTCATGTATGGTTCCATCAACATAACCCCACAATCCTTGGTTCTTCAAGAATTTTTCCATCATATCCTTCCAAGTCATATAGCTTTCCTTTGTTAGAAGAGGAACATCGTCTTGACAAATAGGATTGGTTTCCTGCAATTCCTCTTCACTTGCCATAGAAATAGGAGTTTCTTTAACTGATGAAACTTTAGTTTCCATCTGTCCTTCTATGCCTATGAAAGAAAGCAAATCATATATTCTTAAAGTAATTATACATATGAAGAAAATAAAAATGAAGCAGAAAAGACTTCAGTCTTGATGAACTTGATATGACACTGAGAGGGGGGTGAATCAGTATCTGAAACTTTTCTTGATTATTTATTGCTGCCCAGAGCTGATGGAGATATATTCTTTTACACACACACAAGCGTATGCAAATCTACCTCGCTACCACTCAGTGGCCAGGTCTACTAGATTTGCACACCCACCCTGCAAGCCATTCCATGCACTCCAAAATATGATAGAAAAATAAAGACAATCCACAACACAGGATATACGTGGTTCACCAACACAGTGTGTGGTGGCTAGTCCACGGAGTAATGCCCAACGGGCTCCGTATATACTCAATACACTTCTTTTTGCTGTCTACACAGCAGGGAGTACATACACCCAATTTACCCAGCATAAAACTAGGAGGGCACACATGTGCCAGGAATTCAGGTATCAAGTACCAGTGTTCAGCACACGCTGCACACCACGCTTAACCCGCTCCCACGGGAAGCAAATAACAATTTTTTTAGGCTTATAAATTTGCCTTACAATTTTCCCCCACTAGCTAGGTATTCAATAATTTTCACCTACGCTAGCATACAATATATTGAAAGCATAAATAGATAAGGAATTGAGAATCTCACAAACAATACTTTCGAATGGCCAACAATCTCTCTGGAGCTTCACACTGACCTCAGGTACTCTTCAACAGCCTTCAATGTTGATAGAGATCGATTCGCAGAGCACACCTTGTCCATAGGCTTCCAATCTCTTCCACACAACCCATAATCACCATGAATATGAAAGTAAAAGCTCTACTGACCTCTCATAGGGATTTAGCACTCCATTGATGCACAGAGAAGAGGTAGTTGGTGATTGATCACTCCCACAGGCACGAAATCCTAGAAAAACCCTTTGTTAAGCTTCAAAACCCTATTTTCGATTTTTCTTTAGGTTTTTACGACTCCCAAGGGCGCCCAATGTATAGAGCATCAAAAAATATGGAAACTGCAACTTGAACGGACTGATTTGGAGCTCGGATGAAGAAGTTATGGCAGTTTGAAGTTCAGCCAACCAAAAGACTCGAAAAGGAATCTTTCCTTTTATAATCACGCACCCGCTCCGCACCGTAGCCGCGCCGCCGATGCGCTGTCGACCTCTGATTGGACCTCGGAGAATCTTTAATATCGACCTTTCGATATCCTTAAAATAGCGGGATCGACCATAGGCCGTCAGATCAGAATAAATCCCGCCTTCGAGAATCTTAGTAGCGTGCGACCACACGATTCGAATCTGGAGCGCCGCCATATGATGGACGCGCCACACCGAATAACATTACGATTCCATGAAACGCGAACCACCATTTTAAACGGCTTCCATCCATTCAGAAGCCTCGCGATAGAATCTAAACGGAATCTTCGCATCACACCTTAGCCCGCAAGTTTTGAGACCGTCAATTTAGAATCTAGCCTACGTGGCTTCATTTGGGCGGCCGATTTCGGATCTTCTTTTTTTTTCTTGACGAAATTACCCCTTAACAACTTGTGAAATGCCGAAATTGCCCCTAAACAACTTGTGAAATGATTTTTTCGAGCGATCCGACAGAAACTGCGATATCTCGCTCATCCGACGTCGGAATTGAGTGATTCAAGTTGCGTTGAAAAGATAACTCGACGCTCTACATCTTTCCACTGTCGGATTTGCATGAACCTGCTGCGGGACCCACCAAAAATAGACCCAAAGTTAAAACTCTATCAAACCTTGGAATTTGAACCCGAAACTTTGTGTGCATGCATGCCAAGTGTCGTGGGCTGCCGTGTTGGCATGTCACCTTGCCACCATACCTGTGGGTCCCACTCACATTTTTTCTCTCTCCTCTTTCTCTCTCTTCTGATTCTCTCTCTTCTTTCTCTCTCTTGAATTTCTCTCTTTAATGCCACAACACCAGAAACATGAGAAACATGGACATGATTAGAAAAGCTTCAGGAACACTGTCGCATCATCAGAAAATTGGCCGCATCATCAGAAACTCGGCCACATCACCAGTGGAGTCCACAAACACTCTCTCTCATCAAAATCAGTGTAAAATTCCATTTAACTCATTGTAAGTCATCTGACACACATGTAGAACCCTGTAGAACACATAAGCGAAGTTGTCACATCTGTGCCACTGCACTGACACTCTCTCTCCTACATTGATACTCTCTCTCCTCATTTCTCTGACTGAATACTCACAAATACTGTCACATCAGCCAAGTTGCCAACAATGACAATATAAATTCCAACAAGTCTTTCATTTATCAAAAGAAAAAAATTAATTAAAAAAGAAAAGAAAAAGAGATTGCACGCCACCCTTTTTCTCATATATAATATACGAATTAATTTATTCACGTAATAAGCTTTTGAATTTCATACTTCAACAATATATATAATATATCAATATAAATTCATGTAAATTTGCTCACTACAAAAAGGAAATTAATCAGGTTAGTAACACAACCTCCCATTGAGAGAGAGAGAGAGAGAGAGAGAGAGAGAGAGAGAGAGAGAGAGAGAGAGAGAGAGAAAGGCTTGGAGATTTTTTCTTACAGCAAGGATGAGAAGTGCTAGATTGTGTGATGTGTCGTCTCTCAACTCCCAGCTAGTGCTTTGGTGCATACAAGAGCCATATATATAGTGAATACAAGAGCCACAGTCGTACGTACTTTGTGTTATTGCTCTTGAAAATTAGGGTTTAGTTTACCTTCATGTTACACTTCAAAGGATTCCATCACCGTTCATATCCAGTGGGTCCACACCCATGGACGGTGAAGAAATCCCTGAAAAGTACACTTCCATAGAGGTGATCAGAACTCATCACAAAATTCTGAAAATTTTCAATCAAAAAGACAAAAATATCTATATAATGAGCCTTTTGGTTACATTAAATAGGGTATGCTTAGTCATCGATCTTAAGTAGAATAATCACTATCTTCTGGACTTAAAAAGGGAGAAGGATTTGTAAAGCAATGCTTATGCTCCACTTAGGGTATGCTTATGCTTATCCTTATGCTTATGTTTATTCTTATGCTTATGTAGTCAGCTCATGTGGAATCCATTGAGCGTGTCCTTTTGTTTTGTCCATTTGCAAAAGCAATCTGGTTTGGTTCTTCTCTGAGTTACAAAGTTCCTGATTCATCTCAGCTCAATTAAGTTCTACCAATGGATAATCAATAGGACTCCCTTTTTAAAACCAACAAAAACAAGTCTCAGATATTCTGGTCCTTGGCTTCTTTTATTATGGGGAATCTTTGGAAAAACAGGGATGAATCTCGATTTCATCTTACTCAGAGTGATCACATTTCTGTAATAAATAAAGCTGAAAATGCTTTCCAAGAAATATATCTAGTTTTAGCTCAAATATGGTAAGGTTACTACTCCACCCTACTGTCCCTACCTTCTCATTTGCCACCTCACCCTGTCTCATATATCTAGTTTCAGCTCAAATAAAATTGACAAAGTAACAAATAAAAGCATTGCAAAATCCAACAAATATATGGAAGGTATTGATGGAATCTAAGTCTAAAATTTGATACATGGTCAATCCAGGCCATTCCCTAGATAACATTACTCAGACTAACTACATCTCCACCCTGCATGTGGCAAACTAGGTGCCTTCATCCATGAATTCAGTGGTCGGTAAGGCATCAATGAAATTTTTTACATGATAAATAAAAATACAAATACAAAAGGTAAATTCTATATGGATGCTTGTCATTCACCTAATCAAATTTTTAGCTTTTTAATTAATATTTAATAGTTGTTCCATTCACTCATTCTTAACGACAATTAGAATTTTTTATTATATAACGAGAAAAAGAAGGTTACTCAGATTACATGGCAGAGCCTATACTCAGATACAGGAAAGGAAAAAAACGAATACTCTACCCCTCATGAAATGAAAATTTCCAATTTTATTGGATCCCCGGCACAAGCTCTCATTGACCCGCGCACTAGTGCAGGGGCTACCCACCCTAATTAACTCTATTATAATTGATATTAATAAATATAAACTTGTATATATCATGTCATAATGTAGGCCTAAACTCGATGCTCTCATGTAATATTAATGTATTATCTTTGTACATATATATGCTCTTCACACCTAATATACAGAATCTAGAACTTCTCCAAAATTCTTAGGGTGGAACCACCGAGTTTTTTTTTTTTTTTTCTTTTCAATAACATGTGATAATATGACATTTTAAGATGATTTGCGACATACTTTTAGGTTCCAACACCAGACCCATGATTACTTTGATTGATTTTTTTAACATTATCATCCCCAGTCACGATATATAACCCACGGATCATCATTTGTAATAGATTATTGTGTTTTTGTCACATTAAAAATTAGAAAAGACATTAAGAAAGTTTTGTTTTTTACGCTTTAATGGAAAGGATGACCGTGAAGGAAAGAATGTTTCATTTACATGTTGGTCTATTTGGAAGTCCCGGAATTATCTGTATTTTAATCATAGGAATTGGTCCCCAATGGATGTCATTAAGGTAAGCTGGTCCAGCTTTTCGGGAATTTATTTCAGTTAAGCATCCTGATCTGCTTTGTATCTATTGACACATCACAGTCTCATACTCAGTCTATTGCTGTTTGGAATCCACCCCCTGTGGGTGTTTGGAAATTGAATTCTGATGCTTCCTTCTTTCGGATTCTACCCTCAATGGTATTGGTTATGTGTTGCGGAACGATAGAGGGCAACCTGTTTTGGTGGCTTCGGATCGATTTTCTTTCTCTTCTTCTCTGCTGGGTGAAGCTCTAGCTATCTGTTCAGCACTCCGAATGATTTCTAATTCTGGACCATACTGTTCGGTTCAAGTGGAAAGTGATAATTTGGAAATAATTAGGTTAGTTAATGGGTCTTCTCATGACTGTGATGTATATGTCCATACGGTTATTCAGGATATTCAATCCTATAAGGATAAGGGACCTTTTTGTCTTTCTGTTTTGTTCCAAGGTCGGATAATACAGTGGCCCATGCCTTGGCTCAAAGGGTTTTTAACCGATCCAGGAATGGTTATAATGCCGACATCCCCTCCGTCGATTATGAATCTTTGTATGCATAATGCTGCTATGTATCCTGGTTGTTATTTGCAATTGAATTTCGTTTTACCTAAAAAAACCAAAATTTCTGAAAAGTTGAATCAATGAATGACAACCAGATAACAGTTGGACCATATAATTGTTTAATTAATTAAGATAATCTTATTTGAAAAAAAAAAATATCCTCAAGTCTATAATTTGTTCTTTTCTTGTCCTTTCACATAATTAACATTTTTTTTTTCTCTTGATCTTATGGATCCCTCCTGAACATATCGATTCTCGGATTAGTGTGGATTAGGAGATTTTCCCTTAGCCGGCTACCTACAAAAGCCATCTCCGTCTTTTTATTTGGATAGAGATTCATGTTGTAATTAATTAATTCACTAGAATATATAGGTTGCGAAGGAAATAAATGAAAGGAAGTGAAAATGTTAAAACTTAGAAAAAAAAAATTGATAATCATCACCTAACTTGATTGTGTAACTAATCCAAAAGAATTGAATTGTTATGAAAATTTAATTTATTTTGTAAATAATTTCTTTCAATTAAAAAATAAAGTAAATATTAAATTGAAATTTAATAAATGTAATAATACTTGTAAGTAAATTATAATGATTGCAAGAAAAAAATATTTATTGCTAAATAAATATTTTCCTTCCCTTCCCTTTCCTTGCTATCAAATGGAATTTTAATGAAAAAAATATATAAAAAGAATCTAATTCCCTAATATTTTTCTGTTACAAGAATCAGTTACTTATTTTTGACATATATACTCATATATTTTGAATATATGTGTTCTCTTCCACCTAATAAAGAAAAGGTAGAGAACCCAATTCCTTCATATATTTTCACATGAACTATAAAATAAAACCTTATCCTTCCTTCCTCCCTCCCGGTTAATTAAAAAAAGAAAAAAAAAAGAAAAAAAGAAATTGAGACCTAACCTTCCATATTTGAAAATGTTCCTACTATTATTATTATATTAATTCAAACATTGATTAAACTCTCATATGGTATCTGGTGGTGTGCCAACGGGCTGGTTCGGTCGGATTTCAATTTAAGTCCTATACACCTCAACCCAATTACTGTCTAGTAAAAAATGTCAGTTTTAAATCTTGTTCGGTTTTAGATTTTTATCAGATTAGCTTAATCATATGTAGCTAGTAACAAGTTGGTTTAACAGGTTCTATCGGGCCATTATCATGTTGGTTTGGTTTTGGTGTTGGTTTTCTATATGCATATATTTAATAAAATATTAGTTTAATGGACTCTTATCGGTCCACTATCGGGTTAGTTTGGTTTTAGTCCTATTGATCCGGTTTGATTCAGGTTTACCAATTGGTCCAGTCTGATTTTGAATTTTTTATCAGATCATAAAAATACAATCCAATTATTATCCAATAAAATTCGGTTTCAAATTGGTCCAGATTGAATCGAACAAATTCAATTTCGATTTTTAGTTTAAACCCAATTTTCACAACGCTAACCATCAGGCCTAAAGCTATTAAAAAAGGTCACACATTCCTCTACAATCTAGTGGACGCGATAACTTAACTAGTGACTCATGTCTTATATTATCAGTTCATACAAAAAAAAAAAAGGTCTTATATTATCATGAGTGACAAATAAATGATCCGATCTAACAGATTATATCGTTTTCTAAATCATGATTAAATTACTATACATATTAACCATCTCTCCTCTACCGAAAAAAAAGAAAATTTATAATCAATTTATTCTTGTTAAGTTTTTTCCAACTTATTTACATAACATGGTGAAATAAAACATTAAAATGTGATCAAGTGTTAAGGTCGTTTAATTGACTCCCCCGAGGAGATATTTTTGTTATAAAACATGTGGTAAATTACACCTAGATCAAAATGACAGGGATTCATATTAGTGGAGAAAAGTATATATATAAAAGGTTTTAATTTTCAGAAAGCACCCCCCACCCGAAAACAAACTCCAGTGTCCCACGTTGGATTTAATGATTTTGCTAAAAAAAATAAAAATAAAAATACAAAAGATTCTATATTTTGTATTCATATTGAATCATATAACTTAGAACAAAATATTCTTACAGATATTATGAATTTATATGTGTAATGTATGATTTAGTCTGAATACATATACTTTTTAGGAACTTAGGTTTGATAGAAATCAAACCCCTGGCCTTTTGCTTGGAAAGATATATCATAACCGTTATACAAACACACTGCTAGGATCTTTATAGGAGATCTTAATTGGTCAACATTATTTATTTACCTAATTAGTCGGTGGGGATCTCACATTATTCGGTAGGCAGTATATGCCATGATTGTCACCTGCTAGAGATAGGCATTCCCTATTTCATTATGGGAGTGAATTAGGGTTATGAGATAATATTATAAATATTATGGTTAGGAGTCCCCACAACCACTATTGTGATCTCTTCATCAGCACCCGTAGCAGAGGAAAAAGAAGATCTATTAGAAAGGTTGTGAAAGACTCCAACCTAACGATTATCACAAGTAACGGTTGAAAATCAATCTCTGCAAAAGGTACGAATCAATCTATCTTGTTTGATTATTTTTCTCATTGTATTCTAGTTATTTGTATGTAAGAAAAGGTTATGCAATGAAACCCTATCAAAATGTTTTCTAATAATTGGTATCAGAGTTGTCCATATGGACCTAGAATCGATGAGACTTGATTTAATAAAGCCTAATAGAGATGATTAAATTGATAGAACGGATTATTTTTCGATATGGTTTTCGATCGGAACCTATGGAAGATCTGTTACAATCGAATTTTTTTGAACTATAAAAAATTAAAAGTTTTTATACCACTGTGTAGAGCTCGGAGAGACGATGCCGGCAATATAAAAATCATCGGCGCCGGCGGAAAAATAGAGTGAGATCCACTTGTTGGTATTTTATATATATATATATATATATATATATATATATATATATATATATATATATATATATATATATATATATATATATATATATATATATATATATATGCGGTGGCATTAACCCAGTCATCACCAGGTCAACTCGGGATCCCTAATGGGTTATCTCGGCGTGGGGTTGACTCGGCCCAAGTTGACCCGGGGGGGCTGACTAAAGCACACGTGTGGCCCTACCCGACCCACCTCCCAACCCATGAACCCGTAAATTTACCCCAGTCACCCAACCCGAGAACCAAAAACTTGACCCAAGACCTTGTGGTTGGACTGGGTCGGCCCTGTAGTTGGACCAATGAACCAACTCGGTGGCTCATCCCGGACAAACCATTAGTTCGGTCTAAAGGTATAAAATAACATTAAATAAAAAAGGGATATATTCGGTTTCGGGTCAAACCAAACCAAGGCGTTCTTAGGCAAACTGACCCAGACCAAACCGTCCTAGTCAAAACCGAACCGTCCAGGGTTCTTAAGGGCCTGCTTTTTTAAGGTTTTTAACCTGAGAGAATTAATTCACCCGTGCGGGCACATGGAAGATCCATTTAGATTGCAGTTTTTTTAGTATACTACATTTTTTACGCTCTTCAATCTTTTATATAGTTAGTACATTTTGATACATTGGAAAGCATGTTATAATAAAAGAATGTCCTTATGGGGATCAAATTAGTAGTGATTCTACTGATTTTTTTAAAAAACTATTGCACCAAATTGATTGTTGAGCTATTGTGCATGATTATTTGAATGTTTAACTTTATAAAGTTATTTTTTAAAACATTCAAGGTATAATATCCCACATGAGCTGTAAATTGAGATTTATTCACATCATAGTGGAACTTGGTGAAACCCACCAAAGTGGCACACCTTGTTTTATCATGATTGGTTCAAATTCAAGTAAATGTATTTGTAAATGCTCTAAAAATTGACATGTGTTCACCCAAATGTGATATTGTCCAAGTTTGTTCAAGTCAAGATTTATAGATGTTATGTGAGGAATTAGTGTGATCACTAAAGTGACACAGTTGGTTTTATCATAATATGTTCAATCCAATACTTATGCATTTACAAGATACAACAAATAATGACATGCTCACCCATAGGTGATATTATCAAAGATTCTCACTTTTGTGGTTGTAGTAAAAAACGGTATTGTCCACTCAAAGGTGGCATTGTCAAGATTAAAATGTTACATACACTTGGAAAATAAGGATGTTTGGCTTAGGGGTTTCATTCACCCAAAGTTGTTATGATTTTCGACGTCATCATTCCTTGGTGGTTTTGCCCTAATATTTGAGAGGACCAATGCATCCTTATTCCAAAGGATAAGTATGTAGTTTGGTTGACTCTTGAAAAAAAAATAATTGTTTGACAGTTTTACCAGGATACTTGAGAGGACCAGTGCATCCTTGTCCCAAAGGATAAATATGTAGTTCGATTGACTCTTGAAAAATGAAATATTTACTTGTTTATTATGTTTTGATAGTTTAGTTTATTTCCTTGCATGTATGAGTCATGGATCTATCACTGTATATATAGCATTGTAAATGAACTCATCTAGTGATTATTACCTCAGAATTTCAATTCTTGATATTATTGGACCGATTCACTCTGCGTAGATTAACTGAAAGCAGAAAGCCTTCCACTGGCAGGTGATCGTGTTTTTCATAGGATTTATCGTTACTCATGTCTTGCTTCATTTTCTATTTTTCTTGATTAAATTATCAAAAATATATGAGGCAGTTGAGACATGACTAGGATTTCTGGTCTTAAACCTAGCTCTTAGAAATGACAAAACTACTGCCCTTACCCTTGAGAGTAGCGTTCTCCTGCTATGGTTATAAAAATGGAGAATTAGGAATCTTCTAATACGAAAACCCTATAGCTTATGAGAAATTTTATCTCAAAGGCTATGAGAGGTAGTATTGTGATAAAAGATATTGTCAAGGAATACATAAAGGAGATTTAAACAAAATTTAAAGTGACTGATAAGGGATTAAAGAGTCATCTTATGACCAAAATAAAATTTAATGGAAGTGACAATATTAGAAAACACATCATAGATAATTGCAAGTGGATATTCAGAGAGAAATCTAAAGGAAATTTTAAATTTCTAAAAAGGGGTAGAAAGATGTTTTATTACCTAAACTCATTTGTACCTCTTTTGAAAGTAATAGAGTATGAGGAAGCACAAGTTAAAGCTGTCAACTAATTCTGATTTTCTCAAGGATAAGAGGACCTCTGAAGGTGATTCGTTAGACTTTTGCTTCTTCACCAAAACTGCAAAATCATAGTTTTGGCCAAATATATACTAGTGCTAAGAATTATGACTTAGGAATCGTGCTTGAGATTTAACAGCAAAAGAAGTGGCAAATAAATGTGATCAAGAGCATGAGAGTGTATTTGATCCTGTGGGAGTGATGAATATTGCAACCTATAACGTGCCAAGTAAGTTAGTCATAGTTTAAGCAATATTCATGCTTGGGATTGCAGAGAGAAAACACGGTTTCATAACTCTTATGAAAGATTGGTTGGTTTTAGAGAATGTTCAATAAGCTCCAAAGGATTTTTGTTCTACTATCCCAACTCAATAAATAGAATAATAGAAACCAGTCATGCTAGATTCATTGATGGTGCTAGTGGATTGTCACAGCTAAGAAACTTAGAGTTTGATGAGACCCCATGGAAAGTACTGTAAAACAACCAGTTGAAATAACATAAATATTATTGGATAATGATAAGATAATAGAGCCAAGGAGGCAAAGAAAAAATTTACAAGACCACATAAATCTGTCATTTCATCCAATCATATATTATACCTCATGGTAGATGTTTTCAGCATTGGACAAAAGGAAAATCCCAATAATTTTTAGCAAGCTATTGATAGTTATATCGCCCTAGAGTGATTGAAGTCTATAAAAGATGTGTTGAAGTCTTTAGACAACAGCAAGGTTTGGATCTTGTGCATTTATCAAAGAATTGTATGTCCGTAGTCTTAAAATAGGTATACAAGGTTGTGTTCGGTATTAAGACCAGACTTGATAGAGATCGTAGACTACTAAGACTGTCTGAGAGGGCCTTTATTGATCATGTGCTCAAGAGATACAGTGCCCTAGGAATGATATTGAAAGGAGACCTATGTTGGACAAGCCTTATGCGTCTGCGGTTGGGAATATGATGTATATGCATTTTTGTGGACGACATCGCTTTCGTAGTGAGCATGCTAGGACGGTTTCAGTTAGATGCAGGGATTGCTCAGTAGACAGAGGCAAAGAAGGTTCTGTATTATTTGCAAAAGATGAAAGATTACATCCATTTGTATGGCAGTGTTGATAACCTAGAGCTGGTTGGATATTCTAATGCAGATCTCAATGAATGTACTGATGACAGAAAGTCCACGTCAAGAAATATTTTGTAATGGCTAAAGGAGCTATTTAATGGAGGAATGCAAAACAATTTATTATGACTTCTTTTATTATGCAATCAGAATTCGAGGTACTATTTGAGGCCACAAAGCTAGCAATCTGGTTAAGGGACTTCATTTCTGGTTTGAATGTTGTAGATAACGTCTCCAGAACGTTATTGCTATATATTGTAACAACAAGCCTAATGTATTTTTCTAAAAGAACAACAAGAAATGAGGTTCTTCTAAGCATAAAAAATCAAGTATCTAGTGGTAAAGGAAAAGATCAACGAGAATCACATTTTTGAGGAGCACATTTCGACAGACAATATGATAGCAAATCCTTGATTAAAGGCTTTACCAGTGGGAGTCTTAAAGGATCATGTTTGTAGTATGGATGTCGTTGAGTCTTTTGATGTGCTTGTATTTACTCTTTTGGCTGTGAATTTTATAGGCACAGTTATTTTATACCATGGTTTTATTTTATGATTTAATTTTTATTTGAATGTTAATCTGGACATAATTTTTATGTGTTTGACATATCAAAACTTCAAAAGGTAGTATTTAGCCAAAATTACAAAGACAGTATTCAGCCAGTAAGGACAACAAGGCGGTATTAAGTCGAGGTTTAAAGGTGGTAAGCCAAGTTATGTTGTTCACCCAGGTTGATAACTTCTCGCTATGGCATTGGATAACATCAAGTTAATTGTTTATAGGGTTTTCAAGGCAATTAGATCAAAGGTGATTCGATCAGGTTATGGACTCTCATGATAAGGTTACTTTCATGATATTATCTCGAGACGATTCATGCAGTCAAGTAGATTTTTGTCCGTGATAACAGAAAGTGCATTCCGTATATTGAGGCATATTTACTATTGTTTTAGACAATGTTTTATTTTTGTAGGTTTTGGAAGAACTCCAAGTGAGCTTTTTCTAGGTGAAAAAGCCAGTATTGATTGGAGTTAAAAGTTACTTTAATGTACCATCATCTACCTTTTCAAAGATGTTTCCACATTTACAAAGACAAAAATAAAACAATAAAATGGATATGATCCAATCAAGGAAAGTGGGAGGAAATCAAATATGAAAAAGAACAAGCATCTATGAAATCAGATGATAACGATGAATTAAAGTAGTGATATGATCCAATCACTACTGTAAAACATATAACAAGAAATCTAATGGAAAAAAGAAAAATTAACTTGGGGCTTACTTTGCCTCCTCAGGTCTAATAATTTGGCCATCAAGTAAGAGATCGGCCAAGGTATGTATGAAAAAGAAAAATTAATTTCGGGCTTACTTTGCTTTTTCGTCTTAAACAAGAACTGTGTTGTCCATGGCATCGGCCATAGCCCAGTTCGCTTAATTCTTTTACTTTCTCATGGCATCAGCCATAGCTCAGTTCTCGTCTAAAACATTGTCTAAAACAAGAACTGTGCTGTCCATGAAGGAAGAAATAGAGTAATAAAAGGCATACCTCAAGAAGAACTCACCAAGACGCCAAGCCGTGGAGCAGAAAACCCTTGAGAAGAAAATATAAGTGAAGAGAAGAAAGAGGAATAGGGTTTGAGATTAAATAGGAGGCATACCTAGAGAAGAAGTTGCTGAGACGCCAAGCAGTGCTGAAGAAAACCCTTGACAAGAAATCGTTGTCAGGGTTAGGCCGTGAAGAAGAAATCATACGAGAAGACCTTGAATAAGGGCATTATTATTCGATAGAAGTATTCTAGGGTTTAAGATGAAGGAAGAGATGGAGGAAGGCATAACTGGAGAAGAAACATGCTGAAACGCCAAGGCGTGGAGAAGAAAACCTTGAGATGAAAACGGAAGTGAAGAGAAGAAAGAGGAATACAGTTTTTTAAGAAGTAAGGCTAAACAATAGACCTTTTAGTCATTTTACCCTTAGTAAGGGTATTTTCGTCATAAAAAAAATTGAGCCTCTGCCGTTAAGTTGAAAGTAACGGTAGGGGTGAGATTGTATGATAGCATTATTATAGGGGTATTCTGTGTAACTTTTGAAAAAACAGGGTAGTTCTGTTCATTTCACAACAGTAGAGGGGGTGTCTGTGTAATTTACCCAAAAATCAATTCACTT